>MPVS01000065.1:0-72517 GCA_001931775.1 Fomitopsis pinicola | reverse complement strand
GGGGCCTGCGTCGTCCAGCTCCGAGCAGGCCCCGCCTGACGCGGAGCCGCAGCCCAGGCGGCGCCGACGGAAGGAGGCGTCGTCGGGCGACCTGTCGAGCGAGATCATGAGCAACTACCGTGCCCGGGATACGGATGCGGAGGGCGACGAAGATCGGACTTGGTACCTGTACGTCCCCGGGCTCGTCGGCGCGGGTGCTGCGCTCCTGGTGGTTGGCTTCTTGTCCTTGTCTTCGTGGAGGAAGAGCCAGGGTGGCTCGTAAATTCGGGGGTATATATGGTGGATGCTCGCTCACTTAGACACGACTCTGAACGATCCGAAAATGACTTCTTACACGCCTACGATGATGATATATACGTCCTGCAATGTTGCTCTCTTCGCTTGGATCGCACGCACGGAGGTTCGTTTGCCGCTGTACTGTATTTCTACGCCGCTATATACACCGAACAATATGGGAGATGCAAGACATTTATGTGAAGGGGCCCCAAGTCACCGAACGAATAGCTATGGGATAATGTAAGCCAACGGCAGCGGCATTGGTATAGACAGATGGTGAGGCGAGCGAAAAGGACCAAGGAGCGTGTGTAGGTATTTGCGCAAGGCAGGGTATGTACATATGCAGGCTCGCGAGCACGGGGCGATGAGGGGGTCAGTAAGGCGAATGGTAAGGTGCAAAAAATTGACGATGGGCAGGTAAGTAGGCAGCAAAGTGTGAAATGCACGTGTGAATACAACTGAATGAGAATGCGTAGGTAAATAGTGGATAAATGCACAACAAGGAGCGAAACGGACGGACGAAAAGATAGATAGACAACGGCATACACCAGAGCAAACTCAGCGCGGACTGCTCGACATGCTTGTGGTGATTCGCTTGATGCGCTCCCGCTCCGCCTGCGCATACTGGTGCAGCATCCCCTCGAATTGCAGCATCGACTCGCGCTTCGGCAGCTTAGCTGTCTTCTCCGCACCCGCGGTGGCCGGTCTCCGCGGCGCGTAATCGGGAGAAAGGCCAGAGCTCCCCACTCCATGCGACGTAGCAATGTCCCTGAACGGCAGGAGCGGAATGTCAGTGTTTTTCAGCCCCTTCTTCCGCGACGTGAAGAAGCTCCGACGGCGAGGACGCGCGGGCACGTTCGAGATGGGTTTCATCCTCTCGGCATCGCTGAGCTGCGCGTCGCTGAGCTGCGCGGTCTCCTCCTGCCTATGCACCCGTCGCAGAGACGGTGTTGAATGGTTACCCAGACGCATGATGGACAACCGCGACGACCCCGCACTGGCAGTATGCATGGTCTGTTGAGAGCCGCTCCGGGAGTGGGCAAAGGGCGGCTGTGGAGGTGATAGTACAGCGTCTTCCTCTTCCTCTTCATCACTCCCATCAGTGGACTCCATCTCGTCCATGGTCGACTCAATCTTGTCAAAGAAGTCAGCCGGCGACGAGGGAGCCGGCGCAGAGTGGATGGTAGGAGGAGCAAACTCTTCCGGGATGCGAAGGGCGAGTGGCGAAGCATGACCTCGGCGATCCGCCAGTGAGGGCGAAGAAGCGGGAAACCCGGGGGAGTCGGGGGACGTCGTCGGGAGCGAACCCGATCCTACAGACTGGATCGAGAAGGGGCGACCACTAGCAGGAGCCGGTGGCACTTGCACGTCTGTTGAGTCTCGCAAGGGCGAAGGTGGATGCCTGGGCGACGCTCTGGGAGAAGACCGGGGAGGCGGCGCTAACGCAGTGTGCGTCAAGGACGAAACAGATGCTCGCGGAGGAGGTGACAGAGTCTGACCACGGTGCCCTTCTGGCACGCCCATGCCCACACTCACGGTGGGTGACACGGGTGACACGCTCCGCGACGTACCAGACGCTTCAGGCAGGAAGCTCCTGCGCGACAGTGCAGACGGCGACCTATAGCTGCCGAAGATTGCGTCGTGGAATGCAGATGCAGTGGGCGACGGCACAGAGTATTCCGATGCCGTGATGGACGCACGGCCCTCACCAACTATTGACACTGTCACGGAAGGTCGCTGCTGAAGCGTCTGGTCCACGTCTGTATCCTCTGGCGTCACGTACGACAGGTCGTCGGAGACACGAGAGTCTGAGGTTAGCTGACTGATGAGGCTACGATAGGACGAACGCGAGGGTGTCGCCTCTACATGGAGCATCACTGGTGACATGCGCATTGACAGCCTCTGCGAAATCGACATCGGCGACGTTGCTCGAACGTCGCCCGTCAGAACAGCTTCGCGTGACTCCGACAGGCCCGGCGAAGACATAACTTTCCGCAGACTCTGCAGTGGCGGGCGCAGGGGTCCTGCAGACTCCAGATCCGGATCCGTTAGATCAGGCTGAGAATGTGAAAACAACGGGTTAAGCATCGGTCTTCGCGGGGGAGGCGGTAGGGCTGCTGTTCGTGTTGGGCTCTCTGAGCGTCCAGGAGGGGTTCCTGCGTGCGGTCGCGGTGACCGGTGACCTGCCAGGTCCGATGCGCTCGAGAAGGTCGTCTGACTACTGGCACTGGACGGCGCCTTCGCCTGTGTGGGGGTGCGCGGACTCGGCGGATCATTGCCCTCCGTCGCAACATGCAAGTCCTCCAGGATCCGCTGACCAACTTGCGGCTTAGGCGTGGATTGGGCTGCCTGGGAGAACGATTCAGACGGCTGAGAGGTATGTCCATGTCCTGAGGATCCGCCTCTCGAAGGGCCTGAGAGAGACAGGACATGTGTGCTTTGGGAGAAAGCCTCCGACGGTTGAGAAGCATGTCCTGACGAGCTCTTGGACGGGTCTGTCAGGGAGCGGAAGTTGGTACTTTGGGTGAACGCATCAGACGGCCGAGACATGTGCCCTGATGAGCCACTCCCGGAAGGACCAGTAGGGGAGGTGAGCCGCGAGCGATCTGTGGAACCTGACGCGAAGGACGTGTCCATTGAGTTGCTGAGGGAGTGGTGCACAGCTTGCGCAAGCAATGCTTTACGCCAAGCATCGTCGTCCGTGGTACTTGACCAAGTACCTGGGCTATGAGGAGCCAATTGCTCGGCAAGGACCGCAGCATCTAGAGCTCCAGAGACGTTTACGCCATACACTGCCGAGGCTTGCACCGCGAATGGATATCCGGAGGATGGCGGTGGCAAATCGACCGCGTCCGTAGGATCGATGATATCCAGGTGGGAAGGCTGGGGCCGTGTAATCGACTGGCTCCTTGTCTTACGCACTGCGCGGGTCCTAAGGTCTTGCTCAGCCTCCTTCGCGGCAGCAGCCAAGTCGTCCATCCGCTCGCGCACTACAACGACTCGGCTATTGACGGGCGCAGGAGCAGCGTGCATTGGGGTCTGTGGCAATGAGCGCGCAGACGGACGAGGAATGAAACCGGATGCAGTGGTAGAGTCTGAGGTTGTACGAAGAATGGGGCCTTGCTGTTCTGTCGGAGGAGGCGAGGACGTGGATGGTGTCGCGGGTTTCGACTTCGACTTTCCTAGCCGGAAAAAGTCCAGGAACGTGCCAGCCGACGGTTTAGGGTACACCTTCTGGCCGCCAGCAGTCTGAGAATTCAACGATAATGGCGAAGGTTTGGCATGTGCAGGAGGAAGGAAGTAGCTGTTGTTCACCAGCAGGCGCAGCCTGTAGGAAACGTCGTCCGCGTCAAACTCTTGCTTATCCGCGAAAACAATCTCTGGCGCAGCGGGTGTCAAGCGCTGCTCGAGGTCATCGTCAATAGAATACGGAAAGGACGACTCTGTGAAGGTTCCGGTGGCCGTAGAGGCCGGGTAAAGCGAAGAGGAAGTCGTCGATAGGAAAGAGTCTCTGGGGTTTGGCAGGCATGGTCTCGTACTTGGCACCTGGACAAACGGCCTCGTTTCCTGACCCGGGGTCTTGGGACTTGGTTCGGAGGAAGAGTCAGACGCCAGGTTCTGCCTGAACGCTTGGCGAGGCAGACTCAGCGCTCGCGACCGTGTTTTCATCTGGATACGGACAGCTATGGATGTGGTCACTTGGAAAAATACAGGGAACGCACTCCTCTGATAGACCCTCCCTCTGATCTCGTCTCCCATGGCTTCTTCCCTCCCTCCACTGCACTCGTCCCCGCCGTCATACTCCGAATAGCCACCTGTCGCGGTTTACCACCGCCTGACACTGTCATCCGCAGACGGTCTTGACCTGCTGGGGCGTGCGGAGGTCCAGAATGAGCTGCCAACTCCTCTGGCTCCGCGTGCAGCAGTGGTGGTACAGGCGGCGTGGAATCCCCGAAGTCAATGAATGACCTTCCCCCATCGTCCGCCACTTTTTTGCGCTCCTCTGGCGGGCCCTGGCTCTTGCCCCGCTTGTTTGGAAGGAGGACTGACTTCGTCCGCGTGGCCGTCCGGCGCCTTAGCGACGCGCCGCCAGAACTCGCCGTACTCGCGATTGAGTTCGTGCGCACCGCGGATGGCCTGTCATGGGGGATGGTGGGGGCGACGGCTGTCGTCGAGGCCATTCAGGCGGGGGACGGTGCATGCAACGAAGACGATGGAGAGCTCGTCGCCGAGCCTGGCGGTGGATGTGCTAGTTCGCGTCGGCTAAGTCGCCCAGGGCGTCCCCCGACTCGCGCTTTCCCACACTCGAAATCGGGCGACTCCCCGGCGCGTCCTTAATACGTAAACTCGGCCAAAGCCGAGCATCGGCAGATTTGGCTCAGCTCGGCTCGGCTCAGCTCCTCTCCTCGGGTAAGGACCAAGGCGCGTCGCGTCGCGTCCTAGACCCTGACAGTGACCGTCACGCGTGTCTCTTCTCGACCATGACCGTCCTCGACAGTGAGCACTTTCCCTCCTTCTCTCCGCGCAAAATTCGCAGACAAATCCCACAGCTCTGCTTTCCTATCTACCCAAAGGCGAGGGATGGCTCCCAACATGGCAACTTATTGTGGCCGTGATGGCAGTGTTCAACACGGCGCAGAACTTCGCTACGATTAAATTGACACGTAGAATCTACAACACCGCCTCGCAGCCAGGTACCGGGGTCCCTCTGTTCAATGTTCGCTGCTCGTTTTGTGCGCTGATGCATTGCACCCGACGCAGTCACGCCTCTGCAAGCAAGGACGTTCGCTATATGGACACTCACGTCAGCAGCAATACGTTTCTACGCCGCCTACAACATCAGTGTGAAACCGTGAGTTCTCAACTCGGCGATAAAACTCCTATTCCTGAATGCCGCCTCGCTTTCGTGGCATCAGCGTGTATGATCTGGCGCTGTTCAGCTACCTCTTCGCGTTTGGCCACTTCGGCTCGGAGATCTTCTTCTTCGGTACCGCAAACCTTCTAGGTCCTGTGCTGAGTACCGTTGTCGTGTCCAGTAAGCTCGCGCTCCCACTTGTATCCACATACATTCTCTTACTCGGGTGCCTTTGTGGCCCTGATCACCCCGTAGCTGTCTCTCTGGCGTGGATGCTGACCCAGTACGACTTCTACGTCCGTGCTTGACGTCAAGGCCCGACCCGAGAATATCTCCTTCACCTCCTGGATGGTCTATCGTACCACGGTGCTAATACGGTCCTGTCGTAACTACTGGTTGATCTGTGGACTCAACAGAGTGGTTCCCTTTGTTCTCCACGGCCCAAGTTGCTTCCCCTTCGAATCAAAGATGGGCGCTGCCATGGCAAGTGAGTGAATGCATCCCATGTCGTAGCTCATGCACCTTCCTGGGCTAGTGCACAAGTGCCGATGACTTCTACGAAGTACCCCTGCTTTCGGCTCACCGTCGTCGGTACCGTACGTGCGGTACGTCCGCAGCTCTTTCAATGCACCGTCTTGTGATGCTCTGGACCTTCTCGCTGTATTGCTCCTCCTGACCGCGTAGGCCCCGATGACCATCGTTCCATGCGCGGCGTGGAGATGGGGAGAACTAGTCCCCGCGCACGTGTGGCAGAGTTGTTTTCTTCCGGGCAACCCAGCGCACTCGCCGGTATTTACTTTCTGACCCCGCGACCGGCACGCGGAGGCTGATCCATCGATCGACGCTTACCGTCCAGAAGTGAAAGGCGAACGCAAGATTCGCCACATAGAGCGCGACCATCGTACGATGGGGTGCATCGAACCTGGGGTTGCGGAGTCGCGAATTCGTAGAGCGTGATGGGGCGAGACACGAGCACGCTCCGGGCAGGTGGTGATGGATCGCGCTCCCCGGCTACGTCTCCAATTATTGCGTCCAGCGGTGGGGCTTTGCGGACAAATTGAGGCGTACATATGCTCAAACGTGCGATGCACCTAGCACGAACGTTGTGATTTAATTGAAGGATCTAGTGCGCGACGTCTGTTAGGCGGTATGGTCTCGCGTAGCTGGCGGCTGGTCAAACTGTCGATTGCCTAACGTACCGGCTACGTTTAATGGTGCTGCCCGCACAGCCAGTGGTGGCGCACATTTCTCCTGCATTCACCGTCACCTGGTGAACATGGGAGGCGCGCCGTATATAACACGACAGACTGGTCGCCGCGATACTAATGGTATGAACGCCGCCCGGACACGCGTGACGGTCTGGTCAAAAATCAATTTCACCCACAAGAACGTTAGCGTGGCAGCAACCTGGCCGAGGTTCAAAAGACCAGAAGACGTGTCGGACGAAGGATTTTGAAAATTGCGCAAGAAGGGGCCGCACCCTCGCAGTCTCGCGTCGTTTGTTCTGCGTCTTGCGAACGTGGTCGAGCAGGTACACAAAAACGTAATAAAATCCTCGGCCGCGAGGCGTCCCACCACTGCGGGTTCCTCTGCCTCAACGTGGTTGAATGGCTCACCAGCACCGGTCGCCCCACTGGTCCTGCAGCGCATGTCTCTACGGCACCACCGTCCCCACGGGCGTGTCCCCCCGACAGAGGCGCTCTTGTTGAGTGGCTTTTCAGACAGCCGGCCGCAGCGACGCATGCTGCCAGGTGGTCAGCAGACGGAGGCGCCGAGTAGGTGCAAGTCAGGTGCAAGAATTCGCAGTCACGATGACGGGTATGAAACCCGCTCGCGTAGGTAGGCTTTTGCCTCGCCAAAGCCAATGGGCGGATCGCTTCACCCTGACGAAACAATTCAATGCTACTGACGCCGCACAGCTTCTGAATTGTGCGGAGCACTCACGTAGCCTGTTATGAGGGGACGCTGAAGCTGAATAGAGTGCTCTGAATATAAACCTGAGTCCTTTCATGTCCGTGAGGCTAGCCCGTTGATGGAGTGCACGTGGATCTGGGGTAGGTTGTGGTCGGAAATAGAAATAACCTTTGTATCTATTCTCGCGGATGCAACTTTCTTCACTCGTGTGGTTCTCATCGTATCCTGGGAGTTTAGCTTCGTGGCGCCATCTAAGCGACTGAGCTCACGATCCGTGCCGGACCCACTGAGGACCTCGGTACAGGGCCGGGCCCGGAGGACGCGGAGCGTTTGCCAAACAGTAGTACGTCTACGCTCGTGACAGCTGAACGGTCTACAAAAATACGCGAATGGTGAAGCACGTTCGCATCACTTCTCTCAAAACGAAGGAAGCCTGCACGAGTAGGTGGAAGCGAAAGGGGGATGGATCTGCAGTAATTGTTCTGGATTCTCGGAGGAGGAAGAGGCGCCGAGCCGAGATTGACCGCCACATCGTGTCAGGGGCGCGTGCGCGATCACGCCGATGACTGCAAATGTTGTCAATTCCAAGGCGCGTTCCAGCTGCCTGACCTCCCCCGGTGACCTCCACTCTTGTTCCTGTCCTATAAAAACTCGCCGCCCCATCATGTCGCCGTCCTACTGCCTATGCTGTCCCCCACATTTTTCTGAATACCCTTCGCCATACTCTCTATACACCCACAGCATACCCTAGAATGGCCTCGGAAGCTCGCTCGCTCAGCGAATACCCCCCAGAACTGTACTCTGTCATCTGTGCTCACGTTTACGCCGCGGGTTGCCTCCCTCCGACACCCTCGCTAGACCCCGTCCTCCACACAGAGGGCGACGCACCGACGACCCTCCCCTCTTCATACCCCCCTGCCTGCTGGCCCGAGTCGGTGTCAAAGCGGGCGCTCAAAAATCTTTGCCTCGTGAACCACGATTGGTACGAGGCCGCAAAGCCGTGGTTATGGCGCAAAGTCGAGGTGAGCCTGCCCCGCAACTGGCTCGCCCTAGTGGACGAAATCGCCAGCGGGGACAGCGAAGAGTCCGAACAGGAGCAGGCCGCCTTCATCCTCGCTGAAACCGCCGCCCGCGTTCAGGAGAGTGCAAACGGTCTTGCCGCCCTCGAGCTGCAAGAGAAGGTTCTCCGGAGACTGAGTACACAGGCTCCGGACGGATCTATCCCGCCTGAATTACTCAGCCCGCTTGCAAGTCGCGAACCCAGCCCCCGACGCCTCCGACAGAAGAGCAAGAGTCCTGCACGATGGAAGCTCATTCGCTCTATTAGCGATGTCGTGCGCAACGTCATGGAGCACGAACATCCTGGAATGTACGGTGAGCCACTGTCTTTGAATTATGACCGGCAATAGGTATTGACGCCTCCGAATCAGTTCCGTCAGTGGATATCGCCCACGTCGGCCGATACATCCACCATCTCGACTTCAACCATTTCAGGACGATCGGGATGCGGCGCTCTGTTGAGGAGGGCGTCAACAACCGTTTCGTGACCGGCGAGCGGCTCGAGTCTGTGCTCAAGGTGAGTTGGCGCGCGTGTGCATTATGTTCGGCATATTGACGTGCCCCACAATGATAGGAAATGCCCAGCCTCCTGGCATTTGGCGCGACCGAGTACATGGACGGGGCACTCACATTCCCCGTGTTGAAGGAACTCCTCCTCCGCGGCTCGGCGTCTCGAGGTCGGGGCCGACCGTCACGAGGCCGCGACCTTGTCATCTTTGACCCGAACGACGCGGAGGAGGAGGAGCGCGAACGGCGGCGAGACTGCAAGGAACTAGATGCTATCGACCTCACCGGTTGCATCAGCGCCGTCTTCGTCAATGCGCTCACACAATTTGTCAACGAGCACATAATTGGCAGCGCAGACAGCCGTTCCAGCGACAGCGATGAGGACGGTTCTCGCGAACGTGGCCGCCCGAGGAATTCTGCCCCCGTTGAGGAGCCTCTCACCTTCCCAGGTATGCAGCGCCTCGGCCTGCGAGGCGTGAAGTCTATCCAACCCCACATCTTACATCCATTCGTGCTTGCCTTCCCGTCCCTTACCCATCTTGACCTGTCGTGTACGCGCATCACTCCTGACCTACTCGCCGCCCTTGGTACGTCATCTACCGTCCACCTCCAGTCACTCTCGCTAGAGCGGTGCAACTGGCTCACCGGCGAGAGCATCCGCCACTTCCTCGTGCACGCCCCCTGCGCGCGGGACGTCCGCGAGCTCAGTCTGTACGGCGACCCGACGTGGCCTTCGCCCCTTTCCGCCGAAGACCTCGCCGACATTCTCGCGAACGCGCCGGCCTTCACGAGCGGGAAGCTCGTCTACCTCGACCTCTCCAGCACGCCGCTCATGCGCACGCACCTGCGAGACATCGTCGTGGCGCAGCCGTGCCTCCGCTCGCTCGGGCTCTCGTACATGCGCGACATCGAGCTCGCCACCGTCGCGGAGTTCCTGAGGAACAAGGCGCCGAACGTCGAGGTGCTCACGCTCGTCGCGAGCACGCCCGAGCTCGGGTACGGCCCACGGCCGGTACCCGTGCGCCAGGTTCCCATCACGCTTCACGCGCAGATTATCCGCCCGCTGTGCACGCCACCGTTCTCGTTCAGCCTGAGCGCCGTCCCATGCCGCCCGGCGGACCCCCCGACGAGGCTGCGCGTCATTGAGCTCGCGGCGTCCCTGCTGGCCTCGCTGGGGTCCGGTGCAGGCTCGTGGCGTGTTGTGAAGAGCAAGGGCGGTCGCGCGTGGTATGTCGACGTTGCGAGCGGGTGGATCGCTGAGCCCGGGCAGGAATGCGAAGGCAGCGTGCTCAGGAGGGACTTGCCGCCCGAGCACCCGTGGCGGCTTGCTCTGGAGCGCCTCTCGGATGCGAACGGAAATGTCAGCACTGGGATCGGGTGGCATGCCAGGAAGCTAGAGGTAAGTGTAGCCTGCGCCTTGTCCTTTGAGTTACGGCCTGCTGACGAGTGCTTCTCAGGTCCTGCACGGCCATGGCCTTCTCGGTCGTGAAGCGGGGCTGTATGGCGCCGTGTCGTTCGCGTACCAGGGCTGAGACACTGTGCTTGTCGACGGTCGCTCGGTCGAACCTTGTGATTGTTCTCGTCGGCAACCTTATTGTCGACGGTGGTCTTGTTCTTACATCACAAGGCAGTACTGCTTCCGGGGCAGCCCTGCCCGCGGCTACACACTGCATCAGGCTTGCCAGGGATGTGGCACTGCGAAATGCTGGACTCATACTCCAGGCGAGACGTACCGCCACTCACCCAACAATGTTTTAGTTGTACAACACTATGTAATCCGCATGCAAGGATCTTCCGCAGCATCTTTCGGAGTATATCTCGTGCTTTTCCAACTATAATGATATGCAATGCTCGCTTGCGACTGGGAGGAAGAGCCTACTGAGGGAGATTTGAGATTCGGTCACATGCGATCATGTTGTTCCTGTGGATGCACGCGCTCGGAGTCGACGGGGTACATGACATACGCCCGTAGGCATGATGTATGAACTTGGTACAAGGCGGGAAGCTTCAACCACGCTAGACTACAGGTCCCGTCGGCTACTCAAGCCAATTGCATGGCCGTCGTGGCTGATCTTGCGCGCTGGTGCACGCAGGATCACTGATAGGCCACACCCGATGCGATCTCAGAAGGTTCAGACCGAATACCATCCTCGGTGGCGGAAGCGGGCGCTCGTTTCGATATGATGTCCGACTCGGACGTCTCGACTTTGTATGTGACACTCCTGCAGCCCTATTGACTGATCCGTTGGCTCACGCTGTTGCGATGTTCCCAAGTTGCGAGTAGCCACTCAAAGTCAAAGCTTAGGGCAAGCACGGGGACGCGGCCGGCTGCGCCACAGTCACGGTCCGGCGGTGCTCAGGTAGTAGTAAGTACCAACCGTTGAAAGAACTTACTCCGAGGTCGAAAGGCACCAGGAATCATTGTTCCGGTTTGTGTCTCTACCAATGGGTTGAATTGAAAGCAGCTCACACTCGGAGTGGTTGATTGTTTCAGGCAAAAGTGTGTGTGTGTGGCAGCATGACTCGCTGGCACCATCATCGCGCCTCAGCCTCAGCTGGGGCAAGACAGTCTCACATCAAAGATTTTTCGTGTGCCGATATAAAATACCCCCGTCTGCCTCGGGTAATTTTCTATTCCTGCCAAGGCGTATGACGATCTGTTGTGTATATTCATTCGGTAGCCATCGGTGAGACGTATCTTCACCGAGTAACCATCATGTTTGACAGAGCGTTTACTAGACACTCAAAGTAGGCTTCTTTTAGACTCACCACATAGAGCTTACCCTCCTTCCGAATCGCTGGCCATGATATCGTGCAGTTCGCCAGGATCGATGGGACAAGCGGTGCGCTCGGTCCACTTGTTGGAGCTTGCCAAGCGACCCGAGTCGCCTAGTTCTTCTCCTATAGAAGCTGTCTAATGTCAACATTTCGTGCGGTCGGGACAACCCTGAGTCACATTCACAGCTTCTCGTGGTAAGCCACGCCCCCTATCTGCTGCTGACCACTCCAGAACACTGGGGTGATGTCCTTGTGACGCCAATCTCGGTCGTCTCCAGGAAGAGCCATTAGACAGCAGTAACACTGCCCTATACCGCATCTTATCAGGGTTCAACCCGCCCTGCGCCTCATGCCGCAGCCGCTATACTACTTGGGCCTCACGCAAACCTCATGGTAATCTCGATACTCGGACTGGTGACGACATCGTCCTGTCCGTCTCAGGTCGGGTATTCTGTCCCTCTAAACCCACAGTGTTATCCGGGGCGCAATTGTATGCCAAATATTTCGCCTGCTAAATCATCTTTTCGCTCAAGGAGGGATCACTGACATTATCCAGCTTTATGACTTCAAATGTCTACGCAGCCGTACCAACGGGCTATTCTCACGCAGGCGGTGCAAGACCCAGCTGCACAATCAGAAGGTACAATGTCGGGTCGGGGACAATGTCGTGGATGCTTCTCAAATGCCTTCACATGACTCGAAAGCACAGCATCATGCCTGCTGCATGCACGTACATGACAGTTTGCCCGCAGCGCACCGCTAGTTCGAATTTGGTCACACCCGTCAAATCGATATCTCAAAGCATGATCATGACAGGACCCCTCCGTAGCAAAGGCGGAATCAGAGCTTTCTCGCCACGCTACTTATCAAATGACGGCCGTGGATGTTCTGGAAAGTGTTTCAAATAAAAGACGAATACGCGCCATGAAGGTACGTCACACGCATTCGGTACGATCGATCCTAGTATGACACCACACTGGCAATCTCGAGACGTTGTTCATAGCTAAATACATGGCCAGCGTAAGGTTACCAACAACGTGATTAATACGTTGACAATTTTACAGGTGAAGGGAGGTCCATGCCCGTCGCCGACGATCCTAGCTAATGGGCCGGTTGAATTGTAGTGCATAAATCTGCAGATTACTATGCCGACGGTCTACACTGACAATGTCTACCTACCAAGTCTGGACATGCCGTCTCGGCGGCGTCGATCACCGTGCCCCAAACCTTGAGGTGGTGTGGAAATATGCTGTGATCTCCGTCAGCCCGACGTGTCTCACAGCTGCGATCCTAGTACAGGACTGCGAGGAAGCATCGAATACACACGGTGTCCGATGCCCCGAGCGATGCGCTCATGCGTCAGCTCTCGGATACAATCCTGGCTCACACGAGTCGACATTCGCACCCCGCCACGTTCAGGTATAATACATCGACAATCATTCCTGTACAACCCATTGAGCGAAAGATAACTTATGGGTGCATTGGCCATGCACCCCCGTTCGTTAACCCGCTTTTTGCCTTTTTCCAAAGGAGCACGTAACGGGCCATATGCATCTACCTCAAGCTGTGTAAAGAAAGCTGCTCGCGTTGAAAAACCCCTCTGCTTCTAAGTATATCCGAGTTCCTTACCTGGCAGCTGCGATCTGTGTGTCCCTTCCTGACAGTGTTGTTTGGGCGTCGCACTAAGAATGCTAGCCGGTGGTCTCGGCGACAAGCGGCGGCGTTCCAGAGAACCTTTGCGATCCCCTTGGCTATGCGACTCGGCTTCGTCCCCGCTGCCGACACCATAACCCGGACATGTCACGGAGCGCGTGGCACTCCAGCCTCATACGTACCAATGTCAATGCGCACGGCACGCGCGGCCGGAGAATGCTGTACCGCCTGCTCTGACACAAACGAAGGCGGCGCCGTCGCCTACTGTGCCGAACGCCCCCCCAAGCCTCACTCTGAAGTCTCCGGCAGCACCCACTACAGCAGCGCGTTGGCTAGCCCTCTATATGGCTAGGCCGCAATGGTCAAGTAACCACCATGACATGTGGCGGGGATATTGATGCAGAATCCGGGACTCTCGGCTTGTCTAGCGAGACGTCCCAATGCTGATATCAGCACATTAACCGCCAAGCCATCTGCTCGGAGCTGTAGGTTCGAGATGTAAAGTGAATCTGTGGCCAGTAGATGCATTGGTAACAGTAGGTCATCGCGGTGATAATTCAGTTGTACACACCGCCGACGCCTAGCCGGGACTGCACAGTCATTTCCCATGCTCTTGCCTCTACCGAGCATCGTGGATTGCGCGATGGTGCGGTGCCAGCACACATGGTCGTAGTGCAAGGCCATAGCACTAGCTATAGAGGATCCTCCAATGGTGTAGTTGGAGTGCGACCACAAAAGAAGCAGTTGCTATTGTCGAATTGCGTTCAGGAAGCCCAGGATGATACACGCATCCGGGTAGGGCAGAGAGATAAGAACTCAAGCTCAGGGCTCTGGGGGTCCTTCAACGTACCTGATCCACAAACCGCGGAAAGCGGTAGGTTGTTGTACTGGCCGGACTCGGAAGTAACGGGATTGATCACTGGATCACCAACATGGCCGTCCTCGAGTCGTATGTCATCCTGATCTAATCCACGGGCAGCTGCTCGAGTTTGAAAGAAGCAGTGAAGTCAATGAAGGTTCCCAGGCACTGCCCGACGGCGCGAATACGAGCAATAGACTCGGAGACAACCTCGCCGTCACTGATTAGTATACAGCGCCAGCGCCACTCAGCTTCAAGTTCGGTCTGTCCGCCACCACTCCAACAATTGAACGGGGCAGTTATCGGCAGGGTAGAGCCCCAAGCCCTGCCAGAGTATTAACATGCAATGGCCCGGTCGCTATGGTGGTGGATGTGAGGCGTGTTCCCACCAAGCCTGGCAACTTCCAGCATTGCAGAGGGCCGTCCGACAGCTGGATTCATCTCTACCCACGTGCATATCTAGCACTCACCCAGGCGTTGCGTAGACCAAGCCTTTCTCGTGGCAAGCACATTGTCATGCTCGTATAACGTGTCGGGCTTCGTGACACGCGTCATATGTGATAGAGTTTTACACGCTGTGAGTGAACGTTCGACGGTGGGCTCACCTGAGATGCACGATCGCGGGCGTACGTGGGCATTGAGTAAGTACGATATCGCGGCGAAATTGCACTCATTTGCTGCGGCCTGCGCCGGAGAGTAAGTATACGCGAACCTATCAGTGCAATACTAACCGTGAGAACGGTTAGCTAGAACAACAGGCACCGATTGTCGTTACAGCCATTACTTGGCTGTTATCTCATATGTACAAATAGATTGAACCCAGGCGGACTGGAACTGAAGGGATAGACTGCTTGAAGGAGGAAGCTCCTCCGGAGAGCCCTTGCCGGAGGACCTTGCCGGATCCGGAGCGAGGGTGGCACTGGCGAGGCAGTGCAGCCTCGGTGCAGCCCGAGATTCGTGGCGTGGCGTGGGCGCCTACGTAGATCGGTTAGGTCGTCACCCTGGGGCAACTGCTTGGTGCCGCCATGGCTTGGCAAACTACATAACACACACAGCCTGCCTTCGCATGCTGCCGCTCCTTTTCTCCTCAGGACGCTCCCTTTCTCTCGCCCCAGTTCCCTTCTCCACAGTCTCACGTTCACGAAGCTTTTTGTCTATAATTGCTTTGTTCGACTCTGATACAGTGGCTGTGAGCGCTTGGCTGTAGTCTTGTCAGCCGCGCTTTATAGTGACAGAGTTCGGTTTACAGGTATCGCGAGTCAAGCTCGAGATTCAGTGCACAGCTTTGCGCAGACGCTGCAACTGCAATTGCATTTTCCAGGTGTGTGCGGTTTGTGTACACATCTCAACCGCACAGATTACCCAAACTCAGGCAGTACTTCGGTCCTGAAAGGCACGGTACGGCGCTTGTAGCAGTCAACTTGGTACACAGCGTGCGCGTATAAAGGCGGACAGCGATGCGTACGTCTTCACTTCCTCCTCCCCTATACCCGACGACTGATCTATACCCGCTCTTCCGCGCGAGCAGCCAGCACAGATAGTCATAACGTGCCCTCGGCCGAGGCGCAGACGCTAGTGACGAGTTCGACCCTACCGTCTTCTCCTCTGGTTCAACGTCGCGCCACTTTCGATACCTCCGAAGCACAACGACAGTCGCGCAACCTCGACAATTCCAAGCGCTCCTCCACCCTGCCTAACCTCACGAGGATCTCTTCCCGCATGTCCGTTGTGCGCAAACGTTTGTCAGAACAATTGGAGCCCGCCCGACCAGTCGGAGCACCACCAGGTGTCTGGCAAGGAATCAGAGCAATTCTCCTGACATCATGTAGGCGAAAGGGCGTCATCTCGGGGGAAACAAGCTGACGATGTTTGAACAGGGTTGAACGTCCTCCTGCTTTGTATACCAGTCTCTGTATGCGCAGCCTCGCTCCGTTCAGTCATATGTGGCTCACCCTTCCACCAGTGGGCTCTTAATTTTGCGCTTCCGCATACGAACTCGAACGATACCCTAATCTTCATATGTGAGTGTTCACTGAGTATATGCGCCCGGTTTGTTTGACACGTTCGCAGTCTCTTTCCTCGCCATCATCCCCCTAGCTAAGCTTCTCGCGTTTGCTACGGACGAGCTCTCGTTGCGAGTAGGACAAACACTGGCTGGCTTGCTCAATGCTACACTCGTACGTATGGTTTCTTCTGAGCTGCACCACCACCTGACAGACACTCCCAGGGCAATGCGTACGTATCCACTCATGTATCTCTGAAACGCCGACTCACGTTTACTGAACAGCGTGGAACTTATCGTAGCTGTGAGTGGCCCGGTGTACTGTGGCCACCTTCTGTGGACTAACTGTGGAACTTAAACCTAGATTATAGCGCTCGTGCACTGCGAGTTGCAAGTTGTCCAATCCTCATGTACGTCTTCGCTGTCATCTTTGGCGCCACCCCATCCCCGACCAAACCCAATCACTCTCTTCGATCGATCGCCGCCTCCAGATTCACCTTCCACTCTTATTGTTCAGTGTGCGGTTTGATGGCTAACTTGTCCTTGTCCCACAGTGATCGGCTCTATCTTGAGTAACCTGCGTGAGTAGCGCCTGCTCCCCACCACCCAAGCCACAGAATGATGTTATTGACGCGCGCTTTTTTCACCAGTGCTTGTCCTGGGAATGTGTTTCTTTGCGGGTGGCATCAAGTTCTCCGAACAGGGCTTCGGACAGAGTGCGTGTCTTCTCTTCGTGCCACGCCCCACCTTCTGACAGTGACCTGAATTCTATCACACTGCCTCTTGAACAACGTTTCGCACCGCCGTCTACCTGTGCGCTTCCGCTTGCTCCGCCCGGTCCGGGATCCCATGGACTTGAACATCGCAAACGACAGGCGCGACACAGCTCAACTGCTCGTTACTCATCATCTCAGTCATCGCGGTGCTTCTGCCGGCAGCGTTCCACCAGGTCGCGGGCAATTTTATCCCTGATGACGAGGAAGGCCCGGACGTGCTCAGCTTCAGTCGAGGGGTACGTGTCTAATGTCACTCTACCTTCCGTGCTTCGAAACCGAGTATACACGCGGCTAACTTCTTTTCGTTCCCTCGTGACCGTCCCTAGGCCGCAGTAATTCTCTTGTTCAGTACGTCCCTACCTTCTCTAACGTACTAACCAATTGCGTTCTGATCTCCTGTGCCTCCACGCAGTCTACGCGTCCTACCTCGTGTTCCAGCTCTTTTCGCACAAGGAGCTGTACGAGGACAGGTACCGAGACGAGGGCGGCGATGTCTTCCGGTCCGCGCGGTATCCCAAAGGCCGCAAGACGATCCGCGCGCCCAAGTGGTTGCATGTCCCCGGACGGCGCAGCCCCCAGGCACCTCCCGCGAGCCAGAGCGCGGAACCGCTCACGCCACCCGCGGACAAGGGCGACAGGAGTGGTAACTTTGAGATGGCGGGGATGAGCAGCCCGAGGCCTATCGACGAAGCCGACCCGACACATTCGACGGGCGCGCGCGGGAGCGAGGCAGGCAGCTCGAGCGGCCATTCTGGCGCGGATGTCGAGGCGCAGAAGCCCGAAGAGGAGGAAGAGGAGATCGAGACGCCCATGCTCAGCGTGCCGGTGACGATCGGTCTCTTGGCTATCGTCACGGTGCTCGTCGCTGTCACGGCGGAGTGGCTCGTGGACTCGATTGACGGCTTGACGGACAGTGGACACATCAAGAAGGAGTGGGTCGGCCTTATCCTGCTCCCGATCGTGGGCAACGCGGCGGAGCACGTCACCGCTGTTACCGTGTCGGTAAAGGACAAGCTCACTCTCAGCTTGGGTGTTGCCGTTGGCTCGAGTATCGTGAGTGCTCCCGAATCGTGCGGCTGTTGAACGCGCTACTGACGTCTTGTCCCAGCAAATCGCTCTCTTTGTCATCCCGTTTTCCGTCGTGCTTTCGTGGATCATGGGCAAGCCGCTCACGATGTTGTTCGACCCCTTCGAGAGCATCGTGCTCTTCCTCTCCGTCCTTGTTGTCAATTACACAGTCGCAGACGGGAAGAGTAACTGGCTTGAGGGCATGATCCTGATGTGCCTCTATCTCATCATTGCTGTCACCTTCTGGTACTATCCTGGTGAGTACTTCGTCACCCAGAGGGCAATGTCCGATGCTTACCCACCATCTTAACTCGCCCAGGTGTCAGCATTTCCCAGCAGATAGTGACCCAAAGTCTAGTGTGCTAAATTAACTGACGGTACTGGTCGTTACCGTCGCGCTACCTCCCGTCTGTCGCGGTATCTCTTAATTTCAGGGTTTGCATATGTCAGTACATAGACACAGTTTACACATTGCTATTCAAGAATGCACTCTTTGATCTCATATGTAATAACGTATAGCGATAGCGGACGCTCAACGTAATACCACTCATTGTATCATACTTTTCTCATTACTACCTCATTGATTCAATGATTAAAGCACACGCATCTTTTTGAGTTTTCTGCGTACTGCTGCTCATTTGTTCCCTCTTGTTTTCTGCCGTCCGTGATGATCCGGTGTTAGTACAACAACAACTAGCTCAGTATGTACATGATGGTAATACTAAGGGTATCCTGGAGACGCTATAGCTTGGCTTTCGGCGAGCCCTGGTCTACCAGTGTGGCTGCGGCCGCAGCAAGGACGACGGCGTTGCGCTCTTTCACCTTCGTGGCTAAAGCGGCCCTCAGCTTGAAGGACACATGACGCTTGGGGATATGACGCACTGAAGATGACCTTGCCACTCTCTTTCCACATTTCCGTGACGAGGGTCTCACCCGGGAACACGACGCCAGCGAAGCGCACTTTGATGTCACTGTACGGACCAAACGTCTTGAGGATGTGCTTTCCGGAGATGCCGAATGAGCACAGCCCTAGGGAGAATGTTTTCAGTCGGCGCTCACCCCGCACAGCAAGCACACGCTTACCATGAAGAATCGGCTTGTCGAAGCCCCCAATGGCGGCGAACTCGGGCTGGATCTGTGATACGAGCGTGAACAAATAGCGGACATCCGGCGGGGTCCCACGTACATGGAGAGGGTTGTAATCTCCGCTTAGCCTAGGAAGGCGCGGCGCCGTCAGAACGCCACCAACGCGAACTAGCACAGGGTGCGACATACCGGTACAACGCCGCTTGGATTGGCAGTGTCTTCTCCTCAAGGACAGCATCCGGCTTGCGTTGCGGCGGCGTGTTTGCTGCCGACGCCGCGCCACGGTCTTGGAGACAGGGTCATGTCAGCGACTTCGGGGTCTCCTTTATGCACAGTGCCGGGGGCACTGTAGCCGGAAGGACGGAAGACGCACCCTTGCCTGTCCGTTTCCCACCAATGCCTCCAGCACCCCGGATAAACACCGTGGATTGATTCTCGAACACCACCTTCCCGGTCGCCTTGTCCTTGGTCTCGATAATGGACGTCACCGCTGCTGCCTTGCCTTTGTCTAGTACCTCAAGTAACCTACGTACACCGGCGTGGATCAGTCGTTGCCTTCATGCCAAGAGCTATACTTCTACTGTGCATCCACTCACCGTGCTTGATTAACAAACGTCCCGCTGGTGGGGATGGGGCCCTTGATCGCAAGGTATTGTTCGCCGTGCAGCAGCTTCGCCTGTCCAAGTACAGATGCGTCAAGCACCGTCACACAGCCTGCATGCATGCACATCACATACGGGGTTGTAGTTTGGCAGCCAATCGAGGGAGATACTGCCACTCGCAATGAACTGCGGAATGACGCCAAATGTGGGGAGAGCCGCGAACTCGTCGTCGCTCTCGAATGTCCACTGCAGCTCCTGCTCACTCGCACCGACACCGAGGTTGTACAGAATGACGTCGCGCTCTGTGTAGCTGTACTCCAGAGGGTCCTCTACGTTCTTCTTCGCGTCGGCGACGAGCTCGGAGTCTTCTGGGTCAGCGTATGGACTACTCGAGCTACCATTCTCCCCGCTCTCTTCAGACTCGTTGCCAAAGTTCTCCGCAATCTGCCGCCCGGTCAGTGCACAGGAAAGGAGAAAAATACTCGGGGAATAACCCACCTGCATGAAGGCCTCATGCGTTGTCGTCGGGTTAGTGGCCCGCCCGTCATCTGTAGGAAGGGTCAGCCTCCGCGAAGCTTTCAAGCATGAAGATGCACACCGAAGTCAGTGATGACCTTCCATTTCGAGACGATAGCCTCAGGGGTAAGTGGTACGTTAACGGGGAACCCGTGTCCTCCAGTACGTTGCCAGCGAAGTTGAGAAATCCACCCTGCAGCAACCTGGAACAGGCCACCCGTCGTCTCTTCGTTCGCCTCGCTCGACAGGAAGCCCACAAGGGGTGCGATATACTCCTCCTATACGAGAAGCCATGCGTCAGTACGGTCAACATCGCTTTCGACGACACCGTGGAGCCCAACCTTAATGGCTTCGGTGTTGCTACCAGCCCTAAGCAACGTCGATCGGACCACGCGCAGCAGCAACAAGCGTTGAGTAATCCATAAGTGATTACGGACAATTGTGACTTCACTTACCGGCCTAGTCCAACCAGTGCGCCTGCAGAGGGAACGATGGTGTTCGCGAGGATGTTATACTTCTGGCCTTCAATCGCAAGTGTTCTCGTCAAGCTGATCGTTGCCGCTTTGGCGGCGGCATACTAAGAAAGGAAGATGAGCTCGGTGAAACGGAAGGGTAGAAGAACATCTACGAACGTTTGCTAATCCCGGCAGGCCGTCTACATTGGGAACAGCAGTGAGCTAGGCTTGCAGACAGGGTCAGTGCAGAGAACTCACAGACGCCAGCTTGCGAGCTCGTCGTCACAATACGACCGAACTTCTGCTTTTGGAAGATGGGCCAGACAGCTTTGGCGCACTTGAAGGCAGAGCTATTGGGAAAGTTCAGCTTGGAAAATACATCCGAAGTTCGGAATGACTTACCGGAGGTGGACAGCAATGACTTCATCCCATTCCTGGTCTGTCATCTTGTCAAACGCGTTCGGGCGGACAACGCCTGCATTCGCGATGAGTACGTGCACGCCACCGAACGTGTCCAACGCCGTCTTGACGATTGCATCGGCGTCCTCAGCAGAGACAATGGCAGCGGCGGCCTTACCACCCGCTGTCCACACAATACCCATCAGCGGCTACCATGCATGAGAAACTCAACGTACCGCTGGTGATTTCTTTCACAACAGCTTGTGCGGCTGGTGCACTGACATCATTCACGACAACGTTCGCGCCAAGCTTGGCGAACAAGTGTGCGTATGCACGGCCGAGGCCCGCACCAGAACCCGTGATGATCACAGTCTTGCCATCGAAGCGGACCGCTTCGCCTTGCTCGTTGGCAGAGGCGCTCTTCCCGGCTTCGAGGACAGCCTGGAGGCATGCGCTCAGTTTGGAAATATGGGTTTTTGTACGATGTACATACTACTGGATCAAAATCTGGGGTGGTTGTTGGGCTGTATATTGCGTCAGGAACAGGAGTGCATGTGGTGAATGCGATGTCTTACTGTTGGGGCTCTGACTCAAAGTCACTGATCTGTTCCCACTTGGCTTGCACTGCGGACGGTGTGAAGGTGGCATCGGTCTTGAACACTACACCCTTGCTCCGTTCCCACCGCACTTCGGCGATGAAGCCGGCACCGACCTCGAACAGCCGACCCGAGGCGTCGATGCCATCTGGATGGGTGACAGCCGCTACGAACGGCGCCACGAATGCAGGCTACGGGAAATGAGTATAAATACCGCAAGAACCGCTAACTGCCAACCTTCAGATTTGCAAGCATCTCAGGAGGCATGATTGTCTCAGTCATGGCGGAGGCAGCCATCTTCGTGTGAGGTACTCATAAGTCGTCCAGCGCACTAGATCGCTCCAAGTTATGCTTACCGGTGCGATAACAGTTGCCTTGATCCCGTATCTGGCACCTTCCTGCGCGAGCGTCTTGGTGAACGCAATGAGACCCATTTTGGCCGCGCTATAGTTTGCTTGGCCAAAGTTTCCTGCAGCAGCCTGAGCAAAGGACGCGCGATGACAAGCTCTTTGAGCTTACCGTAGATACCCGCAGCACTTGCGGTATTGACGATTCGGCCAAACTTCTGCTTGACGAATATGGGCCAGGCCGCCCTGCTGCAAGCAAAAGACCCCTTCAGGTGCACCTCCTGGATTTGGTCCCACTCCTTGTCGGTCATGTTTTTGAAGCTGAGTGCAAAGACGCGTCGGCACATATGCGTGATCATCGTGGAATCATGGCGTACCCCTTGTCTCGCAGTATACCCGCATTGTTGATGAGGATGGTGACACCCCCAAAGGCATCCAGGGCAGTCTTGATGACAGCGGCACCATCCGTCACAGACGAGTTGTTGACCACGGCCTTGCCACCGGCTAGCAGGGGGTGCGGTCAGCGTTCGCGCACAGTCCTGAAGCATTTGGACACACCGCTCGCGATCTCATCCACGACCTTCTGCGCTGCATCCTTGTTGAAGTCGTTTACCACGACATTCGCACCTCGCGACGCGTAAAATAATGAGTACCTGCCCGTATGATACTGTCAGGCAGTACGCGCAACTTTCGGTGTCGCGTTACTCACGCCTTCCCAAGACCACCTCCAGCACCCGTGATGACAACCGTGTGGCCTTTGAAGGATAATTGAGACATGTTGCGGAGTAACACAGTAACTTGGAGGAGCTGGGAATATGTTGCGAGTGCTGGTAGCAGCCTACCCGAGCGTTATACCCTGGGGTGCAATCATTTCATGTGATTACAAGAATGCGTCTGACCATGACGTTGGGCGTCAGTGCGTTGTCGCAGGCATGAGATTATCGCCACGACGGGAGCCCCGAGGTTGCTCGCGACGTTGAAGCGTTCGTTGGCTGGGATCACACCGCATCTCCGCTAAACACTCATGTGGTGGTGGGTGGATAGGTTAGATAGATAAACAAAGGAGACTGGGGCGCCCTGCGCGGATATAGTACATGTCAATGCTGTCTGTACGTATACCCACAAGCCGGGGTGAGTGGCTGACCGCGATCACCTACGAGGAACAGGGGACGTGGACCAAAAGGTTGCGGAAAACAAGGGAGGGATTCAATATTGAGCGATAATAACACAAGCCGACGGCGGTAGAAGGTATCTTTTGGGTTCGACAAAGCAAGGGGAGAGGACTGGGAGATGCAAAGGATGGAACGGGGCTAATGAAGGAGGCGACTGTGCACGTATATCTACGTCGGCGCGGTGAAGGGGAACGACAAAACGACGGGAACGTGATCGAGATCGCGAATGAGAGGCGACGGCGAGAGGCATAGACAAAACAAGCATGAGAGAGGCATATGCAGTCCAGGACGAAGGAGTGTTTGAGTGCAAGCGAGACTGTCCGGCGACGTGATCATGAACAAGCATGATGAAGGGCGAGCTTTCAAATCGGGTGGGGTGGCATGTCGGGCGAAAGGGCGGACAAGTTGAAGAAAGCAATGCGCTGGATGGACAAACATAGACAAGGACATGATCAAGTGGCAGGGATGTAGACTGTAGTATTCAAACACGTGTGGCGATGGGCTGCAGACGAGAGAGAGACAGACAATGAGACAAATAAAGTAGATCATGGAGGATGATGAGATGGTGGATGGATAATGCTTGTGATGCCGAGCAGCTCACGCCGCAGCGCTGTGTACGCTCCTTCACTCGCAGCAGTCCATGTGCGCCCCGGTGAGTTCTGAATGGAGGTGCGTGCGTGCCCACTCCACGGCATACACCGATGCCTTCAAGAACTTCTTGTGCGAGTACTTCACGCAGACGTGTTGTTCCATGAACTTGTCCTCAACGAGCTTCTCCAAGAGCATCTGATGCCCAGGCACAAGGTGCTCCTCCGTGAAACCGGAGTGGAACACGAACGCGTCGTTCTAAAACGGGAAGACAATGGACGTCAGCGAGTCAGATCACCACGAAGCGATCACGTGAGAACAAATCGATGCGCGTTTGGCGAACAAAAACATGATGGCGTCGTGCTGCCCGCCATGGAGCCATATAACAATCGAGAGCTGAAGCAACAACACTCACCCAGTCACCACCCAACATCTTCCTCGCTGTGTACATGCCGATCGCCGCGACCAGACTCGGCTTCACTCGCAAGAATCGGTAATCGAGCAACGTGACCTCGGTGAGGAACTTGCTCAGTGTGCGCGTCTGGATATCGTAGTCGTCCGCCTTGCTGATCTTGCGCATCCAGCTGTAGGGAGAGCAGTAGTGGCTGATCTTGAATTCGAGCGTCTGCAACACTATCCGCTCGCCCTTCAGGATCTCGTCGCGCGAGTAGCCGTTCTCCGTCATGTAGACAAACTCGTCGACGGAGGGCGCGAGAATCTCTTCGTACTTCGACGCGATGAACATCGCGGTGACACCGACGAGCTGGAGCTTGAGCACCGAGACAATGCGCTTCGTGAGGAAGCGATCGACAATGTTGACGGCGATCCAGAGCGTCTCAGGGAGCATGTGGTACCGCAAGTGCACTTGCAGAAGCCAGTCGACAAGTGTCTGACGCATCTGCCAGTTGATCTCGGTCTGGCCGTCCATATACTCAGGGTTGGGCATAACATCATCCTGTGAAGGTTCTCAGAACGAGCAATTCACGCGACGCCACATATGCGACGTACCTCGAGGTCGTTCATGTAGTCAAAGATGTCTTCGGCATATTCCGAGACCATCGTCATGTCATATTCGTCAACGGGATCCTTGTAGGTGTGTTTGATCTGATCGACCTCCCGCTGGTATCGTTCGGCTCGCGCGGTGCTGACCTCTGGCCAGACGCGAGGGACTTGTTCCTCAATGGCCTCGGGCTCCATACTGTCAATATCGCGCTCATCGACGACACAGACCTCGTCGTCCTCGATCTCGATGGCTTGAGTCGGGATGCCTTCCTCGACATCCATGTCGACTTCATCAACGATGTCCAGGTCTGCATCCTCCTCGTCAACGAGGTATTCCTGGGGGACAGGAACAGGAACACGGTTGATTACGCGTGCCGCCTGTGTCTGCGGGCGCTGAACGCGAGTAGTTGATGCACGAGCATGGGCAGCCGGAACGTTGGGAGCAGCCCGACTGGAAGACAGCGGCACTCGCTGCGGGCCGTTGGTAGCGAAGGTAGTGGAGGCACTGCGCTTGACACCAGCGTCGACGGCGCCCTTCTCCTTGCCGTTGACATTGAGTTTGATGTTCTCCTGTCAGGCCCGTCAGTGAGCTGAAGAATGCCTGGTGAAGCACATGTAGCTGCGCAGCCAGAAGGGACAGTGTGGACCTATGTCGCAGTAGGAGTACGCCAAACCGATCACACTACGACAAGCGTAGTCGCCACGATGATAACTTCAACTACCGTTCGAACTGCTGCTCCGGGGCTAAGAGCGATGTCAATGTCCGCGAGGACCAGCGCGGGCGATTACATCGAAGCCGACAGTACTATCCTCGCTATGCTAGAAGATAGAAGAAGACCCGGAACAGAAGAGCAAAACCACATCACGACCCAGAGCCCCCGTGAAACATGCCTGCGGCAACCCACAGAAGTGCTGACATCGCAGCAGTGCACACGTGCGAGTGTTTCTCCAAGCCACAAGCCACAGGCCCGACATCCAGCCAATTTCGACCGCCCAGCCGCACGACGAAGCACACATACCTTACGGTTGACGGCGGTGGTTGTGACCTCGTTGAGAGCTTGTCGTGCAAGCACCGCGGCCTTGGCTTGAGGGATGGCCACACGAGCTGGGCCACCAGTGATGCTGGACGATTGTCGGACGTGGCGACTCATGGCGTTTTCGTCGCCGTTGGTTTTTCGTTGGGGTCCGATGCGAGCCCGCATGGGGAGCTGTGACGTCCCTCGCTGTCAGCTTGCGGCTGACAGAGAAGGAGGCTGACAACTCACGCGAACAGTGTGGTTTGCCATTGTGTACAGATTGCGAATGAGATGAGGTTGGTTGAAGTTGTCGAGTATGCCCTGAGTCCTGGATTGCGTGGGGAGTGCTTATTCGACGAAGGATAAGAAACAAGAAGGAGGAAGACCCGACACGCCAGGAGATGGAAGTAGGAAGGAAAGACGCAAGCGGAGGAGACGACGGTCAGCCCAGGTTGCAGTGACGAACAGACCAAGTTCGAACCGCGATTTCAACTTGGTCGGCGACGCGCCAGCACGTGAGGGCCAAACTAGACCAAAGAACGCGATTAGGCGCTGAAACCGGCGCGGACGTGCGTGACCGCGACGCGTCCGCCTCTCAACGTTTGTTAACGCCGAGCCTTGGCCCCTGGCGGTCCCGATCGACTCGCGGAGGCAAAATGTCTTTCTCAACATGGTTTGACCACGCACATACGTGTAGATCCTTGTGGCCTCGTGCAGGTAGCCCCTACTTCCAGCATCGCAGCGGCAGGCGCTACATATTGAACGCACGAGGCGCGGTGCCGAGAGCAAATCACCCATCTACGCAACAACCTCAGCGATACCCAGACACGAGGCCCCGACAGCCGTACTCTGCGGCGCTCGTCGCGAACGCACACGAGTTCCTCACACACGTCGGGTGGGGCCGCCCCGCTCCCGCAATTAAGAGACTGTCCGCGGCCCGACATCCTTTCCAGAGCACCGCTCGTCGCCCAGCATTCTTGCGCCATCACATTGACATCTCCCAGCAAGGTACACGGCCATGCTGAATTATATCGACAACAGCCGCTTAAGTACAGCCACCCAGCAAGTATCCAGCGCGATAATGTTTCGCATGTCAATAACTCCGCCAGCACGACTTATTTCGCTACGCAATGACTGTCGTCGTTGTCTTCTTGTATGTTTATGAACAACTTGGGGCTTATGAGAGCGTACATGACACTCGACTTTACTCCATGATTGTGCCTGCGGAAGGGCGATGATCACGTCCGAGAAGCATTGATTACTGATTGTTGATGGACTCGACCTGCAATACTCGTGTTGATTAAAAAGGAACCTCGGATACTAAGGCAGAAGACGATGCAGAAGGACGGTGGTCACCTCTCGACCTCTCGTTCTATTGCACAACCCTAGTATGCAAACTCTGCTCGACGCTCTCGCGTCTGCCGTTTCATCCCTTGAGACAGGAGGTTGATGGGCGCTGTCGATGATACTCGAAGCGCCACACGCTTCCCGAGCTAGAGACTTGATGGTTACCCACAATGGATCGCGATGCGGCCAATCGATGGGGTTAGCTGAGGTGGGCCTGAGACCTGGGGAATTACAAGGTCGTCGGTGCACGCTTGGTGCGCGCAATCGTTCGAGTGTACAGAGGTGCAATACACAGACCTGCTAGGGCGGTCCGCCGAAGTCGCTTGCCTTGACTGCATTCCACTGCCGCAACTTGCCTGCTTCTTTCCAGTGATGCGCAGGCGAAGAAGGTTGGCGGTCATGAGCGGCCCCTCCGAGACCGGCTTTACCCCGATTGGCTTTGATGTCGAGAGGCTCTACCAGGGCGATATCGCTGCTGCCGGCGCGACCGAGACTCTCACCGGGCGACCAACCTTGTTTCAGCAGCAGACGATGCCCAACGTTTGATGCAGGCAGTGGCGCAGGTGGTGCAGACACTGGAAGGGGGGTGGGTGAAGGGGCTCTGGGACGGGAGACTACAGTAGTGGCGACACTGTCCGTGCGGGCAGGACTAGGTGGAAGGATGGGGGCAGCCTCGGGGTGACGAGCACGACGTAAGGCGCTCCTGTCCGTGTACTGAAGCTGAGCGGTAGGGACCTGAATAGGAACATGACGGGAGAGCAGATTTCGGCGGAGGTCATTGAGTGCCCTCTTAGGATCGCGCGCCGGGGCTATATAGTGGTCTTCGACTGCCTGACTCTCGGCCGCGTCGCGCTTGCGCTTTCTACTCGCCTCCGCCTGGCGACCCGCGCCTCGCCGGTCGAACAGGGAAATCTCGTTCCCAGCGGACGGTGAACATTCTGCGCAAGGCACCTGTTCGTGGACGTGGACGAGGAACCTCGTTCCGCCGACAGACAAGGTATCGAGGTGCGCCAGTCGACGTGGCATGCTCGCCGTCCGAGGCGCAGAGAGTCGCATGCCTTTCTCATCTCCGTCGGTTGCGGGCGTCACCTGAGGGGAGGCCTGACTATCGGCCTCTGAGGTCGAGGGGTTCTGGTCACGGCGGCATCTGAGAAAGGTGCCGTGTTTAGATCCCATGTCGACAACAGCCCATCCACGGTGTTCAAGCTCCCAATATATCGTCGCGTGAAGCTTGGATACCTCCATCTCCTTCAGGCGGATACGCGGCGTCTCGCTACCGGAGGGCGCAGCGTCTCTCCCTATCTGGACTTCCGCATGCCCGTCGAGCACGGCGAGGGTGTGTTTTCTTGAGAGAATCGAGCTCTGCTGCACCAGCAGGCGCAGACACGACGTGTCAGAGCTGGCCCGAGGCACCGGGCTTGACGAGGCAGGGTGGGGATACAAGCCCTCGGGAGCACTGGAAGCAACCTGGGGGTGGGTTGTATCACACGATATCGACGACTCGGCGGTTGTATCGCCTGGCCATTCGAGCTCAGGCGAATACGCTACCCCAGAAGAATCTGTCTGTAAGCTGTAAGTATAGGCAGCCAATGGCTTTGGTCACTGGTAGAACGTGCCAAGGTCGATAATTTCCCCTTCCTCCATCGAGTTCTTCCTTTGAGAAAATGACGATCGCGAAGTAGACAGGGCCCAGCGCGACGAAGCGGATGAAGGCGGCACAGGGAGGAGCGGGGATCATCTGACTATTTACTGTTGACACCTATTTGCCTCAATTGCCGCTCTCGGTAAGTATGTTCGACTGCAGTGGCGCCTCAGCGGCACTCGATCTCTCTCATCACTTCGAACTCTTTGTGACTTCATTCGACTTCTGTACGTACTCCGTTCGTAAGTGGCGTATCTGACGGCCGACAACATACGAACGCGGATCTTGTATTGCTGGCGCGCTGAGCATCCGAGTCGTACCTTGTTAACGAAGTCTCATAGTCCCAGAAGCCGCGCCGCACTCTCCGCCGGCGAGCTCATCTCATTGGCGGCATACGGAACAGAAGGGCTCGGTCAAAGACCGTCCCCAAAATCGCTGTACGAGATGGAATACTTCTCAGAGGTACTGCTATTTGCCATGTTGTAGCTCGATCGATCACTCAGTGAACCGTCGTCCAGGATCATAGCAAACTGCTGTTGAGCAAGGAATGGCTGGTCAAGATAGATTCGGATAAGTCAACCCCATACATGCTGGTAAGGGCTGCGTGGAGCTCTCCTTGTCAATGGCTGACAAAAACAGAAATTCTACTCATCTACCGTGGATCTGTGCTGTTATATACTGATCACAGATACTAAGAATGTATGGGGCGAAGGTACGCTTATCTCTGCCGCGGGATGCCGTTCTATTGCCGAAGCTTGATGTGTACAGTTCTTCAAAGTAATCAACTCGCGAGGAGGTGGAGAGACTATAATCGCCGACAAGCTCCGACGTTCGAACGTGAAGAAGATGAAGACGAGTGGCGTACTGCAATCGTCGAGCTACTTTCGGCTACACATACGATTGGCGGCATATCGGATTTGGCCTTCGAAGTCGTCAAGACGCACTACTCCGTGAGTACTGAGCATTCAATTGAAACCATCCATTGCCTGATTGTTACGTCTAGGACTTCGCCTTCGAACTAGGCAATGGTACCTTCAAATGGCGGTGGGAGACATACGCAGTCGGGCCAAGATTGTCGGCTGAAATACTGTCCAAGCATCTCATAATGCCGTTAGTCAGCTTGAATCATCTAGCATTCTCGTCGACGGATCCAGTGAGTGAGCTCTCGGATGCTGACTTGGAAAAGGTGCGTCAATATCGATGCCCCCACATCGCACTTGACCTGTGTTGTTGACGTCCTGTTCGGTACTTTTCCTAGGCGATCGACAAAGTCGGTAGGACAGCACGCCGAACCGCCGACACTCACGTCAAGCATGCCATCTCTCGACCGCGTGCGGCAACGACGCTGCGCCGTATGACGGCGGTGTTCAATTTCACCCCCGATCTTCGTCAGTGCACTTCGCGTCGGCTGTTTTACTAGCTGATGGCTGAATGGGGCCTGGTGCTTTAGCTCCAATTGTCTCAGAGGCACCGAAGCCTGATCTGCGACTGCCCTCTATCCGCTCGAAGTCACGGGCTGCCTCCAAAGCACCGCAGAGACTACTCTCACCTGTCGGAGAACCCACAATACCCAATGTGAGTGACTTGCGCCCTTCTCGTCAGTTGAGTCTGAGATAGTGTATTTTAGATTGAGGTGCCGTCTCGAGCTGACCCTCCCCCTCGGATGGATGTATCCCCCAATCTGCCCGCCCGTCCTTCGCATGTAGTTGATGACTCCGAGACAGAGACAGAGCCAGAAGAAGCACCAGATGAGCCCGTGCCGACTGGCAGTAAGGCGGCAGACGATGGACCTTTAAGGAGATTTCAAAGAAGTACCAGTCCCTCGAGTTCGAAGCCCTTCGCACGTGCTACCCCGGGAGCGTCCCGTCAGCAATCTCCTGCGGGAAGGGGTGTCTCAAGCAAGGCTACGAACCAGAACCAGTCAACTGATGACTCGTCACCTCCACACTCGCCCCCAACAAAGAAATCGAAGCGCGTCGAATCGTCGGACGAGGAAGACAGCGAAGCTGAGCGTCGGAGACGAGTGGCGCAGATCAAGTCCAAGGCTCAACGCGGAGCGAAGCAGCCTCTCAAACGAGGGGGGAAGCGGTTCTGAGTGAGGTGTTATATTGCTCGATCTAATGAACATATTTTCTCCTCACGGATGTACTATTAGCCTCTGAGAATGCCGATGTCCATACAGCCATCACGAGGGTCACTTGCTCGAGGGAGAACATCAGAATGTCCAATCCCGAGGAACCAAATACATGGGCTGATGCATCGTGACTGCAGCGTGTAGCTGCTGTCAGGGTGCGGTAGGTAGCGGATGTTCGGCCTGCGGGACTCCTCTACGGGCGTGGGGGAACGCGCTTGAGTACTCGTATTCGAGAGGGACTAATGCACGCCTTATCATTAGCGTTGGGAGACTAGCTCCAGCTGACCTTCAAGTTCCTCCTGGCTTTGGGGTAGCGTTCGCTAGCCGACGGATGTTGGGCGTCAGATCGTGTACTGGCGAAGTTTCGGAAACGAAGCGTCCTGATTGTGGCATTGTGCACACTCGATCCGTTCCGCGTCCGAACACCGCGACGTGTGCTCCGTACTGCTCGCCGACGGTAAAGCTCAAGCCGGAGCCGACCATATGCCAAGAAAGCGAATCATGTTATGAGCGCGCTGTTACCGCATCCAGGCCTACAAAATACAGTGCATGAGAATGTCTGCTCGAATATGTTGCAGCAATCAAGGAGTTTCCAATCCGATAGATTCAAGAGGTGCTACCAACGCCTTGTCACCCTGGCTGCTAACGCTGCTTCCTTGCAATTGTCACAAGGCTCCTGTATAAGATTCTGCACGCGACGGTGATCGTGCCAGACCTGAAGTTCGCTCTGAGGTCTAAGCATGGACAAGCCACAGGGATAACATACGCTAGGGCATCCGCAGCTCGGCGCTGTATGCTTGTGTGCTGAGCTGAGTTTGCAATCAGGTCGCTTGCAATCGATGGTGACCCCCGAGTAGTATGACACGACAAAGTGCTAATATGAATCCCTTTAGAATGGATTACGGGAGAAATGTCACTGCCATAGCTATAGAACTCACTCCACATCCCCTGTGTTGATTACCGAAGCTATGGCCACAAAAAGGTGAGCGAGGCTGAGTATTTCGCAAGGAAAATGCACTCACCATTCCTGGTAGCACATCTTCCAATAGCAGATACGAATTATCAGCACCAGGACAACTCAGTCAGGGCGGCAAGGCTCTTCAACGGAAGCGTTCGGAGGGATACGGTAGGTGGACCGACCAAAGCTTGCCTTTTGTATCTTCGGCCACACGTATTGATGTCTTCTGTAGGGTATCTACAAGCCGAGTATATTTCATGGCCACATTGACGCAAGATGCCAATACAAACTGTGGGATGACGGTGGCGCTGCAGGCACTATGACACGCATGGCTCGTCTTCGCACGGCACGAGTGAGCCATGGCACCGTCTTCAGTCTGCAGAACCTACGCTGGGACCGAACTATGACGGCTAGAAGTCTCTTCCGGAGATTGCGTCGCGATAAGAATCGTTGCTTGCCCAAGAAGAGCTCATGGTAGCGTTCCGGAGTTGTCCCCGGGCTGCTGAAGGCAAGCCAGCACTATCAGCTGATGGAGGTCCGATGACATAGCCTCCGGTAACACGGAGAACCGTACAAGCAGGATGGACATTATCGGATCGCACATCTATAGGGCAGAGGGAGGTACGGCTTGCTACGAGAGGCAAGTACGCAACGCGGACAGAAGATCTTCTGCGTGTGAGCCCACCACAAGTACGACGGCAGAAAGAAAACCTGAGTCACCACACCATGTGAGAATGCTGTGAGTAACACAGACGTATGCGTGCACTGGCGGCATCATAAATCGGCGCATAACTCGCCTTATGATGTCCCTTCGATGTTCCGTGTGTACGTGGTGCTAGATGGCGCCGCCAATATCGTGAGGCGGCATATGCATCGCAATGACTACGTTAAGCCTCGACACGACGAATTCGTGCTAGTGCATGCACCAAATGTGAGACTGCCGTCTGTATAGACCTCAAGTAATCTACATTGCAGTATGTACGTCAGATACTCTCGTGGGAGGCTCCATGACTTACCACATCGAACGGCAGAGCCTTCTGCCCTAATTCGCCCAAGCTACGTTCAGCTTTGGTGAGTCTGCATCGCACACGCGGTCAGCACACCATTAACCTTCGCCGCTGTAGACTCGGATCGTGATCAGCCTTCCAGCCCATGACAATCCGCTCTGGATCAAGGAGGCGGTTCTCACAAGAAAGCAGTAAAACTGAACAGGTCGCTATTGGCCAGCGCTAGAAGCTGGTCTATTCGCCGCGACCGCGAATGCAGGTGGGGGTCCTGGTGATGGTGGTTCGAGAAATTGCCACACCTCGCAAGCGGCGCTCTGGAACGGCTCACCGGACCGGCCCGGGAAAGCTGGAGATGGGCGCCAAGCTTTGGCTTAGGCGAAACTTTGGCGAAGCCGACATTTCCTTGACACTCAGTACTTGATCTCATACTCCCTCTTAATCATCCACAGTCAAGGGCACGAAAGACACGGAAAAGGATTCTGCATCGCAAGGTTTAACCAAGTGGGATTGCATCTTGAGACGACATGGCCGCAGTCAGCGAGCCACATAGTGCCTCAGCTATGTCGAAGGTACGTGTCTGACGCAGCTTGTACATAATTGTCTACTACATATGTACGGTTCTCGTGCACAGGACAAGACAAAAGCAAAGAAGAGGTACCTGAAGGCGAAAAAAGAACGGCGGAAAAAGCGCAAAGCACACCCGACGGTACCAGAGACAGCTGCAGGAGATCGGCGTACCTTCACTCTGCACGAGCCTGCCTCCGACCCGGAGGAGCAGGGATCGTCGGAAGAGAGTGACGCCGATGAGAATGCGGTGGATATTGCGCAGCACGCGGACGTGGAGGAGGTGCGTGGGCCAGAGATGAAGAACAAGAAAGTGCAGAGGAATACGCAGGGGGAGCGGAAAGGGCGAGAAGACGCCGAGCGTCCGCGCAAACGGCGAAAGCTCGAAATAGAGGAGCATCATACGGAGCACGTTGACGACGACAATGACCCGTCGCATCCACCCACACCACAAACACGTCCTAGGTCTCCCACACCTGCAGCTCTTCCTATCTTTCCCCTCCCAGCCCGTCCGGATGCGCCATCAAAACAGACGCTTGCCCTTCAGGGCCTCGACAAGGCACTCATCGAGGCTGAGCTCGTCGACCCAGCGAAGCTACAGCCATTCCCCACCGCGCCTGACGATGACGGGGGAACGGGTCTGAGTGAGAGGATGCGCAAGAGGCTGCAGGAGCTGGGCATAACGGAGTTATTTGCCGGTCTGTATGGCGTCTCGCTCCTTGCGTATTCGGACTGCGTCTTAACCGCTGCAAACAGTGCAGACAGCCGTCATTCCTTTCCTCCTCACTCCCGACTCGGCCAAGGCACTATACTTGCCGTATGACCCTCCGAGGGATGTGTGCGTCTCTGCGCCGACCGGTAGTGGGAAGACGTTAGCTTATGTTTTGCCCATTGTCGAGGTATTGTCGACTTCACCTTGGCCAATAGCGACATATGAAACTGATACTACGCCTCAACAGGTTCTTTCAGTGCGCGTGGTCACTCGTCTGCGCGCACTCATCGTGCTGCCGACGCGTGATTTGGTCACGCAAGTGCGCGAGACATTTGATGCAGTAGCAAAGGGAAGAGGACTGAAGGTATGTCACTCGCCTGCTCTACGACCTGCGATACAAACGAACCCTGTTTATCTAGATTGCGACAGCAACTGGCCAGCACTCCTTCGCACATGAACAAGCCCAACTCGTTGCCAGCAGGTCGCCTGAGTGCGCGTGCATCCCTTCGTAGCATATTCTTACCTTGGCTGACTACTCAAAAGCTTGCAAGGCGGTTCCAGTAAGGTTGATGTGCTGATATGCACACCCGGCCGCCTCATGGACCACCTCAGTGGTACACCGAACTTCTCCCTACAGCATCTTCGTTTCCTCGTACGTGCCCCCTCTTCCTTCCCAGCCATTTGTTGAAGTGGTCATCATCAGGTCATCGACGAGGCAGATAGGCTCCTTGCACAATCATTCCAGGACTGGCTTGCACAAGTCCTCGCAGCTACTAGACCACCATCACTTACCGACCACACACCCACACCACCATCCCAAGATAGAGTGGACATCCCTCGCGCCGACGCGCTCGCCCCCGCGTTCCTACACCTCCTCCGCGACGTGCCACAGCTGCGTACGGACATCGACCAAAAGCGCGAGTCGTCCTGCCAGAAGCTGCTGTTCTCCGCCACGCTCACGCGCGACCCAGCCAAGATTGCGGCCCTCAATCTGCGCGAGCCGAAGTACTTCGTCGTGCAGGGTCAGCGTGCCGTCGAGAAAGGCGACGGGGAGGGTATGCTCGACTTCGTGATGGAGAAGTTCAGCATGCCTGCTACGCTCACCGTGCGTCTATTTTCCTTCAGTTCCTTCTTTGTGTGTTGAGGCTGACCTTGTGGGGACGGCCAGGAACATATGCTTGTATGCTCGTCCGCAGAGAAGCCACTCATACTCTTCCATCTCGTGCACACGCACGATGTCGTCAATGCACTCGTGTTCACGAAGTCCGCGGAGTCCACGGCGCGGCTCGTCAAGCTCTTCGAGTTCTTCGAGGCAGCACTCCGCACGGAACGCGGGGGCGCTCCCGTGGTCGCGCGAGCGTACTCGAGCGACCTCAGCCCGGGCGAGCGCAAGTTGATTCTAGAGCAGTTCAAGAACCAGGAGATCCATATGTACGTTGGCCATCCTTTGAGCGTTATACGGAATCGGCAGCTGACGCAGGCGTGCGTAGATTGGTGTGCTCGGACCTCATCTCGCGCGGCATCGACATAAACCATGTCACGCACGTGGTCAGCTACGATGCACCTGTTGATATGCGCAAGTATGTGCATCGTGTCGGGCGGACGGCGCGTGCGGGTCGCTCTGGCGATGCATGGACGCTTGTTGAGGAACAGGAGGTCGGTCTCAGTCGCATTCCTTTACCAAGACCCCAGGCCATTTAGGCTTACGGGCTGATTAATGATGCGGATGTGCTAACCTCTTCATGGTGTAGGCACGATACTTCAAGACGATGTTGAAGAGCGTGGATCGTCTCGACAAGGTGAAACGCATGCGTGTGGCTGACAAGGACGTACAGGGGCTGAAGACTCCGTATGAGGTGCGTCAGCAGCTGCTGCTTACCGCTTGCTTCCGCCGTGAGTATGCTAAGCTCTGTCATTCACCTACAGAAAGCGCTTGCTCTGCTGAAGGATGCATATGCTCGGACGGGAGACTGATGGTCCAGCGCTGCGCCACAGTCAAGTGTCTGCACGGCAGTGTAAGCATACTAAGGCACGTCATGTGTGCAGCGTCGCGTCTCGGGGGCTCCTATGACTACGAATCTCTACATAGTCATACAAGGATGATCTATAACTCTATGTGTCGTGTAGCGTCTGAACTCGTATTCCTATTCAGTGTAACAGATATTGCACTCCTGCGGACGAGTCTGGAATAGTACTGAAATGAAGGCAATGTGATGGATTGCATAGCCTCGTGTAGGAGGAACGTATCCGCGAGTTAGTTGCCGTCGAGGTACAATCTCGCCGTGAGTCGGATCGACTCGGATGTTGGGTACATGTGCGTGTCAATATACTTATCGGTGGGATAAGTTGCAATTCATATTCCGATGAGACTCGGGGTAATTACGGGGCCGAGGGACAAGGGTGCGGCGGGTGTCGTTGCTATGCAGAGTTGCGGTGCCATGGCTGGTGGGGGTCAGAGATGCGGCCAGGTGTATGTGTTCGTCGGGACCAAGGCCGGCGGTGGCGGGAGTACTGGTGGAGAGATTGAGGCGGAAGATCGGGAGATCGAGCAAGGGCGGGGTGACTTGTCGTCGATCGAGTGCCATTTTGTCAGCAGGCCGGGTTGCCGCGAGGAATACGTATTCAATTATGCCCTGAGGCACCACGCGCCGGAAGGTAATGCGTTTGCCCCTCCAGTAGCTATCGTATATTGCCCGTCATGGTCGCTGCTTTGCCCTCCGCTCGTCCGTCGCTGCCCCATACGACAAAGACTCCTGTCCTGTCCAGCCCATCTACTTCGGGGACACGGTAACAGTTGCTTGTTTGCCATCGTGATGAGCGGCCAGAAACGTTTCAGAAGGTGTGTCGCATACGCGCAACCCCGTAGTTCAAAGACTGACATTATATGCAGACTCTTGCACGTCCCTGGGGTGCCCGTCGACCCACCACCACCGAAGGCCTCGCTCGACGATGCCGACATTATCCCAGAGAGTCATGCCAACTTATTCGACCTCGTCACCTTCGGCTGGATGACCCCCTTACTTGGGTTGGGCTACGCACGACCTCTTGAGGATACGGATCTTTACCGGCTTCAGGACAGCCGTTCTTCGCAGGTGATAGCCGACAAGATCCTTGCTTCGTTTGATCGACGCCAGGATGCCGCGAACAAGTACAATGCTCGGCTCGCCGCTGGTGAGATCAAGCCTGGCTGGCGCGCACTCTGGTGGAAGTTGAGAGGCAGCTGCGATGAAAGGGAGAAACGGTGGAGACAGAAGGACGGCAGGAAGCGCGCCAGTCTCGCCCTTGCGATGAATGACAGCATAGCCTGGTGGTATTGGTCAGGAGGAATACTGAAGCTCACATCGGATATATCATCCATGCTTAGTCCATTGGTGGTTAAGGTGCGTCATTTCCACCTTCAAACGCAGAGGCACTCGGGTCACTATATGACGATTGGCCACTCTTCTTTCCATGAGTCTCGACCATGGATCCGATGCGGGCGTTTGGCATCCCTGTGAAATCGCGCATACACTCCATGATTAGATATTGGGGGGCTTGCCTCTCTTGAGGGTCGTGTTCCTGGCAGGGATCGTCTTCCAGTTATCTATGGCCGCAGATGGATATCACCACTCCCTTATATGTCGTCCCATTACGAGCGAACCAGCTAACACAGTTTGCAGGCGCTCATTGAATTTGCTACCACTTCCTACTAGTGAGCGCACTCGTTTTACAGTATGTCTTTCACATAACCGACATCGCATTAGCGCTCACAAGGCCGGCCAATATGATGATATCCCCCCAGTTGGCCGCGGGGTTGGGCTTGCTATCGGGCTTTTGCTCATGCAGATTGTCACGTCGCTCTGTACACACCACTTCTTTTACCGTGCGACGAGCACAGGCGTGCTCCTCCGTGGAGGGCTCATAACTGCGATCTACTCGCGCTCGTTGCAGTTGACTACGCGCGCGCGAACGGTACTGACCAACGGCAAGCTCGTCAACCACATCTCGACGGACGTCTCGCGCATCGACTTCTGCTGTGGCTTCATGCAGATGGGCCTGACCGCGCCGGTCCAGATGGTCATTTGCCTCGTCATCCTTCTCATCAACCTCGGTCCCAGCGCCCTCGCGGGTTTTGCGTTCTTCGTGCTCTGCACGCCGCTCCAGACCATCGCGATGCGGCGCCTCATGGTCTTGCGTATGAAGAGTATGGGTTGGACGGACAAGCGGAGCAAACTCCTGCAGGAGCTCCTCGGCGGCATGAAGATCATCAAGTACTTTAGCTGGGAGGTGCCGTACCTCCGCAAGGTCGAGGAACTCCGAGGGAAGGAGATGGGCTACATCAGGAACTTGCTGCTCATACGAAGCGCAAACAACGCGATCGCGATCAGCTTGCCGACGCTCGCAAGCGTGCTGAGCTTCATCGTATATAGTCTGGCAGGCCACTCGCTGAATGCTGCGAACATTTTCTCGAGTCTGACGCTGTTCAACTTGCTGCGGATGCCGCTGATGTTCTTGCGTGCGTACAATCTTTTCCATTATCGTTGGGCGCTGGCTCTCATCTTGCATAATGTGTTGCAGCCCTGGCTATCAGCTCAACGGCCGATGCAAAAAACGCCATTGAGCGTCTGTACGGGGTGTTCGAGGCAGAGACGATCAAGGAGACCCAGACTCAGGACCCGTCGCTCCCTGTCGCAATCGATGTCGTTGATGCCTCCTTCACCTGGGAAGAGCCTTTGCCAGACGTCGTGGCCTCCACGAAGCGGAAGTCCACTTTCGGCGGCCTCAAGCACAACTTGAAGAAACGCCAGAACAAGGGCTCGCCCACGGCCACCGCCCCTGCGTCCGGCGCGCAGACGCCAAAGGTCGCCGACCGCATCTTCAGCATGGCAGACATCACGATGTCAATCCCGCGCGGCCAGCTCTGTGCCATCGTCGGACCCGTCGGCTCGGGGAAGACGTCGCTCCTGCAGGGCCTCATTGGCGAGATGCGTCGGACGGGCGGGCGCGTAGCATTCAACGGCAGCATTGCTTACTGCCCGCAGAGCGCGTGGATCCAGAACGCGTCGGTGCGCGAGAACATTTGCTTTGGGCGGCCGTTCGACGAGGCGCGGTATTGGAAGGCTGTGCGCGACGCGTGCCTAGACGCGGATCTGCAGCTGCTGCCTGCGGGCGACATGACCGAGGTCGGCGAGAAGGGAATCAGCCTGAGTGGCGGGCAGAAGCAGCGGCTGAACATCTGCCGCGCGATCTACGTCGGCGCGGACATCCAGATCTTCGACGACCCGTTCAGCGCGCTCGACGCGCATGTCGGCCGGAGTGTGTTCCAGAACGTCCTCCTCAGCCCACCCGAGGGCACCACCCGCGTTCTTGTCACGCACGCGCTCCACTTCCTCCCGCAGGTGGACTATATCTATACCGTCGTTGATGGGCGCCTGATTGAGCGCGGCTCGTACGCGGAGCTCCTCGAGAACGGTGGCGAGTTTGCGAAGTTCGTTCGGGAGTTCGGCGCGAAGGAGAAGCAGGAAGAGGAGGAGGAAGAGGCCGTTGAAGAGGCCGGCGAGGACAAGAAGAAGGACACGAAGGATATCGTACTCGCGGGCAAAGCCACGATGATGCAGACGGAGGAGCGCAACACCGGGAGCGTCAACGGTGCAATCTATCGGCAGTACCTGCACGCAGGGCGGGGAGAGATCTTGATTCCGTTCCTTATCATATCGGTTGCACTCCTCCAAGGAATCCAGGTGATGAGTTCGTACTGGTGAGTAGTCTTGCGAGCGGAGCGGAGCTCAAATGTCTCACCTTTTTCCACTTAGGCTGGTTTATTGGGAGGAGCGGTACGTCCCGCAAATACTGACTGTGCGCGACGAGGCTTATTGAGTGCAGGAAATGGCCGTACGGGTCGGGTTTCTATGTGAGTTCCGTTAGCACGACGTGTACCATCACACCTAACCGCAGGGGCAGATGGGCATTTATGCGGGTCTTGGTGTTGGTCAAGCGGTTTTCTTCTTCTTCATGGGGTCAGGTTTCGCCTTGTTGACGTATATCGCGTCAAAAAAACTGCACAACGTAAGCCTGCTCAGATGTACCAGTCTGCTGACCAAGAGGGTGATATCGGCGTTTGTAGGATGCGCTGACAAGAGTTATGTACGCGCCCATGTCATTCTTCGAGACCACGGTAAGTTACTGAGATTGAATCACGCGAGCGCCGCAAGCTAAACTTTGTCTAGCCATTGGGACGTATCATGAACCGCTTTGCCAAGGGTAAGCATGTCACTCGACGTACATAATCAACCTATACTCACGGCGCATCTGTCAGACATCGACACGGTGGATAACTTACTTGGCGACGCCATGCGGATGCTAGTCGCGACACTAGCTAACATTGTTGGCGCGATCATCCTTATTGGTGTAGTGATCCCATGGTTCCTCGTCGCTGTCGCCGCAGTCTTGGTCTGCTATATCTGGGCTGCGTTCTTCTACCGTGCCAGTGCTCGAGAACTCAAGGTGATCCTAGCAAGCTACCGAAGCCATACAAGTCACATGTACTAACGTATCTTCTCGTGTGTAGCGCCTGGATTCGATCCTCCGCTCGTCCCTTTATAGCCACTTCTCGGAGTCGTTGTCTGGGCTCGCGACGATACGTGCCTATGGTGAATCCAAGCGTTTCGTGGACGAGAACAGGAAGCGAGTCGACATTGAGAACCGGTATGTATTCGAAATGACATGCACTCCGAACGCCTTCGTCTCACGTCGCACATGCACAGTGCGTACTGGATGACCGTCACGAACCAACGATGGCTCGGCATCCGACTCGACTTCCTGGGGATTCTGCTTACCTTCATTGTGGCGATCCTATCTGTCGCAGCACGCTACAGCATCTCACCCTCACAGATGGGTGTCGTGTTGAGCTACATCATTAGCGTGCAGCAGGCATTCGGATGGCTAGTACGACAGACTGCCGAGGTTGAGAACGACTTCAACAGCGTTGAGCGTGTCGTGAGTTCATACCCTCCTACGACCTCGTGGGATGATAGTCTTATACTACCGTCTGCAGATCTACTACGCGAACGAGCTCGAGCAAGAGTCCCCGCACCACCTCCCAGACAACACGCCGCCAGCTACATGGCCATCCGCAGGAGCCATCGAGTTCAACGACATCGTATTGAAGTACCGCCCAGAGCTGCCCGCCGTGATCAAGGGCCTGTCCATGTCGATCCGCCCGGGCGAGAAGGTCGGCATCGTCGGGCGGACGGGGGCGGGGAAGAGCTCCATCATGACCGCGCTGTACCGCCTGGTCGAGCTCACGTCAGGCTCGATCGTTATCGATGGTGTGGACATCGCGGCGCTCGGCCTCGATGATCTGCGCCAGGGGCTCGCCATTATCCCTCAGGACCCGGTACGTCCGCCATTTTGAAATCGAATCTGGGGTAGAGGAGCGCGCTGATTCTGATGCCCGGTGCCTTAGCTCCTCTGTATGTGCCTCGGGTTAATACGTTCGCGGAAATGTCTCTGACGGGTTGACAGTTTCGGGCACGCTCCGAAGCAATTTGGACCCATTCGGGTACCACGACGATGTGCGGTTGTGGGACGCGCTGAAACGGGCGTACCTCGTGGAGGACCGCAAGGGCTCAGTCGACGGGACCGAAGAGAGCCTGAACGCCAATGCAGGCAACCGGTTTTCGCTGGACAGTCCTATCGAGGACGAAGGCGGCAACCTCTCCATTGGTCAGGTAGGCTGGCTTTGCTGCTCTGCATACCGGGTGTCAATTGAATGGCATTACTTATTTAGCGTTCGCTAGTATCATTGGCCCGCGCCCTCGTGAAAGAGTCCAAGATCCTCATTCTGGACGAGGCTACAGGTGAGTGCCTCAATACTTGGCAGCACACAATCTGAGTGCTTACCGATGTGCACCGGTGCCTTCAGCATCCGTGGATTATGAGACGGATCGGAAGATTCAGGACACGATCGCAGTGGAATTCCGGGACAGGACGATTCTGTGCATCGCCCGTACGCCCGGTCCCGTCCCCCGTTCCTGACCGTTAATAGCTAACCAGCGGGGGCCTGAACCCGTTTTCCGAACAGACCGGTTGCGGACGATCATCGGGTACGATCGCATATGCGTCATGGACGCTGGCGGGATCGCCGAGTTCGATACGCCTGCGAGCCTGTACAACCGGGTGGATGGCATCTTCCGCGGGATGTGCGAGCGGTCGACGATTACGTTGGAGGACATCCAGTACGCGGCGAAGGCGAGGGCGGCGGACGACGAGAAGAAGCGTGTATATGTGGAGACGCCGAGGAGCCCGGGAAGCAGTTACGACGAGAAGGCGGACGCGGAAGGCGACGAGGTTTCATGACGGGATGGGCGTAACGCACAGGCATAAAATTAGCTCGGGTGCGTGACGCTAGGCTGCGCACGACATAGGTAACGTATAGACATGTAACCATGGGCGCGTTACCTTTGCCACAATGACGGCATCATGGCAGATAGAGCAATGACATCGGGACAACTCGGTAAGATCTGTTTTTCAGTCCAAGGTTTGGGTGCAGGCAGGGTGGCTAGATTCTGATGAGTCCGTCGGCGAAATGTGCCGTGATGGCAGAGGGTGCCCTGGGGGCTCGAAAGGGACCGAAAGGAGGCCGCTGCGTGCGCACAGTGACATATGGACCGGGAACTGAACGACCCCTGTTCCCGAACTGCGCGCCACCGCCACGTTGTTCTGATATGGGAAATACGGACATGTGACCGCGATAGAAGGGGGACGCGCCTGTTCGGGATTGGCCAGCCTGGCAAGACGCGAGGCTCGGACGCTGTCGCCCTGTCGGCTACGGCCATGATGGCATAACCCCAGTTCCTGCCTCGCAAGGCGGGTACAGTGGCAACGCGTAGTATTTATATGCTTCCAGCCACCACCCCGTTATCCCATCCTCCACTCCTCCGTCCCGTCTCCCGGCAACCCCCTCCCACCGCCATGTCCCAGGACCCCATCCTTGCACGCATCCTCGCCAACAACGCCCAGTGGGCCGAAGACGTCGAGCGCGCCGAGCCCGGTTTCTTCGCCGAGTGCGCAAAGGGCCAGGCTCCTAAGGTGCGCGACCGGTGAGCGTGCACGGGCAAGGCTTGACGGTGTCCCCCAGGTGCTCTGGATCGGGTGCGCAGACTCCCGCGTACCCGAGTCCGTCCTCACCGTCTCCAAGCCCGGCGACATCTTCGTACACCGGAACATCGCGAAGTGAGTGCCGGTCCACCTACGAGCCCTGTCTAGCCCTGACGCGCCCCGTCCGACAGCCAGTTCCCCCCGTCCGACGACAACGTGCTCGCCGTGCTCACCTACGCCGTGCACCACCTCGGGGTCTCGCACATCGTCGTGGCTGGCCACACCCAATGTGGCGGCGCCGCTGCGTGCCACGCCGCCGCGAACGCGGCCACACCTGCGGGTCCCCCGTCCACACCGCTCGACCGCTGGCTTGCGCCTATGATCGCCATCGCAAAGGAGGTGGGCGGCACGCCCGCGGACCTCGTCGAGGCCAACGTGCGCGCGGCCGTCGCGAACATCGCCGCTACGGAGGTGATGAAGAGCGCGTGGGCGCACGGCAAGGACGTGCAGGTGCATGGGTGGGTGTACGAGATCGAGAAGGGCCGCCTGAAGGACCTCAAGGTCACTGTCGACGGGAAGGACAGCGCGTGAGCGATAAGGCATATGACTGATGGGCGTGTGCCTAGTAGGGCTGGCCGTGCGATATGCTTGATGCATGTCTGCTGAGCGGCATGATGGGCAGTGGTGGCGGACTGTTGCATATGGACACCCTGCATACTTGAATAGAAAAAGGGCCATGTAATGTACGATACAGATCCGAATATTTGTCTTGTGAATCCGTTCACTTACCTTTGAGCGAGTGTGCGAGAACTTGGTCGTCACTGACATGTCGACGCCCGGCACTGTTGGTGAGTGCATTGGACTGTCAGGCGTACGGACGACATCGTTTGCCATCGAGGAGCCAGGTGTGACTTGAAGGTGACGCACATAAGCAATGCACTTTCTACATACGCGTTGCAGTGCGATGGGAGCTGCGAGCTTGTTGGCGAGACGTATAAGCATACATAGTCCGAGTTGGTGGCTGCATACACTGTAATAACTGTTGGAGCTCGTGGACCCAGGCTGAAATACAAATGCACGATCGACCAAAAAAAAGCGGATGGAATTGTAGAGAGAGGGAGTGACTCGGAATCATGTGTGCGCGGTTGCAAAATCACAAGCCGTGTCCACCGATCGTCATCCCACACTCTATGCATATGTAGGCGTACTAGGGATCCTGCTGCCACTCTCTACCTCTCCTTTACCTACCACGCATCCTCCTTCCGTGGCATACTTGTGAATACGGCATATCGCAGACGACAACTCTCAACGCAAAGAGACTTGTGCAACACTTTGTCGGCCGAGCACCCGAACTGAGCAGAGATGGCATCCAAGGAGCTTCGTACATTCACGCGCGACGAGGTCGCGCAGGTGCGTGCGGTCACCCTGCCATCGAAGGAGAGTGTGCTCATCGTTATGATCCGCAGCATAACACGGAAGGCGACCTTGTGAGTGATGAGCTCCTCACTGAGAGGCACGGCGATTGAATGATGTTCGGCATCACAGTGGGTCATAGTTGACACCAAAGTCTACGACCTCACCAAGTTCCGTAACTTGCATCCGGGAGGTGCTTCCGTGCTGCTGGAGGAGGGAGTCCGTACGTCATCACTACGTCCTGCTACGAACGTACATTCACTAGCTGCCGCGGTCGTTCAGCCGGCCAAGACGCGACGGAGGTATTCTTCAGCCTGCACCGGTACGAGGTGCTCGAGCGGCCGCAGTACAAGCGACTACAGGTTGGCGTCATCCAGGGTGAAGACGCGAAGGTCTTCCCTACAATTAACAATGGCGAGATCAGCAAGGTGCCCTATGCTGAACCGACGTGGCTCGTGGAAGGCTACCACAGCCCCTACTTTACCGAGGTATGCCCCGCCTAGCGAGTAACGCGACTGGCCCTGAACCACTGCGTCTTCGCAGAACCACAGACGATTCCAGCGGGCGATGCGCAAGTTCGTGGATGAGTACGTCTACCCTGATGCCCAGGTACGGAAGGCACCGCCGCCGAGCATCCCGCACATAGCTCACTCGGCGCGTCTCTAGGCCCGCGAACTGGACGGCAAGCGGCCCTCCCAGTTCGTCGTTGACAAAATGGCGTATGTCCTCTCCCCGCCCGCTCCCCGCACCCCCACTCACAATGACCCTGTGGCGCCCAGCGAGGTCGAGATGCACGCGATGCGCATGGGCCCGGGGAAGCACCTGCGCGGGCGCACGCTCATGGGCGGGCTCGTGAAGCCGGAGGAGTTCGACTACTTCCACGAGCTGATCATCTCGCAGGAGATCACGCGCTGCGGCGCGCGGGGCTACGGCGACGGCATCAACTCGGGCATGGTCATCGGCCTCCCGCCCGTGCTCAACTTCGGCGCGCCGGAGCTCAAGGCGCGCGTCGTGCCCGAGGTGCTTGGCGGGAAGAAGTTCATATGCTTGGCGGTGCGTTGGTTCAGTCCATGTGTGCGTGGTGGGATGGGGTGGGCTGAGCGTGTGTCGGTGTAGATCTCGGAGGCGTTCGCGGGGAGCGACGTGTTTGGGTTGCAGACCACTGCGACGAAGACGGAGGATGGCAAGCATTGGATCATCACCGGGACTAAGAAATGGATCACGAACGGAACGTAAGTCTTTCTGCATACCCTGTCGTCGTTATGGTTAGCAGTGCTTATGTGACTATGCCCAGGTTCGCTGACTAGTAAGGCGTGGTGTTCACTCCTGCACTAGACTGCTGACATGCTATCCTGTAGCTTCACTGTTGGCTGCAAGACGGAGGTTTGTTCTAGATGAACGATTCTCCCAGCATATACTCATCGGATCGCCATAGGATGGCTTCACTGTTATTCTCGTCGAGCGTGGCGAAGGCGTTGAGACCAAGCCGATCAAGACCTCGTACTCACCCGCAGCAGGCACAGCATACGTCATCTTCGACAACGTCAAGGTGCCCGTGGAGAACACCCTCGGCGAGGAGGGTGGCGGCATTTTCGTCATGCTGAGGTACGCAGCCTACCCCCGCCTGCTCTCTGCTATGCGCTTCCGCTCATCTGGCGACACAGCAACTTCAACCACGAGCGGTGGGTGATGTGCTGCACGTCTGCGCGCGGGCAGCGCTCGATCGTCGAGGAGTGCCTGAAGTGGACGAGCCAGCGGAAGGCGTTCGGGAAGCCGCTCCACTCGCAGGCGGTCGTGCGCGCGAAGCTCGCGGCGATGATCGCGCGCACAGAGAGCGTGCAGAATTGGCTGGAGAACATCACGTACCAGATGTGCAACATGGTGCGGTCTTTGCTTTGTTTGCGTCTGCGTTCGTGCGATAGGCTGACTAGCGGACAGTCGTACAGGGAGCAGGCGAATAAGCTCGCCGGGTGCGTTGCTCAGACATGCGAGTCTTGGTGCGGTAATTGACCGGGGGTTTGCTAGGCCTATCGCGTTCCTCAAGATGTACAGCACGCGCTCTGCACAACAGACGGCAACGGATGCTGTCCAGATCTTCGGAGGACGGGGCATCACACAGACTGGTATGGGTCGTCACATCGAGCATGTGAGTTTCCAGTACACAAGCCACCTGTTGGCAAATGAGCGCTAACACCGGTGTGCACAGTACCATCGGACCGTGCCCTTTGATGCGCTCTTGGGCGGAGGTGAGCCAGCCAGCCGCGAATTTGTGTATGATGATGTTCATGTTTGTTGCAGCCGAGGATGTCCTCGCCGACCTCGGGGTGCGGCAGGCGATGCGGAATATGCCCAAGAACGCACGTCTATAGCGTCCAGCGCGCACTGAGGAAGTTCATCTCATCCGCTACCCCCCGGAGCCTGAATGCCCGATATATATACATGCACTACTGTTGTACTGCACGCATTCACTATTGCTGCATTCACCGAGGTTGTCGATGCAAACGATTGCAGCCCCCACCCAGACACTTGAGACCATATGTTTACGTCCATATGCATGCTCGAAGAGTTTGCGCGGATCGTAATCTCGACAGCCGAAGTCGATCATGGTCGCTGTTGTTTGACGTCTCTAGCCGCGTTCCTCCGTCTCCTCTACTCACAACCATGACCCACTCCGAGCTTGAACGTGAGGGGCTTGCTATCCTAGAGTGATGGTGACCGTGATGATGACTGAATGTCCACATCGAGTCAGGTGGTCGTCGCCGTTGCTGACAGAAGAGCGCATGAAGACTGACTGAGCCACGGTATCGCACCAGCAGGGTACCTATATGCTTGCGTCTGCTCTCTCGACGTCGGCACGAACAGCTTCAAGTTCCACACGAGGACTGACAATGTCTAGCTCGAAAGCGGTCCCGATCTCTGCGCTCCCTCTCCCTCCCTCCACCCATGTCCTCACTCGTAACCTCACGCCGGACCCGGCAGTCCCGTCGCCCTCTGACTTCAACAAGATGCTGAGGGAAGCACCCAGCGTGCAGCGACGCTCGCGCATGCTTGCAGCTAATGCCCACTTCTCGTACGTCGCGCCGTGCCCGCTGCAGTTCCCCTTCCGCATAGAGCCGCCGGAGGACGGGAGCCCTGTCGAAGACAAGGTCGCGTACGTCGAGAAATGGCTGTCCCAGCGCGAGGCCCTGCAAGAGAGACCGCCCGCTGCGTCAGCGGTACCAGGCTTGCTGAAGAAATACTACGCCGAGAAGCGCGACGAACCGCGCGTGCTCGTCGCGCTGGCCGAGACTGCGCTCAAGGACTGCCTACCCCATCTGGATGTCGGAGATGCATTCAGCACGCTGGGGACGCCTTCGTTGTCCGATGCTAATGGCGACGACGCGAAACCGGACTCTGCGTCCGACGAATCGGTCAATGTGCGCCACGAACTTATAGATGTCCTTGGCGGTCAAGCTATCCTCATGAACCTCGAAGGCGAACCGGAGGCAACGTGGGCCCCCTGGTCGTTGAGGTACAGCGGACATCAATTCGGAGCATGGGCAGGCCAACTCGGCGACGGTCGGGCGATCTCTATCCGTGAGTCCTCATTCCTCCCATCGCCGCACGAACTCGATCTAACACACTGAACCACTAGTATCCACTCCGCACCCGTCCGAGCCAGACACCATCTACGAGCTCCAGCTCAAAGGTGCCGGGCGCACACCCTTCTCCCGCTTCGCCGACGGTCTCGCCGTCCTGTCATGCGTCCTCACGCGCCTCGCGCCCTCGTTCGTCCGCATAGGCTCGTTCGAGGCCCTCAGCCCGCCGCATACCGGCGTGTCGCAGCAGGACCCTGACTGGGACGCGCTAAGGACCCTGGGGGAGTGGGTCGGGAAGCGGGTGCTGAGGCTGGAGGGCGTGGACTGGGGCGGGGAGGGTGAGGACAGTAAATGGGGCGAGAAGCTAGTGCTGGAGTGCGCGAGGAGGAACGGGAAGATGGTTGCGGGGTGGCAGGCGTTTGGGTTCATGCACGGAGTGATCAACACTGACAAGTACGCTTCCCCCTGCTGTTCCTTCAGATATCATTGACATAGTTTGATAGCGTGTCGATCATGGGCATTACGATTGACTATGGTGGGTTGGTTCTCTGCCGTCTATACATGCTTGCACTGACCAGCTGATGAACCAGGTCCATACGCTTTTATGGACATATTCGACCCGTGGCATATATGCAACCACGACGATGGCGAGGGCCGATACGGATACAAATGGCAACCTAACGCTATGTCCGTTTGCCCTCTCACGAACATGCTCTCCAGGCTGATCATCATGCAGTATCTTCGCTCTCCGACAGCTGGTGAACGCCCTCGCCCCCCTAATCGGCGCGGAAGCCGAGCTCGGGCGGGCGGTCTCGCTGAGGTGGGCCGACGAGAGCAAGATTGACGAATGGCGCGTGAAAAGTGCGGGGTCACTCAGAGAGGAGACGGAGCGCGTCGCGCAGGAGGCGTGTGCGCAGGAGTATGGCCGCCTGATGCACAAGGTGCGCCTCTCCACCTTTCATCCGTTCTCCGCTCCTGGACTCTCGGTCACTGGAAACAGCGCCTGGGTCTCCGTCGCTACGACGCGTCCGACGAGGCAGAGCTATGCCGGCCGCTCCTAGACCTCATGGCCGAGCACAAGCTCGACTTCCACGGGACGTTCCGCACGCTGTGCGCCTTCCGTTGTTCCGCAGACGAGGCACAACGTAACCTGCTCATCGACCGCCTCATTGGCCAGTGTGGGACCCCGCACAACCTCGACATGGCCAAGGCCTTCGACGACTGGAAGGCGTGGCTCGCTAAGTACACGGCGCGAGTCGAGAGCGAGAGTGATCTATCGGGAAAGGATGCAGAGGAAGAGAGGAAGCAGGAGATGCAGGGAGCGAACCCGAGGTTCGTTTTGAGGCAGTGGGTTCTAGAGGAGGTCATCCGAAATGTCGAGCGTGATGTGGACGGCGGGAAGAGGCTACTCGCGAAGGTGCTTCAGGTAGGCCCCCGTATTCATGCGCGTGCTTCGTAACGAGTCTCCTCACCATCACCACTCGCAGATGGCGTGCAACCCCTTCGACACATGGGGTGCTGAAGACAACGAGGACGAGTCAACATTGGACGCCGAACAGAAGGAAGAACGAAGGTACTGCGGCATCGGCGACATGAACCTGCTCGGATACCAGTGCAGCTGCTCAAGCTAAGCAAACCAAACATGTATACCATCAAGCCGCGTGCCTTGTTAGTCGCATCAGATCGTCCAGTTGTCGTATTTGCACTGCCCAGCCATACAGTATTATTACAGTACTTCCTCTCCGCGGTCTCCTATCTATGTCGCGCTGCCGAAGATCTGGTACCGCCTGCAGATGCTCGGGCCGATCTCGTCGTATTGCGCTTTCGTGTGGCAGAAGTTGTAGAACTCCGGCTGTGGTAATGGTCAGCGCTGCTCGCCACAGACGCATGATCGCACTTACCAAGGACGCGAGTAACGATCCACCGAACCACACGGCGTAGCTGACAGCTAGTCAGTCAAAGGCAATGTTACCACACTGGATAAAGACTAACCGTTGGCGCTTGTGTGAGATGACGTCCACTTCTACACCAGACGACTACGCCAATGTTCAGTGGGCTTCGTCAGCATATACAACACCACGATGCTTACCTTGACGTGGCTACCACTGGCGAGCACGCTGGCATCTAGTCTTCGATCGACTATTTGCTTGATATCCCGCTTCAGACGTTGGCCGAAGTGCTGGAACATAGTAGAACCGCCCGACAAGACGATGTTCTGATGTACAGGATTGAGCTTCAATGATGCATTGCAGGCCGGCCTTTGACATACCTTGTACAGACCACGCCGGACATCGATAGGAGACTGTTGCACAACGTTGTCGACGATCTCTGGGAGCGGGACAAGGAAGTCGGACGAGTAGATCTCAGGGTTGAAGAAGATCTCGGGCGCAAGGAAACGTTCGTATCCGACATCCACCGTGTATTTCTACGTGGGATGGAAAGGTGAATCCCACGACAAGTATAAGGAGAATGCGCTTACTCTTCCTGTCACCGTGTGCTCACCATCGTACCGCTCGAAGTACTTGTACGGTTCCTCATCAAACTTCCGGAACTCCCTGACGATGTCCTGGCAGACATAGCTGAAGTTCTCCTTCACCTTACCCGCGACCTTCAGCTGGTCCTCCGGCGGAACTGCCGCCATTTCTCCACGCTCACGCATCAGATTCAGTACGAACTGCGTGATATCGCGACCAGCAATGGGGATGTGCTTGATCGCGCTGCCGATAACGTAGCCCTCCGCGCAGGGGATGACGTGCGTGACACCATCACCGGAGTCGATGACTGTGCCAGTGAGCGTGCGCTCGTTGACGCGGCTGGATGTCCACGACGCGGCCAGGGCGAGCACGGCTTGGACGGCGATGTACAGGCCCTTGATGTTAAAGGACTCGAAGAAGATCTCCGCGGTTTGCTCGCGGTTCTCAGGTGGGTTGAGTGGAGGTTCAGTCTGTGCGCGCGATATATAGCATCGCATTGATATCATAAGTCAAGCTTCCAAGATTGTCTGACACGCACCAGTAGGAAGTAGTGGTCCTCGGGCTCCGCACGCAGGTACTTGAAGATCGTTTGCTCCCAGTAGCGTTCCATATGATCCCAGTTTTCAATCTGCCCATGGCGAATGGGGTAATACACGCCATAGCCTGGTGTCTGCGCGTTTGCAAGTGCTTCATCGCCGATGAAGAAGTCGAGGTCCTCAACCCCGCGCTTGGACGCGAGGTGTCCGGGTCGTGGTGGTACGGCCGGTCCTGATCGTGAGGCTTGTTGTACAGGACCTCGTGTTGCAATAGCCGTTGGGAACACACTGCGAAGGAGGATGAGATCAACACATCCACTTAACTGGATATACCACTGACAAGGAAGGGTCAGAGTTGCCGGCAAACCTAGGGGCAAGGTCAGAGGTGATCAGAGCAAGAACTGTAATGGCCTACCCAACTTTCGAGAACCCAGTACCGTTGTCACAAATGATGGGTGCCAGCAACGACATGGTGCTGAATACGCGGTCGGACAGATGGTAGCAGTACAACGGCACCGCGCAGCCTACTGCTGTGGCGTAGACCGACGTCGCTTGCCCTAATCTGGTCCACCCTAACTATAACGCAGACTAGAGGCACAGTCCCGACGGGGTCGGTGGCGTAGTTGGTTATCGCATCTGTCTAACATTTCGTTCACAGAAGGTCCTCAGTTCGAACCTGGGCCGACTCATATTTTGCCTTGCCGTACGACCTCTTGGCGGGCGTACCGTCGCGCGTTGTACTACTTGTAGCTGACTTCATCCATTGCGACCGTATTCCTGCTTCGAGCCTATACTCAGCGCGACTTTTCCATTCTCTGCCAGTGTGCACCTTTGGCCATGTCTCCGGCACAAGGAACGAGTCCAGTGTCTCCTGTGGGTGAACCGCATCTCGTCTCTCACGTCTTGCAGTCCAAGAAGGCTTTACAACATGGCGAGGCTTCATGCTTACGGGCTAGTACGGTCTCATCGGCATCCGCCCAGATCGCCGTGGACGTCATGAGCTTAGACGCGAAGGTCCACTGGATCAAGAACGCCGTCGTAGAACAGTTGAAGGTGTGTTCGTAATGGTGCCGGAACTAGCATGCCTGGCTAACATCAAGTGCTCGTGCCAGATGGCCGCGCACGTAGCGAAGACCATAGAGCAGAAACGGACGCAGTTAGAGAGTGCGGCACAGGTATGTCACCCTAGACTCATGCCCTCCTCGCAAATTCACCTTGCGGAATTCTGACTTAGGAATGGGACACTCTACGCAGTCAACGCACGGACGCGCTGGACTCTATCCTTGAGACACTAGGAGACCAGATTGTCCCGCCAGCCTTCCATACCACTGCGTCGCCCGACGTGTCTCCGTTTGGCATACCTCAAGATTTGGATGAAGAACAAGATACCAGGGATGCACAACCCGGCACTAGCCCTACATCTACACTGAGGGATGTGTCGCATTGCGCCAATACTCGTGTTAATGGCGTGCCGACCGACAGGAGTAGCTGGAAGACTCTGCGAGACTTCGTCGACGAACGTGCGATAGAGGATATGTTGGATAGAGTTGAAAGCGACCGCAGTGCACTAGACGTAAGTAATTCGCTAGTTGGGCGCATACGAGGAACTGAGTCGTATGTCTTAGACGTTGCTCGCGCGCACGGCGGATCATCCAGAATACCTCATGGCATCTGTTGCAGCAATTGAGGACGACATGCCTGCCGAGACCTCGCTTCCTTTGTTTGACAGCATTTTTACCGCACAGGAAGATGCTAAGGCGAAGATGGCAGCGCATCTCGAGAGCCTTGCTGCTCACTACGACCAAATGTCCGATATTCTCCACGACCACGAGGCGGGTGAAGAGCTGAGCGAGGAGGATCTACGAGGTATGCAGCGTTTGCTAAAATCAGTACGTGTGTCGTTGACATAGCGGCACAGAAATGAAGAGGGACACGGAAGAGTTACCCGCCATCCTTTCAGAATTGGAACAGAACATGAAGGCGATAGAGGACGCTCAGTACGCCTTCAAGTTGTGTTCTGTCTCATTGAGATTTCCGACGCATCAGTATTTAGCGAACAGCTACTGGTGGCCAAACGTGCCATCGAACAGCATACCGAGACGCTAGGGCGGACCTTGGACGATCTGGACGAGCTCGGTGGTATCATGACAGACATGCTTGAACAGCAAGAGGCAGTTGAGGTGAAGAACCTCATTCGTAAAACACGATGTGCCGCACTGAAGCAGCACAGACAGAGAGCATGGAACACCTCAACCTCTTGCATGACCACTTGATCGCGATCGAGGATCTGCACCACCGTTATACGTCCTACGAGTACTCTTTCAACCTCCTGCTGCTGGAGCTAGCGCGTCGTCGCCGGTACCGCGAAGATGCGGAGCGGCTCGTCAAAAGCATGATCATTCAGCTCAACTCTATGGTCGACGGTGAGACCACGTTCACGTAGGTTATAACATCCTCCACTGACGGTGAACGCAGAGGAGCTTCAGCTACGCGAGGAATTCAAGGCGGCTCACGGTATGTACCTGCCGGACGACGTATGCTTGTTCGTGCAGAATGCGCCTACCCGGTGGACGGTTGTTCCGCAAGACAAGGAGCAAGTCGAGGTTCTGCCTGAAGTAGACAACGATCTGCTCGATAAGGCGCGTTTATTGGCCACTGTATTTGGTGCCACGATTGACATCGCAGCTCTAGGCCAGGGCAAGAATACGAACGACTGAGGGTGGTCTTGTCGGAAGCCAATCTCTCTGATGGTTCTTGGTCCCTGTAGGTCATATATCCCGTTGTATGGAAGGAGGGGTTGTGACAGTCGCGCCGTCGGGAGTGCACATTGGATGAGGAACTGTGGTCAACGTTATTGGTCGGCACACATTAGGATGAGACGTCACAATCCACGCACATGTAGACCCCCTGCACGGGACCCGCTTGAGCAACCGGGCAACCATACGTGCTGGATGGTAGCGGTCGGAAGCTCGCAACTGTGGGGCAGCGGAGCGACTAGTGTTTATCGACTGGGGCTACCTGCGCTTTGTTCCGGAGCGACATTGTATATTAAGGAGGTGAGTACTCAGCGAGGTTGCTCAGAAGATGCGCTCTACGGCACATCTATGTAGGTAATCTAGCACTTGCTGCTCCTTGGGAATCTCTGCTCCTGAAACAGTCGCGAAGGGTATTCTCACCCGTCTGTCTCAGCAACCGCCTCTCCGCTTTCGCTTCCTTCCACTTAATCTGCTCTATATAGGCCAGCAGGCTCGACAACATGAGGCAGTCTATACCGCACCATGCCTCCACTTCCTTCGACTGCCTTGGGTCAACAGGCGATGTTTCGTCTTGACAAACGAGCAATCAACGAACGACCCTCCTTTCACCTACCACCACTCTCCCTTCCTGCGAACGATGACGACAAAGTTGAATTGAAGGTTCGCGATCGGCCAGTCACAGGGGAGAAGCGAGGGATGGTGTGGATCGTCGACGAACAGCCAGCCACCTCAGCAGCGCGCGAATGGCCAGAAGATAATGCTCAGAACGTGCGAGGAGGTCAGCGCTGTCGGCCGCTGTTTCTAACCTCGATAGCCTCTGCAGGCACTGGGCCTCATTTGTGATAGTTGGCGGGGTCTGCGCGTCCCGATCCCATGGCCGTCTCTGAGTGGGCTCGAGAGTCAGCGTGCTTGCCAACATACAACCACCTATCCCCTCTCAAAACGATTTCGTTCAGAGCCTGCCGACGGGAGACAAGCTGGCCACGGCTGTCTTCCGCTGTCTTACCTCTTGTGACTGTGTGACCCTACAAGTTCGTGTAGCATGCTAGTCACCCTGCAAAGCGATCATCCACGAGTCCATTCACGGGTGTTGACTCAGGACCGGTCGCAACAATAAAGGCAGGCACATACAAAGCTCTGAAGACTGACTGTCATCTCCCCGCCGCGGTACATTCCTACCCTAGGCAGACGGGCATATAGAAGACGTATGTAGAGGAAGAGTCGGACGGTCTATGTGTCTTGGGCGATTAGACGAATACATTCGCAATTGAGATTATACACAGACATCTATGGGTGAGTGTCTAACTGGCTAGTTTAAAACCGTGTATTATGCACACCGTACGGATCGTGGAAAGTAAGGGCCTGGCAGCAGCTATGGCAAGGATGGGGCGATATGAAGGTAGACAGGAGGCGAGGCCCGAATCCCTTCCAGACGCCAGTGTAGCTCAGTCGACCTCCCCAGCCCCGGGAGGCAATTCCAAGTCCTCGTTCACCGACGTGAGTCCTGTCGTCCCACTCCTGGTTCGCTTCACCCGACCCGCACGTTCCTGGTCCACCAATTCCAGGTCTTCCTCCGACGCGCGTTTCGACCCTGAGGATAGGTATTCCGACCGATCCATACTGCGCTGGACTACAGCCGACGCTTTGAAGCATGCCAACTGGTCTTCTGTTTTCTGTACCGCGTCCCAAGCTTCAGGATCCCTAACGGCGCTGGCAAATGCCGCAAAGACCTTGTCGTAGGTCATGAGTTCTGCGGGTACTGAAGGCACTGCTGGCAGTATCGAAGGCTGCTTCGGCAGCGACTCAACAAAGTGAAGCACGTCGTCCGGAGCGGCCTTGCGAGAGCGCGTTGAAGTCGCCTGTTTAGTTGTCGGGGGTCTCTGCCACTGCGGCTCGACGGCGAGATAGTGTTGCTGCAGAATCACGGCAAGGTCGCGCAAGAGCTTGGCAAGCGGGGTTTCCTGGTCCAATAGCATCACCGCCGGGGTGCCACTTCTGATGTGAGTGTACTTGTCATCACCTCCGAGGTCGCTTTTTTGCCCCGCTTGCCGGTCGTGGCCCTCAAAAACGGCGATAATGCGATTCCTGAGCTGGGTAGCACCCGTAATTGTGTGTCGATAGAACCGGAAACACATCCATTGGAGGAGGTGGATGATCGATTCGATGTCGTCAGTAGCCTCGTGCTTCTTCTTAGGGTAGCGGAGAAGCCGGGCTGACATAAACGGCCAAGTCCCCTAAAGGATCATAGTAAGCACAATTACGAATACTGTCAGATGATTGACTTGCAGAACGACCAGGGCGAGTTATCAGCGCGAGGAATTCCGCTTGCTTGGATAGATCCCAGTCGATCAACAGGCCGATAGTCTGTTTGACTCCCATGACGTCGATATACGACCATAGGACAACATTCAACTCGCTGATGTCGCGGTGAATGGTCTTCTGCTCTTTCCAAGCCTTCGCATGTGCTATCATATGTACTGATTAGAGTCATTGGTCACGCAAAGCAATATATACGCACCCCGCAAGGCATAGAGAAGGGCAAGGACGAGATCATATCCATCTTCATGGTCTTCTAGCGGGTAGCCGATCTCTTTCGAGACCAAACGGTTGTGCGTTAATGGGATATGATCCAACGAGGTGTGGGTGTCTTTAGGAAGCCGGGATTGCGTACACGAGGTTTGCGGAGGTGAAGCGACGTCGCTATAAACGTCACCGCTCGCCACCGGCGTGGGCACAAACTGGACGCCACCGGTTCGTAACTTGATGAGAACGTCGCCCTCAGACAGCAGGGTGTCGGCGGTAGGGCGCCAATAGTCCTTGAGAAAGACTAGGCGGTTGCGAGATACTTCGTACGCGATATAACACTTCGTGCCTCGCCCGACCACAGAATCGCTGGCGAAGTATACTTTTCCGATTATGAAGGTGGGCGTAGTATCAACTGGCGCCGAGGTGCATTGGGATGGTTCCATGTTAGCGGCAATCGGCTGGAGCTCTGCTTCATTGACAAGGTCCTCGCGTCGCATCGTGATCTTGTACATAGGCCAACCGCGCTGTTCTACCGCGCCATTGCGATATCGATCAGCCCAATCGCTGGGGGCTGGGCAGTCCTTCATGGCCGCGATTTCTTCCTCAGTCGCCAGAATGACTGTAGGGTCGAACCCACGCTGCACTTGGTTCATGCACGCGTATCGCCAGATGAGTTGGTGGAACGTTCTCGGGACCTCTGCGAAATTAAACGGAGTCGAGACGATGGCACCTGCACGGTCCCAACGAATGATGCGAGCCTGGCCTTTGTACACAAAGACCGTGAAGCAGTGTGTCCGATGCTGACGCCGCAATAACTTCGACACGTACTCCGTCATCTGGCCAAGCGTCTCCCGCCCTCCCTGATGAAGGCGAAGGAATTTGGCGCGAGGTTGGCTGTCGTTCTTCGCCGGCTTAGCTTCGGAGGCTGTGCCATCTGATTGACTGTCGCCCTTGACTTGCGGGTCGGAGGTGGTCCCGCTAGACATGTCATGGCTGCGCCGCCGCGGGCGAGTCGGCTTCCTGCCGCCCTGCTGGTTCTGACCTGGAGCCATGTCGGTGTGTGCCTCGTCAGGAGACGCCTTGTTGGAGGACGACTTTTTGGAGGATGTCTTGTCGGCGGATGTCTTGTCGGTGGATGCCTTGTCGGCTTTGGTAGCGATGGAGTCGAAGTAGAAGGGACATTGGGAGGAAGCTGTCTTGATTTCGAAGAGCAAAGAGATCCACGCCCAGCGGGTGGGCGCGCGATGGTTCTTGGCGCTGGCCGCGAGCTCTCCGTAGTCGCGTATCGCATCTTCATGCGTTGGGTACAGACAAACGTCCACCTTTAGCTTCTCTCCATAGTCTCTGCGATCCGTGCGGTCCAGAGTGTGACTCGTATTTCTTGCGGTCAGTCGCTCGCCGTGAGGGCATGCGTCGAGGATCGCGTTAGCGACCTTGCACTAGTCAGGCGGGTATGATGGATGAGTACTGACCCATAGCGAGACGAGTGTCGCAGACGTACCAGTTGCTCGCACACAGGGTCCTCCCTAATCCCGAGCAAATCGGTCTTGTCCATGTCAGGAATCTTCAGATCCGCCTCAGAGGGAAGTTCGTGCTTCCCAGCGGGCATATAGAGATCCATGAACGTGCTAAGTTCCAGTTCTAACATCCTGCCGTGCATCTCACTCCCGTAAATCTCCCTCGTCTCGTGGTTGTTTAGCTTCCCGGACTGGAGTTTGATAGATGTGGGGCGGATCGAGGACGACTTCAGTTCTACGGGGGTGCGATGGATACCTTCGAGATCAGGTTGTACGATCCGGGACGGTGTCTTCGGAGGTTTATCACTGACAGCGGACGTACTAGAGGAATCTGAGTTACAAAAGATGACGATCAACATAGCGATCAACTTACGGAAGCAAGGTAGCCTCCCTATTAGTGATTGAGGGTAGTGGGCAACTGGGAGAGTCGCTATCGTCCGCGTCAGTCAAATGAGCCATGGGTGGAAGATATGGTACAACTCACGCAGCACCGTCGAGGGAGGTAGCAGACGGACTCAAGCTTCTGCAACTCTATTCAGCGACGCGATACAAGCTGACAGCGACTTGGCATAACTTACGAGGCACGGGTAGCAGGCGTACCGGGAGGTGAGGTACCGCAGCGGCTCTCAGCTAGCCCAGGTATCGTCTCAGGAGGGGAGTCCATGACGAGAGAGAGGCGATGGAAGACTTACAGAACGGGTGGTGGGCGACCTCGCCTATAAACGAGCGGTGAGCCACGCCACTCAACCGCGGAAGTTGCCTGGTTCATATTTCCTTAGGGTTAGGACTGTCCATGTCTCTGGCAACAAGGGGTCGTCTTACCAAATATGTCTATGCGTCAGTCCACTGAAACGGATTCGCGCCCTAATACGCTTCCCCACGAGCAGTGCACACGCAATGTAGTCGCGGTCTGGGCGAAGACGCACAATAATGGCCGAACGAGGACAATACAAGTTCATTGAATCTCCGACTGATGTCGCCACACGCCGCGTGCTCGACGGATCCGGGATCAACACGAGGTGGCGACCTTGTTCTCCTGTTCCACTTCCCACCCTCGAATGGCTGCCACAATCCACTGGAACACCGTGACGTTCAAGTTGGCAGTCACTGACAACTGAGTCACTGAAGTCGTTCTGTCTGCACCGACCCCGTAAGGATATCGATTGCGCATATGTGGGATCGATTTGTGCTGGTCTTATCATCACCCTCCCGCTTCGTACTGATGCCAGTGGATGAACCCATGACAAACCCCATGGCAGGCGTATCATGGATGTCCTCATTATTGCTAACATCATGGTGGTCACCCCAGTTCTTGGGATCAAGCCCCGTACTGGTTGACTAGCGAAGACATCTCTATTTAACTGTTACTACCTAGTCTCGGAACAAGACCTCCACGCGCCCGGCGGGGAGGGTCTTGTATCGAAGTCCGGGGTTTGTAGGGGTTGTCGGGGGTGCGCAAATCAATACAAATCAATACAATATCTTTGTAGTCGTGTCAGAATAGATCTTTTACTCATTTGTGATCGAGACGTTACCGTGGGACCGAGCCGCGGGACAGCGCTCACCACCGCCCTCTACAGCACACTCCCTCTGCTCTCTCCGTCCAGCCCCCTATCTTGCAGTTCTACGGACAGCAACGTCAGACTCAAGACGCCGCGATGGATGTCGCGCCGAAGAAGGGCACGCTCAAGCTCGGCCGTGCGCTCAAGACCGCTGCCCGCCTGCCTGCGCGCGTGTCGGGCGGGCGTGGCAGCGCGTGGAACACCTTCTCGCCACTCGCGGGCGAGCTCCCCGTCGTCTTCCTCTGCGTGCAGGTCTGCAACTGCAGGGACGTCGTCGCTCAAAATCTGAGCGGCTTGAGCGACCCGTGAGTACCACCGACCGGATTCGCACATGCACGACATGCAGAGGTCAACCTTGCCTCTCTATGTCGCGGGCTGGCGAGTACCGAAGGCGGAGCAGTTCACGTCTGATGCCGGAGACCAAGAGTCGGTGACATATGCACTGTCAAAGGTGGCAATGGATGGAGGGCAGGAATGGGTACGTGTCATTTGAGCCCCTCGAGAACCTGGCGTCTGGCATGCAAGATCGATGGAAGCCGCATACTCATTGTTTTCTTGCTTTAAACGCACGTATTACAGACTGAGGCCATACAACCAGCGGCTCGCGTTGGTGTCGTCCGCCCTCCTACCACCGCCGCACAGTGTTGGACTGTAAGAGTCAATACGCTGAAGCTGTCGTAGGCATGGTCAATAGCCGCTCCCGCATCAATCTGTTCTTCACGATGATCCCCGTTGGTCCCTCCCTTCCCTCCCATGTCCACGCCGGGACGCATTTGCATGTCCGTCTTGGGAGTCGTGATCGACTACGCTGTCCAGTACCAAGGGCTCACACCTCACGTCCTGGACCTCCTACCGACGTGACTTGTAGGACATGAGGCCATGGATGAAATCCAAGTGTGTTCCAAGCTCGGGATAGGCTGCAGTGCTGCAGAACCTGCTTTGGCTTCGGCGGCGAGCAGGATGTGTCTGGCTATGGTATACACGGGGGATGGACATCGATGAGTGGGGCCATGCTCGGAGCAGGTGTATTACGATACTCAACATATCCGTAGTAGCATTGGGCTGGGGACAATGTCAGAGATGCCGTGTTGTCGACTTTCGAAGGATTTCGAGTGATACTAACGATGACTACTGTACATTTGTTACACGTTCTAATGCCTCAGCCACCCCCGACAACCTTAGTGAAGTCTGGATCTTGTTACAAACCCCTCTCACGTTCACGTGTGGGGTTTGTGTCGAACCTATGTTACTACCATCCTTCGGTACGCAGCCTGATGCTGCAGCTGTCCGGAGGCCTCTCATTTGATTCGTATGAGCAGTCATCTTTGAGCCCGTATCGGGGGTACGGAGCCGTACGAGTATGCGACGCAGACCAGTGGCAGTATATCGCTGTACTAACCTGTGCTCTGAATCCGTGTCACGGCTACCGGCAGAATGGCAACCAAAACCCGAGGTCCACTAACAAAATATGAGTCGGCCCAGGCTCGAACTGAGGACCTTCTGTGTACATCATGTTAGACAGATGCGATAACCAACTACGCCACCGACCCATTATGTGGTCGCAATCTCTTGACAATCGTGAATAGGGTACCCTACTATCAGACAGACAAGTGTCAAACCGTACGCCATAGCACAGTATTTGAATGTCTACTAAAATCACTAATATGCGTCTAATCATGTGTGGTACGAGCAGAGAGCTCATAGAGAAATGGCAGGATCCCAAGGGTTCTCTCACAAACACCGGGTTCGAAGGCGGTGAAGTGGAAGGCGGATACTGGCGCAATGTGGCACGTTCAGAGAACCAGACCACCGCGATCAACAGGTGCTGACGCTGCGAATGACTATACATTACAGAAAGCGGCTCGTTATATGTCGTGACACCTTTGTAGAAGGAGAGTGGCTCATGGAGCGGTGATCATGAGAAGTCAAGCATACGGTGTTACATAAAAGTTAGAATGCGATGACTTGGTCCAAAGGAACTTGCGCAAGGCCTAAGTCGGCGCCAGCGTCGTACACATACTCTACGACATCACTTGTTAGCGGCATACACTCGCAGAATTCTGCTGGCACTCACCGTTTGTATTCCCATTCTCCACCTCACACACCCAGACCTTCGCAACGCTCGGGTCATGGTCGCTCGCCTGCCTGCCCTTTGTCGTCGCCCACGTGTTCACATGGACGTGGTCCACGCTCGTGCCCTTCGCCTTGACCGCGTCCGACACAAAGATGTGGTCGATCTCCTGCGCGTGCTGCTCGTAGACATACGTATAGCGCTCGGACGGCGGGACCCCCGCGACCTCGTTGATGTCCGTGAGCAGCCCGTTGAAGGGCGCGAAGACGCTGCGGGTTTGGAGGAACTCGTTCATGTCGCCGCCCACGATGATATGCGAATCGGGGTCGAGGGTGAGAAGGGAGGACACGAATGCCTGCGCATGATGTTCAATTATGGAGGTCGGCTGGATAGTAGACTAGTGCCTACCGCTGTGACGTTCACTTGCGCCATGCGTTGCTCGCTCTTACCGTTGACGGGTGGACGCGCGTCACCCTGCGCCGACGAGCTGTCGCGCTTTGAACTGTAGTGGACGTTGACGGTGTAGAACCGCTCGCCAGTGGTCGTCTGCCATGCAGCCGCGACGGGCTTGCGGGCTTCCTCCCATGCTGCGTTATTGGGATCGATACGTCCTGGGTTGAAGCTGGCCCATGCTTAGACTCGCGATGGTTCGTTGGTTTAGCCAGGGTCTTAGCGTACCTTAAGGTGACCTTGCCCTGGCCGTCACGGACAGGTTCTGCCGCTTGCGTTGCATTGCCAGCAGGGTGACCAGGGACCAAGGAGACCTTCTCCGGACGCCACCTACAACAGTCCACCAGTCAATTATGCCGATTTGGTGCAAGGTTAGTCACCTACAGATACGCGACGCGGATGTTTCCTCCCGGCTGCCCGCCATCCATGTTGTCCTCTGGAGCCACATACGCATACTCATACTGCGCCTGGTACAAGCTAACTCGTGCGATGGTCGCGGTGAGCTTGCTAAGGGTCTTATCCGCGGACACAGTCCCGTCGTCCTTCTTTCCAGAGTCGTCCTGGATCTCCTGCAGGAAGACGATGTCGGGTGCGTTCAGATAATTGACGATGTGGTCTGCTATGTTAGCCATGTGCCACGAACGCGGGCCCATGTTCTCGACCTGCCGGGCGAAGGTGAGAGCAGACCAGCGGGCCAGGGGTGTCTAGACGCACATTGTAGTCTCCGATGGTCAATTCGCAGGGATTATACGTAGGGAAAATCTCCGACGCGCTGGCAGACTCTTCCGGGGCCCATACTACATCAGGGGCAGTCAGAGGCACAACGTAGTAGTTGCCGAACTGGATGTATGGGCCGTCTCAGCTCTAGCCTGACGAGGCTGCGCGAACATACCTGGTACGTCACCACGCCCGTAATATCGCTCATTTCCATGCCCATGTGGGCATGCGGCAGCTTGGTGCCATCAAGAGGCCGGCCAACAAGGATGGCACCGTTGTGAGCGTCAGGAGGTCCTTCCGATTCTATGGGATCCCGTGTGAGTTGCAGCCACTACAACTCCAGTGCCCCGGCCTCACGTACCAGGGAAGTGTACGGTCAATCCACCTCTGTCGTTCAACCCCGAAACCGGCCAAGCACCATAGACCCACACCGCTCCGTACCAATCAGGGAAGTTCGCGGCAACTGGCGAAGGGATCGTGACAAGCTGTCCTTCCAGGCTCTCCCAGAAGTCCAAGCCATACAAATCCGGCCTCAGTGTCGCATTGTGCGCTTCAAGACGTGTGACGTTGTTTGGTATCGAGAGCCACCCGTCTGGGCCATCGTCGTACGCGGAGGGCTGGCCGTACGGCGGTGTGCGGTCCTCACCGAGAAGAACGGGCGTGACGTGGTTGTCGTGCGAGAAGACGATGATGTCGCGGACGTCGTCGAGCTCGGTGAGCGTAAGGTCGTTTGGGCTGTCCGCCATGCGGTACTCCGACACGCGCCCCGTGAGCGAGATGTCGTCGCCGGGCTCGACCCCGCGTAGCGCATGCGGGCCGTAGATGCGGATGCCATTCGACTTGCGCGGGTCGTCGGAAGGTACATCCACGATCCAACCGCCGTAGTTGTCCTTGGGAAGAGGATGTTGGTCTCGGGTGTTGAGGACACCTCGGATGGGATACGATCGCGTGCGCAGCGACAGACGATCCATCCTGCCTACGTCTAGGGCATGGTCTGTTGCTGCGCACACCTGTACCTTGCCTCGGGTCGAAACATACAGACGAGCGGACGTACCTTCGCTACTAGGATGCCATACACATCGTAGAGGGTTTGCCCCTCGTATGGTGACAAGAATGAATCGCCTTGGATCTCTGAGACGCTAATTGACCATGAGAGAAGAGGTGCGCCCCCGAGGACCAGCGCCAAGGAGAGCAAACTAGCTGGGAACATGTTCATACAGTTGCAACCCCTGGGCATTCAGCAGACGGCTTCCTGCAAATGACAGCAGTTGAGTACGTTGAGACGTCGAGCGACTGAAGAGCGTCGAAAAGTGAGGATGCTTCAGACGCGTAAGCACACCCAGCGAGGCATGGCATGCACTCGTAGAACAAAGGCGGGTTGTCTTCCAAAGGCGGTGGCAACCGCGTTGCAGCGGCTACACCAGAACGTGCTTGATTCGGAATCTCACAGGCCCGGTGCCACGCTCAGACCCTCCAGCAACGTGTGCTTGTCAGACGCGAAACAGAGGATGGACTTGGATCCGGAAAGCGCAAGGCGGCGTCCTGCCTCGAACGGAGGCCGTCGTCGTCGCCGAAGACGAGCACGTCCAAGCCCCGACTTTCTCGGGGCGGAATAGAGTCGGAACAACCCACGTGCCCAATCATCGCATTGTCGGCACTCCCTTACGCAGCGCAGACGGCCCCCTGTATTAGTAGTCCCTGGCATTGCTCCGTCCTTCCTCCCTGCTCTCTATTCTTCACGACTCACGATGACCTCGCCTCGGAGTACGCTGGACCCCTCCATTTCCCTCTGTCTCGCATGCTCCGCGTCCTTACCCCCGCGCAAGGCTCTCGCCTCTCCTACGTTCCCGAATCATGCTTCCAACGAGATATTTCTTACCGAATGCTGTCAACGCCCGATCTGTCCTGCTTGCGTGTCCGCGAACCCGCGGCTCGTGCGCTATAATCCTTGCTTGCACTGTCTTGGCGGCGTGGGGGCTGTCAGCGCTGCGGCGCGCTCGCCGCCGCCAGTGGAATTCTCGCGGAGTGCTGGGGAGAAGAGCGGGGGCGGGAGAGTGAACATTGATGGGGGTGTGAAAGACGAGGACGTATTCGTGTTGGGCGACGATGACGAAGATGAAGAAGAGAGTATGGAGGGGACCGTGGACGGACATAGCGATCGACCGAGTACGGCCTCAAATTCTCCTCCGCCCGCTACACCCCCTCCAGCGTACTCTGAAATCACCCTCCCCCAACCCTCACATGTACCCTCAACTTCTACGCCAGCCCTTTCCAAGACAGATTGCGGGAAGAAACCAGACCAAGGGATGGAAACTACCTCTTCCTCAGGCCCGCAACGCTACTACATTCAGCCCAATGACACCCTAATCGGCATCGCACTCCGCTTTCACGTCGATGGACGGACGCTCTGCCGCCTGAATGACCTCCCCTTTTCGACCCTTCGCACGACACCACACCTCCTCCACACGCGCACCTTCCTCGTCCTCCCCGCCTCCGCTCCCTCCGGGCCCAAGTCACCAGGGCCGATACTCAAACAGCCGAGTCCTGACGCATCTGCGCGTCGTGCGCGAGAGCGCGCAGAGAGCAGGTTCCGTGTGTTAACGAAAGAGGCGGACTACCGCGTGGCGAGGGCGTATGTTGCCATTGCAGGAGTGGAAGACGACGCTGCAGATGCGGTCCGAGAAGATGAAGCTAAGAAGTCTAGTCCGCTTCCAGACGCCATTAAGCGGCTAGGTCCTAGCTCGTCGGCAGAAGCTAAAGGCAGTCTGGAGGGACGAGCAGTCGATAAGTACTTGGACGACGAGGAGTGGGAGGAGAGGCAGAGGAACAATGGAAGGAGCGCTCAGATCCCTGCGTTTCCGTTGTTCTCGGGCATGAATAAATCATCGGACGCGAGCGGGAAGAAAGCCTCAGGGTGGAGGTGGTAGCGATGTCGAGATACACGTTGTGTCGCTTCACTTATGTGTCCAATGTATACCTTGCTTGACATTCAGACAAGTACTGCCTTATTCAAGGGGGATGTAATGGTGATGTGGAGGTAATGGGTATAACGTATCGATACAAGGTCTGCTATAGTATGCTCATCACGGTCCGTTGCGAGTACAACTTGAGGTCCGACGAATACGAGTACAATCAACGAGAGAAGGGAGGGTGCACCACTGGTGTGGTCCTGGATATGGGGTTCATCGCTGTGTCATATACGAATCCTCTCGAGGAGCCGTCACGAGAAAGACCGGCGAAGAATGCTGAGTCGGCGTGTCTGCTGAACCGATTCAGAACGCGCCTCCTCGACAGATCCCACCGCCTTGTCTGAGCCCGAGGCCAATGACGTCGCCATCGGCTGCTGTGAATCTACCAATAGATCTAAGGCACTCAGGGGGACCAGAACAAGGTCTGCGCGGCGCTCGGGCTCAGTCTGCGTGCGGGGAAATCGCATCACACTCAGGCTCACCTACGATCGGACCCTTCAGGAATTGCGGATGTGTGATTGTGAGGGCGGCGGGGTCCAGCACCTCTACGCCGCATGCGAGTCGCTGCGCAGGCAGTGTTTTAGCTTGGGCTGTGCCACAGTCTGGAGGAAACGCAGCTGAGACGCACCCAGTACATGAGCGGGATGCAGACTAGGTCCTCTATGCGCCTCATCAACGACATCTGCCGAGCGGGAGTTAACAACATGAACGACTACGGCGCCATAGCGGGACCCGCGAACAGGACAAGATGCGACGTACCACAGATTCGCAGCCTGCCCACGACAGCGAGAGCACATCCTCGCCTCCCTCGTTCGCCGTCCGGATGGCCTTCGTCGCGTACTCATCGAACCCCGTAACTCGTGCGATGCAGCGCTCCACCGGCTTAAGTGGATTCGTGTCCGAGCCTAGTGGGCGCTGTTCATCCTGTGGCACTGGTGATGGGGCCTCTATGCGCCATCGGCGCTGGAGGCGGCCGTTGTCAGAAAGGCGGAGTGTGCCAAAGGTCTGGCTGGCTGTGGGAGGTCCAGAGAAGCCTGAGACGGTACTGACTGCCATCTGGGGAGGGGTGAGCTTGCTGCTTGAGGGGAGGCAGTTACTCTGAGGCAAGGAATCTAGTGGGCCCACATAGGGGTATATAAACGAGACTGGTGTGCCGGGAGTAGGGCCCAGGCCGTGGGTGGTCGAGGCTGACAGATAGGCAGACGAGTAGATGAGTTCAATAGTTGGCTCCCAAGTTGTCGCGGCGGGCGAGAGCAGAAGGAGTTCGACTTGGAGCTCCGGTGACCGTCCACGGAGCTTAGACCGCTCACCTCCCTGCATGCTCCCTGCGACGATCGCCATTCGCTGCATGGGCCGCTGACTCCTCCTGCTCGAACTCTCGAGAACGATAGAATACCGTCCATGCACATTCTTGTTACGGAATGCCTGCCAACGGCCCTCCTTTGCCGCATTGCTTTTGGCAAGTATGCTTGATACGGTCCCCCCCTACTGTTGAAAACCTACAAAACCCGCCAGGGCACGATCAGTAAGTCTTTAGCCTTTGCCTGCGGTGCCGGTGTGAATCGCACGGACTGAATGGAGAAGCTTGACAGCACGGCTCAACCACGGCCAGGGCTAGATAAGCTGCACCCACCCCGATTTTAAACGCCGCGGCTCTTGTAGACATGCCAATGTGTTGCAGCCTCTCGAACTGACGGAAACGAAAGTAATCCTTTGTCGAGAATGGTAAGGCAGAGGAGGATTACTTGAGATCGATGCCTGTGTTGGCAACGTCGCTCGCACACCTGTAGTGGCAGGGTGTGGAGAGGCTCCAGACGAACCACCCCGGCCGTCAAATGGAGAACGCGAACATCGCTAGAATTTGTTGGAGAAGAGCGAAGGTGTAGTTCAGGAAGCCGCAGAACGAGCCTAGATGAGAATCCTCGTGGTGGCTGCATGAACAGCTGTCAATCGAGATATCGAAGGTGCGCTGGGTCCTTGAGGTGCACGCGAAGACGTGAGCAAGTGACCAAAGCCGCCGAGGTTGACGCGAGTCGAAAGAGCGACAGACTCCCGAGTGGCAGTGAAAGACGTGTTGGGCAGCACAAAGTTCAACGGCTGCCGCGAGAGTTTAGCAAGGTTGTTCATTTCCTGAGATAGACCTGGACAGACGACCGTGCCTATCGTGCCCAATCTTGACCATGCAACTGGGACGTTAAGTGCCGACAAGGATGTCAAGCGTAACACTGATAGGACCAAAAGAGAAAGTAGATTTGCTACAATGCTAAGACACAGAGAGACACGCCACAGTCAGCTTTGAGACACACGATACAAGACGCCGTGACAGAACAACCTGCCTTCCGGACCAGCCCAGGTCATTCACTCATGAACAACCTCTTCAGGTAATCCGCCGCCGCCCTGCGCACTTCCTCGCCAACATCCGAGTTTGCGAGCATCTCCGTCGCAAGACTCGCCTTTTCCTTCCTGTTTAACCCGTCCTCCGGCCTTGCCCCACTGAGCCCGCCTCCGTGCTTCGCCTGCTCCATGAGCCCAGTCAGGGCTGTCATCTGATCTACCAGCGCCTGGGTCACCTCGGTGAGTCGCTCGAGCGCCTGCACAGTCTGCGCCTGCGTCTGTTCCACGGACAGGTCGCGGTGGGTCACGAACGACGGCACGGACCGCCGCGAGGTGAGCGGCTGCGGGCGGCGGTCACGATCGGGCTGCGGCGGAAGGGGCGGCGGGGCGAGAATGGTAGCAGGGTTAGGGTTTGGGCTGGGGTTTGGGTTGTCGTCGGGGGCGCTGCTACTGCGTGCGTCGAGGGGGATGGCTTCAGACAGGCCAGTGCCGTTATGGTGATGCTGCAATTGCTCTTGTGGGTGTGGATGTTGTGGCTGCCCCATTCCATGGGCTTTGTCCTCGTCTTCATCATCTTCATAGTCCCGCGGATGTGTCAGTTGCGGGTCGATACTCTCATTCGTGTACTGCGCTGCAGTTGGACCATCGGGGAAAGACATCGCGGTGGGGCCATAGAACGGCACTGCCTGCCCTGTCCTGAAATATGCAGCGCAGCGTCAGCAATGTCCACGAGGGGCGCCGGAACGGCCACGCGAAGCGCCATACCCGTCGTCGGCATAGCGTTTCTTGAACAGATGATACCATCCCTTCTGATGCCAGTGGTCTATGACCTTTACGTTCAGGTTTGCAACGGGCACACCAGCGTTGCGCGCGTCATCAAGTCTTTGCTCAAGGTGTACCTGGCGCGCCATAGTCGGGTCATGGTAGTTCCCGAGAGTCGTGTGTTCATTGATAGGTCCGCTCGTGTCCGGATGCCGACTCAAGTAGACTTCAAACGCGAATATCTGCTTGAACGTTTCTACGTTCCGATGATAGCAGCTCTTGAGCGCCGTGAACGACTTCCGCGAGCCGAACACCTGCGTCGCGGCCTGCATAAAGAGCCTTTGAGCATGTGTGGCACACTGCCAGCCCGAACACACTTACATCGCGGAACACCGTGTTCATCTTTGACCGAAACATATCCCAGTTCTTGTCGTTATCTAGCAGCCAGTGGAACAGCGTGTCCTTCTCGTTGTCCGTCCAGTGCTTCGGCCCGCCATTCGGGCCTAAGTCCGCCTCGTCGCGCTCGATCCCGTCGAGCCCACTCCCGATCGGCACGTACTGCCGCCGTTTGCGAGGGCCCGTCGACGCGCTGGATGCTTCCTCAGGCCTGCGCTTTGACGAGCTGGGGGGCGTGTGCGGGACGCGCGGGCTGTGGTCGTGCTGCTCCGCGGGCGGCTGGTGGTGGTTGTGATGGTGAGTGGGTGGGGGTGCATTGTGCGGTGCAGGCGGCGAGTGGAAGGGCACGGGGAGGACGTTCGCACCGAGCAGCGAGGAGCTACTGCCGTACTGGACGACGTTGCTAGAATAGATCTGGCCGCCGGGAGGATAGGGCACGGGCGAGGCAGGCGCATACGAGCCCCCGGACGGATTGGACTGGGCATCGAAGGTACAGTACAGCCGTTAGACTCACGCCGGGGGTCATCGCACGAATGATGAGGCAAACCTGAATTCCTTCGCCGCTCGACGACTGGCTCATGTGGGGGCCACTCGAGGGCCCTGCACCATAGTGGCCGTTCACATCGGCCCTTCCGATGTCGTGAGATCTGTGCAAAAGGAGATGTTGTGGTTCAGTGCCATCGCGCGGATGGGTCGCAGAAGAGGTCCACTTGCACTTGGGCCATGTTAGGCGGTGTGCTTCGCCAGACCGGTTCGTCTTGTGTAGCTGGCTCCGAGTCGGTGTGTGAGTCTGATGCGAGTAGAAGTTTGTGTTTGGTTCGGTTTGTCCGCGCACCGCAGTCAAAAGGCGCGTGTCCCACGGCCCGGGGACGAGCCAGACACATACCGATCCAACGACGCGGTGCGCGGCTTCTGAGTGAGTGCAGCAGTTCGAGAGGAATTCAGATACTTAAACATGCATATTACATCCGCTGTTGATCCAAATGCGTGTTGGAACAAGAGCAAGTAGTAATATGGACGGAGAAAGGAGGAAAGCAAATAAAGATCAAAGATAAAGGAAACACCTACGGGAATTCAAAGTTCTCTCAAATGACGGGACAGAAATGCCCGCACGGCGTGTCTTCGTTCGCTCATACAGTGTTAAGATTAGCATCGGCCGTTGGGGTGCACCCCGCCGGACACCCACGGCGCACCGAAGTGGGTGGCCTCTTCCTAGTACTTCCACTGAGGCTGCATGTGAAACGGCACGGGCGGGTCGCGGTTACAGCGGGTATAGGGGTGGCTATCTCCACCATCGTTGACGTCTTCAAGTAGTAGAGTGCATAGTCTGAGACTGCGTAACCGAAACAGATGACATCTTCAGTGAGAAATGACATGACCCTTGGAGAGTGGGAAAGGGTTGTCTCCTATGCACGCGAATGTATATTCAGTCCCGCAGGCATAGCCGAGTGCATTGTGTGTACCTGAGGTTCCTGCGGCTCGCCGTCTTTCCATGAGTAGATGACTATCTTTCTCTTACAGCCGATAGCTAGGTGGGTCACGACGAATGGTACGTCCTTTGCATCATCGGGTGCACGTATAGCCTTGCCGTCTGAGTCTGTACGCACTACACCCGTGAATGTTGCAATAGAGAGTGCTTGTTTGCTCTTGGTCAATGGTGTGGGCGGTGAGAAGCCGGGAAGAGGATACAAGGTCACCATTGAGTCTGGGGAGAGGGTCAACAACGGCTCATGGAGTCGCAGGACATATATTCTGTACCTGACAGGGCTGCGAGCGAATTGACGTCCTTGACATAACATAGTTGTTCGATTGCCTTTCTACTGAGAGCCTTCTTGCTTTCGACAAGGTGTGTTCCAGACTCCGTGCCTCCTTCTGCATGCCGGAATTACAGAAACGCGCCATAGGCAACAGTAGACTGACGCACGAGCAGAACAATCGAGAGCATAGACGTGCAAGTTGCCTGTAGCCGTCCCGATATANGTGCAATGAGTGCCTCACGCTCATGCACGGCGACAATCCATGGTCGTGCCCTCGCACCAAGACCCATGTATCCACCCAGATTTGACAGTGCACCCATGCCCATGCTGCCGATAGCAGCACCTGATGTTACAGCGGGTATAGGGGTGGCTATCTCCACCATCGTTGACGTCTTCAAGTAGTAGAGTGCATAGTCTGAGACTGCGTAACCGAAACAGATGACATCTTCAGTGAGAAATGACATGACCCTTGGAGAGTGGGAAAGGGTTGTCTCCTATGCACGCGAATGTATATTCAGTCCCGCAGGCATAGCCGAGTGCATTGTGTGTACCTGAGGTTCCTGCGGCTCGCCGTCTTTCCATGAGTAGATGACTATCTTTCTCTTACAGCCGATAGCTAGGTGGGTCACGACGAATGGTACGTCCTTTGCATCATCGGGTGCACGTATAGCCTTGCCGTCTGAGTCTGTACGCACTACACCCGTGAATGTTGCAATAGAGAGTGCTTGTTTGCTCTTGGTCAATGGTGTGGGCGGTGAGAAGCCGGGAAGAGGATACAAGGTCACCATTGAGTCTGGGGAGAGGGTCAACAACGGCTCATGGAGTCGCAGGACATATATTCTGTACCTGACAGGGCTGCGAGCGAATTGACGTCCTTGACATAACATAGTTGTTCGATTGCCTTTCTACTGAGAGCCTTCTTGCTTTCGACAAGGTGTGTTCCAGACTCCGTGCCTCCTTCTGCATGCCGGAATTACAGAAACGCGCCATAGGCAACAGTAGACTGACGCACGAGCAGAACAATCGAGAGCATAGACGTGCAAGTTGCCTGTAGCCGTCCCGATATACAACCTGTCCCCTGCATGGCCAATGAGATTGATTATTTGGAGTACTGAACCCAAGCATACCTTGGACCGCTACTGCCTCTGCTCGCTCTTTGAACCCATCAAGGATTGTTTGTGGTGCCAGAAACGGTGCCATGTTTGTGAGCGATCACCAGCAGTTCCCAAGCTTTAGCAATTCAGAAGACAAGTGTTATGGGGACTATTGTGTTGACAAGAACCATGAGTTAGCGCAGTATGCAGTAGAGGTCGCCGCGCGGTGGCGTCGCGCCGACTGTCAGTGTGATGATGATGATGATGATCTCTGCATTTATATGCCGCCACAAGCAAACACTAACGGTGCTAAGACGCGGCGGGCGCCCATCCGCCTATTGGCGGTCCGGACACCCCTGTCGACTCTATCTATGTACTATGAGGGGAGTAGTGTGTATGTAGTAATGGGGGGGTATCGGTACGTTCTATATGTGAGGGGCTCGGTATGCGATTATAGTTAGTCGCTGGTCACTGTTCAAATCCTTTGTACAGTATATGTGATGAGAGGCGAGAAATAGAAAGAGAAACATGTCCATGGTCCATAGCCGGCTCTCCAGTGTCTTCTACGCAGGGCCCAAGCCGGGATTGTCCCCCGCGTACACGAGTGTGTTGGGAGGGTAGTAGGGAATGTGGGTGC
>MPVS01000064.1:105350-117821 GCA_001931775.1 Fomitopsis pinicola | reverse complement strand
GACCCCCTCATCGCACTATCATCGCAGCGCTCATACACGTTCGTGATATATGCAGCATATGGGCCCCACATTTGTATACGTTCTGAAGTTCGACTCAAATGCTGTATATATGCCGACATTTGCGGCGACCATGTTCTTTGACTACACGACACCCATGTTCTTAGAATTCGAGATGGCGTACAGGGCAGTCGTGTTGTTTGAATTCGGGCTATAGTTCAGGCCCTACACAAATTGTAAACTCGTTTTTTACATTCAGGCCAATATATATTCTCAGACTGAAGTCGAGAGCGTGTTTTCTGGATTCGTGTCCGGCCTGTACCCTGGATTTGGGCTCCAAATTCATGTCGTCCATAAATGCTGGCGTAAATGCCGCGTTTACGCATAAATACACGTTTGTACTGAATCCTTCCCTGTTTGCACAAAACAGGAAAGGATTTATCCCAAATTTAGGCCGACCTCGTTTCCACCCATGTCTCCGGTGTCAGCCATCGTCGGTCGGGTGCACCAGCGAAGAGTCGTGGTAACGTTGCGATCTCATGAACCCCTTTTCGGACCGCACTGCAGACCCCCGGCAGTAGCTTGTCTCAAATCTGGGATTGTCTGGAACCCTATCAAGTTCTCTTCAAGACGGCAGAGGTACGCGGACTGGCTCGTCAACAACAAGCGCTTACTGATTGCTTGGGCACACACAAGGCACACAGCTCCAAAGTTTCTGGCATACTGATGCCGTAGCGCAGGGTGTCTCAGTTTCAATCGAGGTGTTAGACAGGATTTCCAAGACTGCTGTTGACACTTATCGTGTTTCGCTGGTGAGCGGACACTTCAGCGGACTCGGAGCTTAAGAGCTGACACGGTGCCAGTGTCCCGCCGTATGCCGCTGACATCGTTTGCCAGGGTTCAACGTTGCAACGTTCAGCTCTGGTCTCAAGTATTTTGGTATCATGCATGCCAGAGCGAGCGAATTCGACACAGCCATCTAGAGGCCATGAGACGACGAGAAGTACAATCTCTTCGGCCCTCCATGAAATCAGTGTAGAGCCGGGGACACAAAGGTCGCTTCGAACGGAAAGCTTCGAAGGTAAAGCTTCACGCCATCGACGGAAGTTATGACCATGGATGAGTTCAACTTGGAGAAGATTCGGTACTTCGCTCACTGGCAGTCGTACGGGAGACCCTCAGGTTGCATTCGCCCATCGAAGGCACGGGAGAAGCAGGACGACTCGTATCGTTTGTAGACCTTGCATCGAATCCATCGATGCGAAAGTGCGACTTCTACTAGGGCATTTGAGGTACGCAGCATCCGGTCACTCGATGAATAGGATTGACGAAGAAGTGTGGTCTTTGTCCAGGTCCTGGCCGTCAAGCAGTCTAAGGTCATCTGGTGAGAAGACGCGCCAGAGTTCAAGTGAGTGAAGTTTTCCTTCACTCATGGCATGGGATATGGTTGGGGGTTCCGACACCACGATGGACCCCTAGACCCGACCGTTGGAATTGCATAGCCGAGAGAGCTCAGGAGGTGCATGGGACGTGGTCCAATATCATGGCCTTCCTGCGAGCTCCACCATCCTGCATAGACTACCGATTTGACATCGGCAAAGTGCTCTATTCGTTGGTCGAGGCGTCTGCCATGTTGTTTTGCATATGCAACCTGCAACTTATTGGTCCTGTGTGGCAAGACGCTACTCTTTACACTCATTCGAGCGCTTGAATTCAAGTTAGTCGGTTCCGTGGATCGGAGGACGTCGACTCGGGGACAGACTGAGGCCGAGTACAACGTCCAATACTCCTCAGCGCCATGGACAAGGAACTCCCGCTGCCAATGTGCGTCATATCCTTGCCTAAGAATATACAACAGGCGTGTTTGGAGCAGCCTTGCCACTGTCCACAGCAGCCTGCCTGAGCACCGTGGCTGCAGCCCGCAGTCCGTCCGACTCCCAAGTCCTCTACGCTCTATATTGAGCCTCAAGTAGTAAAGTAGTCATATGTCTTTGCTCTCTGTATAGGACGACGATCGGGCAATTAAAGTATATGGTCGACTCGGAGTCGGATGCCAGTGAGCGCTATGAAAGGACCCCCGAGAATAGGTGGGGGACCCTGATAGCAATCCAGACAAAATTTGGGTGATTGGACCACAGCCGGATCGAAATCCAGACAAATCCTGGAGATTTGCGGCGAGGCCGGATTTTTTGTCCAGACATTTTGCCCGGGGGGTCGGGGAAGTCTGATACCGGTCCGGACAAGTAAGGGGAGGGTTGGTGTCTGACCAGGGATCGAACTTGCGCGCTTCCGGTGACGGTGAACCCTTCTACATCAGTTACTAGGTGTAGAGTAGTGGCTTGTATCCACATTGTCAGAGTGCAAGTATACCTGAACTATACTGTTACAAATTGCTAATGCAATACAATCACAACTATTCTGTGATGACTTCTAGCTATGAGCCTGCTGTACTATTACTCGGTACAGTCAGTCCTAACTTCCGCGCTGACGAAGTTCCTTGTTGTGCAGTCCTCGCTCGACATCACCATACTACCCACCCTCACTGCTTAGTAGCGTCTCTTGAACTTCGCAAGGCGCGCAGGAAGAAAAGCAAGGACGAAGATGGCGAGTCGGACGAATGATGCATACGAGCAATGTTCTTCGATTCGGTGGACTCGTCTGACTTGCCATTGTGTTTAGTAGTGCCCTGGCTAGTTCTAAAGAGTTTTGGTCGATGATTCAGCCTCGAAACGCGGCCAGATACATTAATCCAGACAAAATGCGCGTTTTTTGAAGCCGGATACGCTAATCCAGACAAATTTTGCGATTTTGGATGCCGGATACGGAATCCAGACAAATCCGCGATCCGGCCTGGAGCCGGATCGGAATCCAGACAAAATAGGCCACTGGGCGACCAGACAAATTTGCCGGATTTTGGACGAGTGCGATCAGGGTTCCCCACCTATCCTCGGGGGTCCTGCTATGAACTGTGAGTCCGAGCTGGTAAGTAGATCTGATCCCGATCTAGGAGACCTATAACGGCGCCGAACGCGTCAGTCGCCGATAACTTGGACAGCTTCGACGGGACCATGACACTCAGTCTGACGGGACGTGCTCGCAGCTCGCCGACCTCTAAGGACAGCCTGGCCGAACGACCTCGTAATCCTCAAAAAATACTTTCGCGGTCCCCCTGGCTTGCACGCGCAGGCTGAGGGCGACAAGCCTTGCCAGCGAATCATTTGTTCTGGTTCCTCCGCATCGGCCACGCTTTGACGTGAGTCAATGTATCGATTGCTTTTGTGAAAAGAAGGCGCACGCCAGAGAGCAAAGAAGTTTCCAAGCTTGATGAGGCGCACGACGGACTGTATTTCTTACCGGTGCCAAATTGGACGTCGACGCCATGCCATAGATTCAACGAGAACAGTGTAGCGGCACCGGCGTGAAATACTGCCGAGTTCAGTGATTCCTGGAGCCTATCTTACTTCTGCATGTGTCTTCGACGCGAGCATATATTGGCACCCAGTCGCCGTTGCGACTCGTTGCAAGACGGCAATCACGTCGCTGCCAACTGTTGCCCGCCGCTCCTTGCTCAACGCCGGGACACAGTAAGTGCTATCCTTTACCGCGATGCGCAGAACTGACGACGCAGTGCACGTTTAAAGTCTACATGTCAAACCTGTCAATGCTGGCTCCACCAGCAACGAACGCTCCGCAGGGGCGCACGCATATATACCTGCTTGGTGGCCAGGGAACGACGGCCACATCTTCTCTTCAATGTATAACAACCGCTCTTCAAGACGTTCGGCAACGCTCCAATGATCTTCTGCTTGCCGCTTGCCACGCCGCCTTCCTGGAAGAAGTCTCATCGCTCTCTCAAGAAGAGTTGAAAGTATGCTCGTTAGAATGGGTGCAATCCAAGCAGGACGTCGCTGACCTCCTGCTTGTTCCCTCCTACTTGCGCTCTCACCCCGTACTTGCCAACATCAGCCTATATGTTACGCAGCTGCTTCGTTTCTGCGCCAACGTCGATCTCTACGACTTCGCATGTCAGTCCAGCGAATCCCGCTCGCCTGCGTTCCTTGGATTCTCCACGGGCATGCTCGCTGCGTCTGTATTTTCTGCTTCCTCCGACACCGACACCCTGCTCAGACACGCCGTCGAGGGACTGCGACTCGCGTTCTGGCTGGGATACCATGTGCACTTGTTTGCCATCGAGTTCAGTCAAGATCGTAGCTCCCCATGGAGTGTGGTGCTTCTCGGCTGTTCAAGAGACGAGGCCGCGGAAGCCGTGTCCGCATACAATCACACCCACGTACGTCGTTTCACCTCCTTTGTCAAGTGCTCGCTAATGTGCATGCATCACAGGTGGACGCATCAGTTCACCTGACTGCCGTGACCAATGCTAGATGCGTCACAGTATCGGGTCCACCACACGCTATCGCCGACTTTGAGGCCAACCACCTTCCTGCTACCGCTGCCGCATCTCAGCCCGCGCATATATACGCCCTTTACCACTCCCCCGTCCTCCGCGCAACGCGGGAGCGCATTCTCGCCGACATACGAAGACGAACCGTGCGATTCCCGGGATACGAGGACCTGAGGGTTCCCGTGCGTTCTACTATTGATGGCCGTGCCATTAGCTCCCTTCACCATCGTCCTGGCTCCACTCTCGTGGAGGATGTCCTCGACATGATCCTCGTCCAACCAGTCCGCTTCGATGAGGCCATCGAGCGCCTGCGCACCGATTTGTTGGCTGAGGGTGCTGATTCTGTCTGCTTGGTCAATATCGGGCCAGGAACGGGCGTGTGGCGGAGCACGATGAACATATTGCAGAACGACGGTCTGTCGGTCGAGGGCGTCGACTGGTCATCCTCGCCTGCCTCGGTGACGGATCCTACCGAGAGGTCGACTCCTCTGCCAAGAGAGGTCTCCGTTCAGCGGCCAGCCACCAACTCACAGGCCCTCTCTGGGCAACACACGAACATTACCCAGGATCAACTGCATCAGAAGGAGCCCATCGCCATTGTCGGAATGGCGGTTGACTTCCCCGGGGCCCCCAACGTTGCGAAGCTCTGGCGGTTGCTCGAGGAAGGCATCAGCACCATACGTAAAGTGCGTATTTTCTCAAGTCGTTGAAGGATTGGTGCTGATCACCGGAACATAGATTCCGTCGAGTCGTTTCGACATTGCAGATTACAGAGACAGCACAGACGGTTCTGCTCGCGCCCTACAGTCTGTTCACGGCAACTTCCTCGAAGACGCTGAAGTTTTCGACAACGCCTTCTTTCGCGTGAGCCCCCGAGAAGCGCGGAACATGGACCCCCAGCAGCGGATCCTGCTGCAAGTCGCATACCACGCCCTCGAGGACGCGGGCTACGTTCCGAGCGCTGCACCATCATTCGATCCGGAGAACGTCGCTGTATACGTGGGTGCGGCGACGAATGACTACGTGCACAATCTGAAGAACGAGATGGACGTCTACTACAGCACAGGTAGGGGCCGTAGGAGCGCATGCATCACGTTACGCGTTTGACGCCTGGGCTCGTAGGTACTCTGCAGGCTTTCCTTAGCGGCAAGGTGTCGTATGCCTTTGGGTTTGGCGGCCCTTCCGTTGTCGTTGACACCGCCTGCTCTTCGGCCGTCGTCGCCATACACCAGGCCTGCCGCTCTCTACAGGCGGGCGATTGCAACGCAGCTCTTGCGGGTGGTGTCAACGTCATCACTAGTCCCGACGTGAGTGTCGTCATTGGTACCATCTCGAGTGCCCCCAGCCCAACTGAAACCGACACAGATGCACATCGGACTCGACCGCGCACATTTCCTCAGCCCCACAGGGCAGTGCCGCCCGTGGGACGCCTCCGCTGACGGCTACTGCCGCTCTGAGGGGTGCGGGATGTTCGTCCTGAAGCGGCTCTCCGATGCGCTCGCAGAGAACGACCGCGTCCTTGCGGTCATAAGCGGCGTCGAGATCAACCAGTCTGGCACGGCAGACTCGATCACGCACCCGCACGTCGCGACGCAGGTGCGGCTCTTTCGGCGAGTGTTGGATGCCGCGGGCGTGCGCCCCGCGGAGGTCACTGTCGTGGAGGCACATGGCACGGGGACACGCGCGGGGGACCCTGCGGAAGTGGAGGCGCTGCGAGAGGTGTACGGCGCGGGCACGGCGAGGAATGGCGGGGACGTAGTGCATCTCACGTCTGTGAAGGCGAACATCGGGCATGCGGAAGCGGCGTCGGGGGCGGCGAGCCTGGCGAAGCTCGTGCTCATGATGCGCCATAGGGTGATCCCGGGGACCATCTCGCTGAAGAAGTTGAACCCCAGGATCGCACCGTTGGAGAAGGATGGTCTGTGCATTGACACGGAGGCCTGTGGGTGGAACCCAGCGACGGTGGGCGGCAGGCGGATTGCGATGCTAAACAACTTCGGCGCCGCTGGATCCAATGCTGCGCTTGTCCTTGAGGAGCTGCTGGTCGCACCTGCACCTTCTGGAGAGCAAGCACGGTTATCCGTTGTCCTTGGTCTCTCCTGCGACAGCCCGGAGGCCGTAGAGGAGTTGCGCGAGCGGTGCATTGCAGAGTTAACCGACCACCCTCCAGACGCCCCCTCTCTCGTTAACTTCGCATACACCGTCACCGCGCGCAGACAGCTCTACCGCTATCGTATCGCCGTCAAGGGCGGATCATCCCAGGAGATCTGCCGCGCCTTGCGGACGGCCTCAGTCGTACATGTCAGCGAACGCAAGAGGAAAGTCGTCTTCGTGTTCTCGGGGCAAGGCAGCCAGTACCGCGGTATGGGTTCGCGCCTGTACGAGGCTGTGCTGAGCTTCCGAGAGACCGTGGATGCTTGCCACGCGAAGCTGGTTTCGTGGGGATACGAAGGCGTGACTGATATAATCAAGGGCGTATACGCTCAGGCCGAGAGCGCGGAGGACGGCCTCGTGAGCTCGCAATGTGCATTGTTCGTACTGGAATACGCGCTAGCGAGGATGTGGCGATCCTGGGGCGTCCATCCTGATGTTGTCATCGGACACAGGTATGTGGTACTCATGATCGTGACGAGCGTTTCGTTGACCTCGGGCCTGCTAGCCTTGGCGAGTACGCTGCGTTGGTTTGCGCCGAAGTCATTGACCTCGACGACGCACTTCGGCTGATTGCTGAACGCGCGCGCCTGATGAGTCGACTCTGTCTGCGCGGTGCCACTGGTATGCTTGCTGTAAGGGCAAGCGCAAGTGGTTTGGAGGAACTGCTGAAGGCACACGGAGGGCTTTCGATTGCATGCTATAATAGGTGAGATAGATCGCCACAAGTCAGCGTGGCTTACCTTTTTGGCTAGTGATGGGGATTGTGTCGTCGGGGGCCTCTTGACGCCGCTTGAGGGTTTCCAGAGTGCTTGCCAGATCTCTGGTCATCCATGCCGGCGCCTGGATGTCCCATTCGCATATCACACTCACGCCATGAGTCCGATCATCGAGGAAATGCGGACTCTCAGCGCGCAGATCCGCTTCTCAGCTCCGACGATCACACTCGTGTCCACAGCACTCGGCGTTGTCCTTCCTAAAAGCGAAGGTGGTGTGTTGAACCTGGATTACTTCGCGCAGCATTGCAGAGATCCTGTGCTCTTCCATCAAGGTATTCGGGCCCTCCTCGCTCGCGACAGGGATTTTCGGGAAGCGGTATGGCTGGAGATTGGTCCTCATGCAGTGACTTCCTCGCTTCTTCGCGGCAATGGTATCGGCGAGAACGCCATGGTCGTATCGACATTGCACAAGGGACGATCGGACGACGAGTCGCTGAGATCTGCTCTCGCACAGTTGTACTGCTCCGGAACGGCGATCAACTGGCGTAGTGTCTTCGCGGAGCTTGCGCCTAGCGCGAAATTGACGGATGCTCCACTGTACCCTTTCGCCAATACCCGCTTCTGGGTGCCGTATATGGAGACACGACGCCCAGTATCATCTGGGCTCAGTCGTAGGCCATCCTTCTCGGGCAGTGCCATCAGCGAACGTATCCACTGGCCCACCGCAGACAGCGATCAGCTTGCTCTATTTGAAGTGAACATCGCCGAGCTTGCACAATACATAGACGGCCACCAGGTCGTCGGGACGCCGCTCTGCCCAGCTTCTGTGTATAACGAACTCGTGTTCGCCGCAAGTCGTGCTTGGTGCGAGAGGATAGGACTCCCACCCTTCGCGTCGTCGCTCGTTTTCTCCGACATCACATACGAGGCACCTCTTGTCCTAGGCCATGCATCCAGACACCCGAGCCTCGTCAGAGTTGAAGTCACTGCGAAAGGTACAGAAGGGGGCTTCAACGCACAATTTGCCGTCCGCTCGGGAGAGCCTGCCAGGAAGGATTTGTGGCAGACTCACTGCACGGGGAATGCGCGCGCCGATCTCCTTGATGCTGTCACCGGGCGTCTTTCGTATTTCCGCGAGAAGATCCAGGAGGACATCGTGACACTTCAGCCCGGCGCTCGGAATACTCGAACGCTATACGCCTCTACCATATATGACGAGACATTCTCGAAGGTGGTCAAGTATTCGGATGCTTTCCGCTCCCTCAAAGCCATTACCATCCGCTGCGACGGTGCGGACGCATACGCACTGGCTCAGGCACCTGTAACCGACTTCGGCGAGAACCTCATCCATCCTGTCTTCATGGACACTCTACTCCATGCTGCAGGACTTCTGCTCAACCTCGAATCGACAGACGATGGCTATATCTTCGTCTGTTGCAATGCACAGACGGTCATAATGCTCCCCGACCACCTTCGGGCGTCTGCAATGTTCGGGGTGTATGTGCAGATCGGCTACCTCTCACAGTCCATGGCTATTGCCGACGCTTATGCGATTGACCTCGAAGGCTACCCAGGGCAGGTGATCGCGCACGTGGGCAAGATTCGTTTCCGAAGACTTTCGATACCTGGTTTCAAGGCTATCCTTTCCACGAGCGTCCACGAGTCTAGTGAAGCTTCCTCCTCTACGTCCAGTTCCACCATCGCAACCATACATAATGCTGCCATACAAGATTGTGTCCATGGCCTTCTTTCACAGTTATGCGACATTCCCGTCGCCCAGATCAGTTCTGACTCAAGACTTAAACACCTGGGGGTTGATTCCTTGATGAGTATCGAGCTGACTAGTCGTCTCAATGCCCTATGTGCCTCAGCGAACCTGAATCCGCGCATCCTCAGTACACTGAACCAGGTCAAAGACCTCGTGGATCTTGTCGAGAGGAGTAGCTTCATACCGGCTCACATAGAACCTGATTACAGTCGAATCGGGCCGCCGGCGCAAGAGGGATTCAGCAGTCTATCAACCATAGAGTACGTGAAGGCCGCACTGGCAAATGTCCTGGACATACCTGCGGATAAACTGGACGATGACGATCAGCTCGACCGCCTTGGTCTCGATTCGCTGTCGTTCATTGAACTGCGGCACATCTTCCATTCCGCTCTTGGTATGCACGTCCCCCAGAACGTACTCACACCATGCGCGACCATCAGGGATCTCTCAGTTGCGCTAGCTGGCCTTTCGGCCTGCTCAAACCAGGCCCCTGGTTCGCCGGGCAACATCCTCGCAGCGCATAATCCGATCCTATTGCAGGATGGTGGAGGCCGGACGCCGCTGTTCCTGATCCATGACGGCAGCGGCGTGGTCCATCCTTACATGTCGCTCCATGACCTGGCTCGGACGGTATGGGGCATCCACAACCCGAAGCTGCCCACTGGGGATGACTGGCCAGGCGGGATCCTCGAGCTCGCTGCACACTATGCCAGCCTTGTCAGGGGAACTCTCAGCCCTGGACAATCTTGCGTGATGGGAGGTAAGCTTCGTCAGGTAGTCATGATACACATGTGCGATATGGAACTGACCCAAATACACTCAGGCTGGTCTTTCGGCGGGGTCGTAGCCTTCGAAGTAGCCCGCATGCTCGTAGCGAGCGGCACACAAGTCGACGGCCTCGTCCTCATCGATTCCCCGCATCCGCAATCGGGCGTGCAGCTTCCCGAGGCGGTCATCAGCGCTGTGGTCGGTGCGAAGGTGTCCAACCCCCGGCACGCGGAGCTCGTGCGTCTGCAGATGCGCTACGCATCCAAGGCCTTGTCAGCATACGACCCCCGGAGCTCTCCCGTGTCCCACGTCGTGCCGCCCAAGGCTGTGATGCTTCGTTCGCAGGATGGCTATGGCTGCGACGCCGACGTCGCGGATAGCGCGACCGCGATGTTCCTGGCCGACCGGCGGAACCCTGCGACGTCGGTCGCCGGTTGGGAAGAGCTGCTTGGTAGCCCGGTGCCTGTGCTGGACATACCGGGCAATCACTTCCAACCTTTCGAGCCGGAAAATGTGCGTATCCCAATAATGCTTCTGCAGCATTCGGGGCTCAACAACTTCTTAGGTTGCCACCGTCGCCGAGCAGTTGGGCAAGGCTCTCGAGATGTTGGAGAATAGACCGCCGGCGGGTACGACTGACGCCTGAGAGTGTTGATCTCGCTGCCCGCCGTGTACAATAGTGCTAGCGAGCAACTTCCCTCGCATTGGCATGTTATCCATTCCCGTTCGTAGAGACAGACTGTATGGGACACACTACAAGATTACAATGGAGCTTGAACAATACGTACCTAAAGACCTTTAGCAGGCGTCGTGATCATCGTTATTGGGGTGAGAAGTGGAAAAGAATAAGGAATAGCGATATGGCAACGGGAAGCGTGAAATGGGTGAGCGCGAAACACGCTCGGGAAGGAGACAGCACGAAATTACACACGAGAGCAAGAACAATGAGACACTTCGCAGGAATCAGCTACTCGAGCGAGCAGGATAGGAGCATCCTGATTCGGGGACTGCGAGTCTATATCGAGAGATAGCTCTGCACCGTGGGGTACAAGTTGCTGTCGGCGCGCGCATTAGTACCACGCATACCGTGAGGACAATTGACGCAACACTTACACGGCACCCAATGCGAAAGCGAAAGCGAGAGCGCCCCATGCGGCCGACTTGCGCTGGGGCGTCATGTGCAGGGACACTCGGCGGTTCGTCGCGATCGCGCGCTCGCCGATCTCCTGCGTCGGCTCTTTGAAGTCGAACTTGAGCACCTCGTCCTCGCGCGGCCGCTTGCTTGCCGGCTTCGCGGGCGACACCTCGTGCGCCTCTTCCTCTTCCTCTTCCTCCGCCTCTTCCTCCTCCGCCTCTTCCTGGGCGGCGCGCCGTGCGCGCTCCTGCTTCAGCCGCGCGATGAGAGCCTTCTGCTCGCGGATGTCCTCGTCCATGATATCCTGCGCCATGGCCTGCGCGACGGGCTCGGCCTCGGCCTCCTCGGGGAGGGGTTCCNTTGCCGCGGCGGGCGACTGCTCCGGGGTGGGCTGCTGGGCGCGGGTCGAGCGGCGGTAGACGACACCCGGCTCCGGCACGGCCTTGGCGAGGATGGGGAGGACGGTACCGAGGCGGTAGCTGTCAGCGAGCTGCAGGGCGATATCGGGGGTGACCCAGGTGCCTGCGAAGCGTGAGCGGCCGCCTTTGTTGGTGCCGGTGAGGTCGTAGGTGGCACGAATCCAGTTCGACTCTGCCTTCTCGTGGTCGTCCGTCGCGGTGGGGAAGGCGGCACGGAACATGGTCGTGAGGCTGATCGCGCCTGTATCGAGGCGGCGGAGGACGAACGCGTGCCCAGAGGGCTGTATGATGGGGATGAGCGAGGGACGCTGCGCAGGCAAGACACGTACTGTCTGGATCTTCAGACGGGCGACCTGTGTGCTTGGTGAGATCGAGGACGTGGAGGACATCAGAGAAACGCACGATGGTCGACTCTCCATCGCGAACGATCTCTTGGAACTTGACTTGTGGGGGCTTAGCAGGATCGACTGGGGAACGAGCAAAAAGGTTACGGTGAGGCTACGGTGGAAGAAAGGACGACGGACACTGTTTGAGATGCGGATTGAGGTGCTGGGTGGGAAGAGGAGGGCGCTCGAGGGCACCGTTCTGCTTCATGGCGGCGGGGAGGCAGTGGAGGAGAAGAGACGCGTCGCGGATAACACGGCCGGGGCGCGTTGGTGGCAGTTGGGAACATCCCCCGCCACCGTCCACGCCCCGCCCAACATCACTTTCCCACGCTCACCTGACCTTCCTCGCCACCGCCGCTCGTCCACTTCGCAACAACTAAGTCATCATTGTAATACTCTAATACACGACCATTCTACTTTCTGTCTACTTCTAGTCTTACAATCTAGTTCAGACATCCACAGGCAAGTGCTTGTCCAACAGCTGCTGTCGCGCAACCAACGTCTCGACCAGCTCCGTGTACGGCGCCCACCACGCCTCCTTTCCGCGGCGGTTGTGCATGTCCGCGTGCTGCACCATCTCCGTCACCGGCACGAACTTGATGCCCGTGCCCTTGATCGTGCACACCGCCGCCGACGCGGGCGGCGCGCACTTGCGCCCCTGCTGCCGGAGCAGCGCCTGGTGGTGCTCCTCCACGAAGCTGACCGACCGCAGCGCGAGCCGCA
>MPVS01000064.1:44495-100838 GCA_001931775.1 Fomitopsis pinicola | reverse complement strand
TGCGCTGTGTTGGGCGCACTTCTTTATGCACTGGTTGACGTAGCTCACAGCTGGACCGTCAAGCCAGGCGCCAACGGAGGAGCCTGAAGACGAGGAGGACGACAGCGATGTGGAGATAGTGCAGGAGACGGACCAAGAACGGAGGCGGGCCATGCTTGACGCCACTACGCAGAACGACTTGGATGATCTGAAAAGCACCCGCACTGACTTTTCGTCGGACTTTATTTTCCCCTCCGCGACACCCGACTCTAGTGAAGGGCCACCCTGCGATGTGCAGGTGCTGCCACGCCCCAGCGCAACCGCTGCCTCAGGGGCTGCAGCTGAGTCTTCCGCCTCCCAAAAACGCAAGCGGGTTAGTTCAGGAAGTGAGGGTTCATCGCGAGCGCGCGGCGGAGGGGAGGCCACACCGATGCAGGCGGATCCCCGGAAGAAGACAAAGGGAGACCCTGCTTACGGCAAGCTCGTTCAGGACGAGATGAAGCAACGAAGGCTAGAGTCGCTCGGCCTCACGAGCGGGGGGAAGCGCCTCGGCGGGGACCGCGTCGGTACGGCTCCCACACAAACCCACACACGACCGCACGCGCACGGACCCGCGTCAGGGCCGGGGCGTATGACCGCCCCTGATCAGCGCGGAGGTGGGGAGGGAAGTGCTGGAGGGGGATGGAACTGTCTCGTATGCACATTGTGAGTACGGCTGCCTGGCGACGCGTGTGGCCGCGAAGACCTGACCTCTCTGCATTGTATGATAGGGCGAATGCGCCCGGGCATCTGGCGTGTGCGGCTTGCGCTACACCTCGAGGCGAAGCTACGTGGACGGGGAATAGTTCCTGATGATGATGCTAGTGTATGGCTCTGAACTTTCTCCTCATCTTCGAAGGCTTCCAAGACTGATCGTGTCCTTACCGGATACACTGCAGATCGGCGATAATGAATACATCCTTGGATATGGTATGTCGTGTCGGCATGGAGTCAGCGCACTGTGTGTATCCTACAATTCCGGGTGTTGTACAAAGGTACTCTCGTGGTGAGTTCTAGGCGCCGAGTCAACGCCAGCAACTGAGAGTCGAGAACCATCAGAGATGTGGTTCAGCTCCGTACAATTGCCCAGGACTCACAGGATCTGATAGTTCTCATGGACGACATGCTCCCCACCCCCAAATGCGATGTTAGCCCCGCCCTGTCACACCCCCGCTTGTCAGTATCGGATCCATGCAGGATTCAGTGAATACGCACAAGGTGCTCGCCAGCCTTGCCAGGAACTCTGACACCGTCGATGACCGCGAGGGCGTGATACAGCTTCCCCCCGCCCTGCTCGTACCCGCCCTCCACCGGACGCCGGCCCGGGGGCACGCGGCCCTGCGCCGTGTGCACCCACTCCATCGTGTTCGGGTCGAACGGCAGGAGGTCGTACCGCCCGTGGTGCTCGTGCTCGCCGCCGCCGTACGGGACGCGGCACGGCGGGGAGAGATGCGGGCAGATCTTGCACGGGTGCACCGAGTTCGGGAAGATCGCGGAGCCCAGGAAGACGGGCGAGCGGCCGTCCGCGTCGAAGGAGACGGGCTGCCCGAGCTGCTGGGGCGGCGGCAGCGCCGCGTCGGTGTTGAGCGGGATGCGGAAGCCGGATGGCGGTGGCGCCCGGTTCTGGTGCTCTTGATACGGCGGTGGCTGGGCGTTGGGCACCGGGAACGGGGGTGGCGTCTGCATTTTGAGGTCGAAACTGAGGTGGGTGTCTGCCGTGCGGAAAGTCAGCTCCCGAGTGCCTTATGTATGTCCCTGGCGAATGTGCTGTATGTATCGCAAGGCGATACAGGGCGATACAGATCAGTGACAAGGCGATGAGCGCTGTCTATGAGCGGGGCAGAGTGTCTTGACGCCCACTCGGAAGCCGGACACGTGCAAGCCGAATGTCGAAGGAGAAGGCAGGCCCGTACGTCTGCAGTGCGGCTGAGCAAACGCAACAATGGAACAGCGACGAGCATTCCAGTAGTCACGGATGCTTTTTCCGATGATCCCCCATTCCTGGACGATACTCATGAGATTAGCATATAAGTGATCGGTATGTTACAAGACCATTAACCGCTACAAAGCAGATACCCAGTTCATCAATCACAGTTCCGCACGCAGAGAGTCATCCTCGCAGACGATGCTTTGAACCCTGAGGGCGTGCGGGTGGAAGAGCCATGCTTTCCCATTCGTCCGAGTTGGGCGGAGGCAAGTCCAACGCTGCCGCTCTTGCGGGCCGCGCTGGAGGTGCTGCTTCTTCCTGTAGAGGAGTATTCATTGTCGGAGGAGCAGGTGTCGCTGGGGGTGTCAGTGTCATCGAGCTCATCTGTCTCGTGAGATTGCTGGGTGATTCAGTGCATGAGCCTGAGTCTACCACTGTGCATAGCATTGGGAGGGCTCACTGAATCTCCCGTTTGCGCATGTACACCCAGTCTTTGCACGTATCCCTGAATTGCGTGAGGATAGTAGCGAAGTCATTGTAAAACTAGTGATCGTTGTTGTCAAAGCCAGACGTCGGCATGCGTCGGGTGAAACCCCACCTTGAGCCCCTCGTCGAGATTCCTGATGATTTCTTTGTACTTGTGGTAAGCTAGATCGAGGGATTGCAATGCGTGTTCCCGTTCCTTGATGGTCGGATCCTCTCTGCGAGACTGGATGAACATCTCGTTCTGCTCCTGTTCCGCGGTGTCAGCCGATGCATTCGACAGGCATATCTCTCCGTCAAACTCAAACCTTGATCTGTCCCAAAAGCGACTCCTGTTCACGCGCCGTCTCCTCCACCCCAATGCGGAATTTGTCGTACTTTGTGAGCTCTTGCTCCATCACGTCCTCGAACTTAGCGGGCTGGACATCGACCCATTGCTCGAGCGCGTTCGCCGCCCTAGTGATCTTTGGCGTGATGTCTTCCGAATCCGCGAGACGCGTCGCACGCCGGATGTGGTCCGCCCGCTTGCGCGTGACGTCATCCAACGACTCCAGAAGCACCCGCAGCGCGCGAGCGTGTGCCTGCGTGGCGGTGGCCCCGGCCCTCGTAGCCTGACTGGAGAGCGACACCGCCGAAGACGGGATGGCCGCCTCGAGCTGGTCCTGTCATTCCGCTACGTGAATGGCGTGGACACCCCGCATGAGAACGTGCGGTCGCACCTCGTCCCATGTGAGCTCGGCGATGTTCTGCTGCCACTCGTCCCACTTCTCCCTGACGTGCCCGTCGCTCTCGGACGCCTGATCTAGAATGCCCCGGTATCGTTCGGCCTTCGCGACGAGTTCCTTGTTTGCTTCGTGGGAAGCTCGCCGGTCCACGTTCGATTCGGACCGGAACGACTCGTCTTCCTCGGCCTCTTGGTCGAGAATGTCCATAGCCTTAGGTCGAGTCACCATCATTTACAGTACTTAGGAAGCTGTGGAGTAACAACCCACCTCGTCCAATATGACCATGTCTTGCTGTGCGACCTTCTGGACGTTCTCGATAGATGCTTCAATCCGCGCGGGCCCATCATCTACCCGCACTTCCTCCGCCTTCTGCAGCAAACTCGGAGGAAGGCCCACAGGTCTCTCCAGCGCCTCCAGCGCCGCAGGTAGATTCAGCGCCTCGAGTGTCCTGCCATCACACACGAACGTCAGATGTCAACTGGCCGGCAACCGGGTGACAGGGGACGCCTCTCACTTCGTGGCGACGTCGTCAAGCTGCTGAGCCCGGTCTATCACTTCGTCCTTCAGCCAGTTCTGGCGCCTGTCGTTATAGATATCTGACGAAGTGCCGGCATACCCGTCAGCCTCTCTCCTGCGCCGGATCTCGCAGATCAGGATCTTACCAATCGCCACCCTGGCGCCCCAGCCGAGCAGGTCGGCGAAGATCACACCGTCGTCGCCGATGGCAGCCTTGGGATCTGCCAGGTGGACGTGGAGCGCCGACTGGACCATGGACACCCCTTGAATATGAGGCAAGGCCGAGAGTGACGGCACGTCTTGATGATAGATGAGATCGTTGTCGCGCTCCGCACGGGCGAAGTTCTTCTGCACTGTATCGAGGAGGGACTGGAGGTTATGTCAGCCGCTGAAGATGTCTGAGAAAGCGGGAGAAGCACCTTGACGTCTTGCAAAACAGCAGGTGCGACCCCACCGCGGCGCGCAATGTCGTGCCCGTGCTTCGCTACCGCCTGCGCTTGCGTGAGTCGGGCTATCTCGTAGCCATATCTGTGGCGCGCATAGTCAGAATTGCCGTCCGGGGATACACTATGTGGTCGACCTGTTGGCTTCCAGATCTTCTACACTTTTCCTATATTGTGCGGCGGCTTCGAAGTGTAACTGCTTCGTCTCAAGATGAGCCAACCAGTGCTGTCATGCGATCAGAGTCCGTGGAACCTACGGATAGGGTGGGTTCCTTACCGAAGGGAATATGTAGCGAATGGAGGAAGCCGCCCTCCGAATGGCCGCGAGTGACTCTCCATAGTACGAGGAAACCTAGGGACTCGTTACACAAACAATGTTTGCTAGCGTACATTATCGATTACCTTCATAGACAATTTGGCAATGAGCCCATTCTTGTAATTGTCTGCACTGTGATCAGTTGGCCACAACCTTGATTAGAACCGGCTGCTAACCTAGTACTGCCTTTTGCCATACGCATTCTTGTGCCTGTGCTAGCATCAATAGTTCTAAGCTCGTGATGAATGCCTCTGTGAGATCATCTGGCATTTCATCCCCAGGGACAGATGCACGTAATTGTGGTATTACAGCCGAAGCCAAATAACTCCAACTTCCCGCGGCGCTCTTGAGACGTCAGTACCGCGATGGCCTCCGCCAGCGACAGGGGCTTACCTGATAGTATGCAATCGCCTGCTTGAGCCCTTGGGCAGTTGAACGATCTTCTGCAGCGGCTAACTGACAAAATAAGGCGCCTAGGTTGAATAAGACGGCGGCTCGTTCGTAAATCAGATTGGCCAGTGTGATTGGCGGTGCATCCGAAGAGAACACAAGAGCGTATGGCACCTCCAGTCCGATCTGTAGAGTGGAAGAACATTTGATCAATGAACAACCTGTGTGACAGATAGCGATACAAACATCCGCGGGTAGCTTGGTCAGAATAAAGACAAGCTGTGCGTGATAGCTTGTTGCGGTCAGAGGCGTGTTTTGATCTCATTCACACTATGGCGCACCTCATGGCAGCTTTTGCTCTGTCAACATGAACGAAGCCGCCCACACCATCCTTGCGAAGGGTTTCCCATCGACTGATGTCCCATCGGAACGCGTCCGGATGGGTGTCAGTGTGGTTCTTGGAGATGTATTCCCGCACAGCTTGTCGGATATCTATCGCATAGCTTCGTTTGAAAGGAACGGACAATAGGTTCGGCATGAGATAGACCGTCGTCGGTCCGATTAGCGAACGGACTTCTGCTACCGTGAACACCAGGGGGCGCGACGAGCGACTCTTATGGTGCGGCGCGCCGGTTCTTTATGGGTCGGTTTCTGTGGTTGCACCCGGCGGAGCAGTTGGAATTCTACAGAAGCCCCCTGGTTACTAGTTGAAAGGAGAGCGCAGCCTCGCACGTGGATTCCGGGGCGACAGAGAGGTTGGCAGTAAGTAGTGAGCAAAGTACCAAGTAGTAAGGACACACGGTGGCGAATAGTGACGGAGTGGCCGACCACTCACGTGCCCGCGTAAAGCGCCGATCCATCCAGCCGAGTCTCGACTCCTCCTCCTCAGTCTTCTACTACTCGCCGACCATCTCATGACCATCTGGCACCCCCGCCGTACCAGCCGACCTTTCTGCATTAGCTATGTACAAATCAGACACCCAACTGTATCTCCCACCGCAATAGAGACGAACAAGCTCTGCAGATAACGGTTTCGAAAATGACGCAAGGTGCCCCAGTGCTTCCACTCGTGTCTATGTAACTCGTCCGGATTCCGATGGGCTCTGGCTGTTCCACTTTGCGACCCTGCCGGAAGGTGAGCCTTCTCGGGGCTGTTGCTCAAAGTCGTCACCTTGACCGTGATATCATCCCATCCATCTCACGTACTTCTCGTGCTTCTGTGTGTCTCCAATGGCAGCCTTCGACCGCGGGGTCACACACAGCGATTTGGGGGCCCGTGAGGATGTTCCCATGCCCATCGAAGTTGTGGTCTGTTAACGTGACGCCGGTCTCGATCTGGCAAACGGCGAGTCCAACATAGTGCTATCCATATGGGTGCACGTCCGAGACGTCGGTGTTACGTACTGTATCTACGTGAACTCCAAGCCACAGCGCTATCTCTTGTGGAGTAGGTGGTTATGCCACTGAGTGCTAGATGTGGCGGCCCGGAGTGAGGTGAGAAGCACTGGCATGTCCTGACTTCCGCTCATCCCGGAAGGGTGCGCTTGTCCTCGGCGTGCCTTCCGTGAACAAATCGACAGAAGGCTATCGTGCGGTCTGGTGTGCTCCGTGAGGAGTCATCGCTCTCGCGTGCTCAAGCGGCGCAACGAGATTGCGTCCTGGTGCGCGTCAGTTATGCCCGTCCTGCGTATATAACCCGCCTAGTCTACTATCGCCTTTTGCCCAACTTGAAGACACCCACCCCGACAGACTTCGACATGGCCCCGATCGCCCAACCAGTTGCACAGGGTTCTAGCCGTCAAGTCACTGTACGACATCTTGATCCACTGAGTATCCGTTCTGCTGGCTGAACAACAGCGTCGCACAGGCACATCGAAACAACTCGTTGCCGATGACGATCACCGCTGAGCCGGAGACCTACACAAAAAGCAATGATGTGAGTCGCGGAGTGCATTCCGCGTTCAACGGATTGGAACGCGTGCTGACGGAACGTCGGTTCAGCAGGCAGGGACAAAGACGAAGGCCTCTCAGCATCATGAAGAGTCCTCGGACACAAACACGCGGTCATCAACAGTATGTCCCCACGCGCCTCATAAACCCTCTCAAATTGAATTGCTATGCCAGCTTTAAGCGTCCCACAACGAGAGCGAGGCTTGCTGACGCAGTTGAGCGACGTGTACGATAAGAATGGAAGTCGAGAACGCGGGACGTCACAAAATGTGTAATATGGATACTTATCGTGCACGCACACAACTCAATTGGTATCATGGCATTGAATTCCAGAGCCAGGTCAATCATTAGGAGTCTGCCGGCCGTGTTGCATACTGCGGTCTGCAGACCAGCAAGGCGTCCGCCTTAGATCGGCATTACCGGGCTTGAGAGCTTCTCGATCGTGATAGCCTGGTCTGTGGGTGCATCACCGAGAGCGAACACTGCAGCCCGCATCTCCGCGCAATTGACCTCTTGCATGCGTATTGACTCCGGCATGCGGCGTGTTGCTATAACTAGCACGCATTCCATGAAACCAGCCTTCGCAATCCGTGCCGTCCGCCTCATGGACAGATGGGGTTCCCATGCACCCACCAGCGCGAACCACACAAACGTAAAGATAATCCCGTTTGTCATGCCTTGGCCCTTCCTGTGATCAGCTGTACGCCAGGGTGCCCCTAGTGGGGGTACTACTATCTGGCGTTAGCGGTGCAATCATGGACGGCAACAAGATAACGCACTTTTGGGACCCATGCCCCGCGTCCCGGTTACAGCAGTTGCTTCCGTTGACGATTTCCCGAGGCAGGCGTCTGCCAATAAGTACTTGTGTGGTATGCCCGATCGTGCCTGCGCGCCGAGTCAATGAATGACGGCTACTCGATCGTCCCCGCATTTGACGTGCGGTCCGACAAAAGCAGGATGCAGAGAGTAAACCTATATTGACGCGGATCTAGAATTACGCCTGGCACGCGGCGTGCGCGAACGATCGAGCAAGAAGGGTCGTCTCCATCCGTGATCCCGCGGAGACTCGTGCAGCCTTGCCATTGTGCCCTCCCAGATCGAAGTTGCGTGAAGATGTCAGCGCCGACCTCGAGGAGCGGCACGGGCGTGCCTCTGTCAAAGAATAGAAGACAGGAAGGCTAGCTGAATTCAGCCTAGGATAGATGGGGTGGTTGCAGGCAGCGTGTCCGACGTTTACCGGCGCAGCCACCACGATGAGGTAGGGTTTGCATTCAGCGATGTGGAGCATGCTGAGTATGCCAATTTGTATGTGTGGAATGCGGCCTGAGACATAGTTGTTCTTGAAGGGTTTGCATCTGGATGTTCGGATGAATGCGTGTCCACCGTGGCTACTAGTAGCAGGCTTACTCAATCAGCTATCAACTCCGGAGCACGGCTCACATGTCAAAGAAGTCGGGGCACTGCACCCTACACGGCCTTCAAGTAGGTTCGCAATTTGAGTGTGTTTGGTGTCTACGGCGGCAGCTATCAGTATAAGAAACGATTTGGACAAGATACCGACCCAGACCAAACGACCACCTTCCACTGCCATGGCATACGCTACTCATCCGCCTACTCCCATGGCTCCGTCGAATGGGATGTATGATACCTCCAGAGGGACGACGTTCTCTTACTCGACGGATTCCGCCACCGCTTCTCAAGGCGGTCAACCAACACAGGCTTGTTCTGCAAGCACGTCTACACAGCCCTGGAGAGTACACATCGATTTCGTGCGTAGCAGTCCCCCTACAAAGTCAAGTAAGATGTGTCAGCTAATTCACCGCTACAGGGCCCGGTAGAGTGCCTCGCCTCTTTCTGCGTGCGTGCTTGCTGAACCATCCGGATACCTAGGGACAGCCGGTGCGCGTGAGACTGAACGGGCAGATGTGGGTGCCCGGGCGGATAGTTGACCACCGCTGGCCAAAGTTCGAGGTGAGCGTTCGTGGTCATCGTTTCGTGAGGCCTCGTCTCCAGCGAAAGCGTAGTGGCAGCAAGTCGAATATGACGTTGAATACCAGTGGGGAGGGGGCTGGCGAGCGGGATTGTTCAAGGCAGAGGACTTGCAGCGGCGGGGCTTCTGAGCCTCTAAACGTTTGATGTCCGGCCGTGTGAGGATTGCGGCGTGCGATGATAATACGGACTGTTCATCTATCATGTCTCTGTTGTAATATCAGTATGTTGTACTTTTAACGTTTACAAGCTACTGGGTTTGGAGCTCCTCAACACACTACCCTGCTTTGGCCCCTCGAAGTCAGAACGCCCGGGGCGAGTATCTTGCTGGGGTATGTATCGTAGATACGGAGCCTAAACACGTGGAATAAAATAAAAAAAGAGTATCTTGCTGGCGGTGTCAATGCACTGGCACCTGCTTTGAAGCACATTCTCTATTGACCCATCTCGCCTCCCGGACTTGAAGGACCGGAAAGGAAGTCACTCGAAAGCCCTGCGCAGTGGGCAGAGCGCTGTCTGAGGCTCGCGGACATCGTCACTATGGGCTAATAGCTGTGGGCGCCAGGTTTGTGTATTTACGCGGAGTTCTATGAGATGTTTGCTCCCGTCGACGTCGATCACCGCGATCGCTGGAATGTACATGAGCGCGACGATCCGTTGCACTTGAACGACAGATATGACTCACGACCCGCGTTGTCCAGCCAGCAACACATTGCAAGGCGATGGCCACATCCTGGGCATGAATGCAACACCGCTCCACCATGCATTGACCACGAGTCCGACTCCGTAGCGCTTGCCTGCGAGAAAGAACGCCGCCGAGCCTTTTGCAGAGCGGCGTCACATTGACAATGCCCTCCGCCCGCGACGCGTAGACGTCTCGCCATGACCTCCACCATCTCGCTTCCCCGGGTCCTCGTCCTCGTCCTCGCCTCGGCGACGGTGTGGGCGCAGCAATGCCGGCTCATAGCGCACAACGACCTCGCGCGCAAGCCTGAGCCTTCGGGGACCGCGGGAGGATCGTCCCCGTCGATCTCAGCAACGGCCTCCGGCGCACAGCCTTCCGCGTCCGCGTCCGCCTCCACGAACGCTTCTGCGTTCAAATATGGCACGGACGCTATCCGAGGCGTGAATCTGTGAGTGGTTGCCATGCTTCCGAGCGGTGACGTGCGCGCAGCAGCTGATGGGTGAGAACGGCGGTTTGGAAGGGGCGGGTGGTTCGTGCTCGAGGTGAGTGGCGTGCATACTGTATAGAGCGGCCCCTCGCGTGGTGACGATTGACTGTCGCGCCGCTGGTAGCCTTGGATAACTCCGAGCATATTCGAGAGCACAAACAACACCGATGTTGTCGACGAATATACGCTGGGCCAGCTGATAGACCGCAACTGGGCCTCCAATACGCTACAGCAGCATTGGAACACATGGATAACGGAGGATGACTTCAAGGCTATCAAGGCTGCTGGCCTGAATCATGTTCGGTGAGTGTACATCTATCTCTAGCTACAGCGAGACTGTATTCATTTAGCATCAGAATACCGGTCGGTTACTGGTCTGTGCCCATTACGTCCGCCGACACGGCTTATTCGACGGACGTCTCTCCGTACATCCCTGGCGCATGGCCGTATCTTCTGCGCGGGCTCAATTGGGCGAACCAGCACGGCGTTCATGTCATCGTGGACCTGCACGGCGCGCCGGACTCGCAGAACGGATTTGACAACTCGGGGCAGCGGGGCTCGGCGAACTGGGCCAACAGCTCGAGCAATGTCGAGAGGACGCTGGACATCATTCGGTTTATGGCCGACAAGATCGGCGGCATGGTGAACGTCATAGAGCTGCTCAACGAGCCCGCGGGATGGGTGTCCAACATCGGAGCTGCCATTGGACCCTACTGGACGGAAGGATACTCTATCGTTCGAAACAGTACCGGGATGGACAATCAAGTTATGATTGGCGACGCCTTCCTCGGGGTGAATGTATGTTCTCTGTTCTTTGTAGGATATACCTCTCGCTGACTTTGCCATAGAACTGGAAGAATTTCTTGTTGCCTCCCGAAGGGCAAGGCGTCATCATGGACTATGTATGTCTTTGCCCATTCCGTTGCATTCCTTCTCTAAAGCTGACAGTGGTACAGCATCAGTACCAAGTATTTAATTACGATCAATTGGAGCTATCGCAAGACCAACACATAACTGTAAGTCGTAGATCTTGCCATTGAGCGTCGCGTCCACCTGCCTTATCATCGCTGCCACAGTATACATGTCAAATAAATAATACCCTAGCGCCGTACGCGGAGTCTAACCTGATGACTATCACCGGAGAATGGTCAAACGCAATCACCGACTGCGCGAAATGGTTGAATGGTCGCAACGTCGGAGCCCGGTGGGACGGAACCTACTCATCGGGGCAACAAACGTTTGGCAGTTGCGACGGCATGACAGGCAACATGTCTACGTTCAGCGCCGACTACAAGACCTTCCTTAGAAAGTACGTCCCATCTCCCTCTTTGCCTTCGTGCAGTCCCAAACCGGGTTGCCTCTGCGTAGGTACTGGGAAGCGCAGGTCACTGTGGGCGAGAGCGTACAAGGCTGGATATTTTGGACGTGGAAGGTGAGCGGCCTGATGGCATCGATCTCCCCACGATGGGCTTCGTATTGACTCCCTCCTGTCAGGCTGAGGACGCTGACGACTGGAGCTATCAGCGGGGACTTGAGGGCGGCTGGATCCCGCAGGACCCTACGGACAGAATGTATCCCAATATATGTTCGAGCTCATCATGAACACGCTCGTCGCCTCCGCGCTGGACCCGCGGGGTATTGGCCCATCTGTAATATTATTCGCATACATATATCAGCATTACACATTTCGCATAACCTGTCGTCGCGATAAGTACTGCCAGTGAGTCTGCCAATGTGCGCCGAACTCAGGCAAATCTCAATCAAAGTCACAAGATGGTCAGAATGATCTTGGACACCGTCATTACGGCAAGGCGTTAGCGCTCCGGCCTCTTCTCGCCCAACTCCAGAAAATGTTCGAGAGGTTATCATGTCACGCGTGACATATTTGACAATTGTGATTGGCTGGGCAGTGGCAGCGTCACGGGCGCTAGTGGCCGAGAGGCACGCGGCACGCCGTTTACGGCAACTGCGCGTCGGGGGTGGAGGGCGCTCGGAGGAAGAGCCTGAGCCTGAGCCTGACTAGTTACACAACGCTCCTTTCCCCCACGCAAGCTGCGCTCTCGCTTCCCCTTCGTTCGTATGTCGCTGCGCTCGTGAACCGCGTCCCTCATCCACCGCAATGCTTTTGGCCCTCCCCCTCGCCCTCCTCGCCCTCCTTGATGGCTGCGCTGCGGCTGTCCCCGCCGTCCCGACGCACGGAAGGCTCGGGGCGCGGCAGACTATCGAGGATATCGTCAATGGGATGAATGCGACGGCGAATCATGCAACGCTGCTGGGAGTGAGTCTATCCAAGGACAAGCAGTACGTGGGACTGTCTCTTTCACCTCGGATTTTGAGCTGATGCCGGTACAGGTCCTATTATACCCTCGTCTCGCTCGGCAACATGAGCTTCCGCGTCGCGCTCGACACCGGTTCTTCGGACTTCTGGCTGGTGTCCTCTGCATGCTCTAGCAGCGTCTGTTCTTCTCTTCCGAGGTACCAGCTCGGGTATGCGAGTTCGACCTTCCAGTCGGTGAACAAGAACGACACGCTGTTCAACGTGAGCTACGCAGACACGACATGTGAGTTTTCTTCCCAACGTTGCAACTGTGTTTCTGCATGTTCCGCTGCGCTGTGACTCTCTCGGTGCTTCTGGAGCACAACAGTTGACCGTTTGGCTCTGCTCGGTGCATTGAAAGAGACGTCTGCGAGACTGCCTGAACGAACATGTACCCAAAATACACAAGGGGATAGAACGCCGGTCGCGTCCAGTCGTCGCTCTTGGCCTTTGCTCGGCATGGAGCACGACTCGGCACATCCGGCATTCATGTCTGCGACGTTCCTGGGCGAAGGTGGAGAACCTAGATAGACATGGCAGGATCGGCACTCCACTATGCAGTGCTCCGTCGCCGACATTCTTGGCCGTTAATGCAGTATCATCTGCAATACATTGGATGTCAGTCAGTGTATAGCATACTGACTTTGCCTCTGCGCAGTTGCGTCTGGCTTCGTTGCACGCGAGACGATGCGTTTACAAAACTTGACAGTCCCTGAGCAGGCATTCGGTATGTGCATGCTTGTTGTGTCATGTCGCGTGGCTGCTCACAATGCTGCCTAGGTTTGATGAACTCGTCCAACGTTACGCTGAACGATGACATCAGCGGTGTCCTGGGACTTGGCTTCCCTCGTCTTTCCACTATCTCGAGTCTTGTGGCCAATGGTATGTATCATCCGAAGCTTCTGCATGCTCAGATGCTGAGCACAATGTAGCTACACCTATCATCTCGACGATGGCAGGTCAAGGCCTCCTCAACTACCCTCTCTTCGGCTTAAGCCTGCCGAAGAACGGCACTGGGAGCTTGACTTTAGGTTCGCTTCTGTGCATAGCCATGGTTCTCGGTGTCGTTGACTTCGGCGAAACAGGTGCTATCGATGCCTCGGTCGTGACCAACAGAAGTCTAATCGAACTGCACGACGTCGTCCCCTTCGCACCGTTTAACGGAACGGAGACAGACGAGGATGCGGCGAGCTACCTCCAATGGGCGATCGAGCTTTCCCAAATCTGGGTAAATGGGACAAGCATCACCCCCGATCCGACCTACTCTCAATCGGATTCCAACCACTCCTTGGCACTTCTGGATGTGTAAGTGCCTCCTCGCTGGCGTCCCAACTTGTGAATTGACGACCGAATGACAGCGGCCTATCTGGTATCTACGGACCTTATCAAGATGTAAGGATAAATATTGGCACACTCGGGCTTCACCCTCACCTCTTCTCATCTAGGTTGAACGGATTTTCGCGCAGTTCAGTGGTAGCCGTCTAGTTGATCAAACGAGTGAGTGATCTACACATACATTGACCTACAAATACTTACGGGGTTTGTAGATGGCCAATGGGCTATGCCTTGTGATTCGAGCGAGACCATCACATTCAACTTCGGGTAGGCTTCTCGCCGTTTGGCTGTAGGGACACAACTGACGTCGCTCTAGTCTGGGCAACTTCACTCTTCAGCCTACTGACTACTTGCTTGGACCCGTTGCCAGCAATTCGTACTACTGCCTGGCTTGGCCGGCTGCCACCTCCCCTCGATCTGACGGCATTGACTGGCATCTAGGCCTACCTTTCTTGCAGACTGTTTATACGATCTTCAGGTAAGTGCAAGCGTATGTCACCATCCACCGCAAGGCTCATCAAGCTCGTGCGACCCCAGCTATGGCATTGATACCAAAGAAGCGCCCTTGATCGGGTTGTATCCTCTCCGCAACAGCACCGCTACTGTACAACCATTCAGCGTTGTAAGCTCGATATTCTCCGCTGCATCCGCGACCGTCGCGACGAGCCTCCCGAACTACCTCGTCCCCACGCCCACCTACACAACGCCCGCGTACATATTCAACACGTCCGTCACCGCGCCGCTCGGCCTGCTCGTCTCGTCGGGCCTCGGTGCCAGCACGTACACCCCCGTGCTCGGGACGGGCTACCTCAATATCTCCGCTATACCCACCGTCGTGCCCTCCCCGACGGTGCTCACCTTCCTGATCACCGAGTCGGGCGGCGTGTCGACGTCGGTATCGACAGCGTCGCAACCGTCGATTACCCTCGGCGTGCCCCCCGGCTGGAGCAACGGCGCGGGCATTCTGCACGTCCCCGTTAAGACGGTTATGTTCGCTTCCTGTCTGCTGTTGCTCAGGCTCTTCTTCGTATAGGCGCGCACCTAGGACCTAGCTGTATCACCCGCCCCTGCCCCTACTTCACGCACATACCGCACGGCATGACACTCGTTACGCCGCTCCATATAGCATACTTACGCTCTGTCTCGGACTTCGCATGGACTTTATACGCCCGCAGGCTGTTTTAGTAGCGCTACGCTTTTCCAGGGCCACCCCTAATTTCGCAGCCTTCGTTCGCGTCGGGCGGTAGCAGTAATCTTATTCAATAACAGTCTCGCGTTCGTTCTGCGTGGTATCCGAGGAACATGTGATGAGTACATACAATGGTGGTGCGTGTGCAATAGTCCCTTCGCTGTGCTACGTGAAGCCGTCGTCCTTCTTGTTGGGCCGTGCGTGCCACTGCCTCAACCATTCCGGCCGTGCGTCTTCGTGCATGTCGCGCGACGACTGGGCCATCTGCAGGATGACCGGAGGTATCTTGTCTTTGCCCACCTTGTCCGCGCACGTTTGAGCCACACGGCCACGGGGCATCCTGGACGACGGGGGGGGACTGCTCACCTTGCCGTTGGCAGCGAACCAGCGGAAGCGCTGCACTTGGGCGTCCAGCTGCGTCCAGAGGCGGTTGTGCCTGCGCTCCTCTGCCGTGAACGGCCGGATGCGGAGGTCATCCCAGTCGATGTCTATGGGCTTCGAGAGCCCTGAGCCGGGGGGATCGTCGCGGCGCCTGAAGAATATGTCCTCGTAGGCCCGGGTGGCGCCCCGCATGGCCCCGAGGCTGTTGATCAGGTAGGAGAGCCCTGCGCTGACGCCGCGGGGGGAGACGGAGAGGGCGATGCCGGTGGCGGTGTTGGAGGTGACTTTGCAGGTGAGGTTGGCGAACGAGAGCATGGCCCGGAGGCCCTTTAGGAAGGGCGAAGGTAAGAAGGGGTGCAGAGGTTTCCTCGCGATGGCGGGGTCTCGCGCGAGGAGCCCGATGTAATCGTCAATGACGTAGGGGCTCTGTGTTGAGGGAGTCAGTACGGAGGGGTGAAACGCAGTGGGCACGTCAGAGTCAAGTCAGAGTACTGGGGCGCGAAAGACCTGCATATGGAAAGCAAGATTGCTTACCCACAGAGTAGCAGCTTGGCAGACGACCGTGTAGCTTTCCGTCTCGCCGCCGGTGTTCACCCTAAATTCAACTAGATAGACGGGGACAAGCACGGGATATGCGGCCATCTACGGGAGGTAATGTCGGTGCTCTACGCTGGGCTCGGGAAGAGAGATCGGTGCACCATGTTGGCTCGCGCGGAGGATATGTCCATCCGGAAGTTCTTCGTGATACTCATCATCCCTGCTAAGCGCCATAGCGAGAACAAGGAGAAGGGTGCAAGCGTAAAGGGGACGCAAGTGATCTCTTGCCCGAATTGCTGGCGGAGCTTGTCACTGAAGGGCACAGCCACGCTGTCTTCCAAGTCTGCCCCCAACGCCATGCAAGACAGAGGCTCGGAGGAGAATCCTGGTTGATATTAGCAGACTATATATGTAGGCAATCCTACACGAGGTGTACCTGGAAAGTAGCTGTATCACGTATGGGTAGGTGTTTGTTCAGAATGACGAGAATGCAACGTACGAACTCTGCGAGGCCACGGTAGCAAGCGCCTAAGGGGATGCATCTCATGAGACAACAGTTGGGTACACTGAGGGCACATTGATACCGGTTCAACGCCGCTAGAAGTGATACGCTCAGCCTTTGCGACGACGGAGGCGTCAATCAACCATGCGGGTAGATACTGTACATGGCTTGTGTGCGCTCGACCCATATACGCGGGGGTCTGCCAGAATTCGGGTTGTCCGACAAGGCGACCTCGAGGAGGTGCTGGAATAGTCCCATGCGCTTATCTGACGTCTTCCTATATTTCCACAAGTACACAGCTGTATACACTTTGAGCATCGGGAGGAGCTCGGCCAGAGATATAGCAAACTCGAACGCTGAGTACGGGTGGGAGTCAGCACCTGTGTAGTTCAACGACCAGCCTGAACGGACCTCGGACTTTAGCATGATATACCGATACGTGCCGGCGCATGCTCGATAACAATCGACTTGGTCGTCCATGTAGGGCACTTCGGGAGGCCTTGGAAAGCATATTGGGATCCGTCCCGCGGAGAGTGGTGGTGGATATGAGAGGTAGATATTGAAGGAATGGCGACACCTAGGAGAGGGCTGCCCACTGGCATCACTTGCAGGTGAGAGTCGAGAGCGATTGGGCGGCGAAGTGACGCTAGGTATACTACAGTCGCCGTCACGTGCACGTGAAAGATTGGGATCATTGAGTCGACTTCAAGTTCGCGAGTCCGAGTCGCCCATCCTACAAAAGCTCTTCCATCCTCTCTCGTCGGCTCCCGTCGCCCTTCACTTCACCACAACTGACTGGCGGAAGCAATGGAACAGGAAGTGAACCAGGTCGTTCAGGCAATCGCCATCGCGGCCGATCCCACCCAGGTCGCTCTCCACCAGCAAGCCCTGCAGTTCCTCTCTACTGTCCAGCAAAATGCACAAAATACATGGCGCCTCGCGTTGGCCGTCTTCGTGGAGACGAACCCGAACGGGTCGAGGAAACATCCCCCACAAGCCCGGTTCTTTGCCCTGAGGGTCCTAGACGAGTTTCTAGACAACCGGTACGCCGTCCTGATCATGCATACAGTGGCGTTCGTTCATGGCGATCTATCTCGGAAGGTTCGAACCTTTAGATGACGAATCCTTCCAAACATTACAGCAAGGCCTGGTTACCTACGTGCAATCTGAATACATCTACGGGCCCGCAGAAGTCGAGGCATCCTGTGAGTCCGATCGAACATCGTGTGGCCACCAACTCTCATCGCTTATCCAGTCCTCCGCAACAAATTTGCTCACACTCTGACGCTTTTCTTCCTTTGCACCTACATGGATCAATGGCCCGCGTTCTTCACTGACCTCTTCTCCCTCATCCGCCCGGCCGAGTCAACGTCGCAATCTACGTATAATCAGCATGTCTCTCTGCTTTTCTTCCACATCGTACTAGAGATCTCCGGGGAGGTGGCCGACCAGATGATCAAGGCCGCACGACAATTCAACCAGGCGCGACAAGCGCGGGATGCTCGTGTGAGGGACGCCGTACGCGAACGAGACGCGGCGCGTATTAACGAGGCGGTCCTGACTATTGTGGCCGACGGCGCGGAGAGGATGGCGGCCCTACGAAAAGCGGGAACCCCTCCGACGGGGTCGCGTGAGCTGGACAGCGCTGTAGAGGTGGTTGACTGGGGCATTAGGACTTTCGCGTCCTACGTCGGTGAGTGAGCGGTGTGCCGCGGAACGACTTCACTAATGCCCATGCACCGGGCAGGCTGGATCGACATCAACCTGACCATCACGCCGACGACGGTGCCGCTGCTGTTCTCGCTGCTCTCGGACTCCTCGCTGGCCATCCGATTAGCGACGTCCGCGGCGCTGCTGAAAATCACCGCGAAGGGCCTCAAAGAGCCGGGCGACAAATTACAGTTGATCAAGGTTCTGTCGCTCGGCCAAGTGCTCGATGCGCTGGAAGCCAAGACGCGCGTCGAGCAAGCCGCTCGGGAATCGGATACCGACGAGGGCGAGGAATCGTATCGTGAAGCCCTCGGCCGTTTGCTCAACACATTAGGCCTCGAGCTGTCCAAGCTGGTCGAGGTATGCAAGTTTCATGTCTGGGCAGGGTCGATATTGACGGGTTTATATAGGAATGCACTGTCGACAACGTCCGGTCCGAAGCGTCGCACCTGCTCGAACAGGTCCTCCCTGTGATGCTGCGTTTCATGGCAGACGAATACGACGACACAGCATCGACAGTGTTTCCTTTCCTACAGACCGTATTAACGAGTGTACGTAATTCTGATATGATGCTCCATGCATTGTGGCCTGAGCCGCACACAGTACAAGCGCGCACGAAAAACAGCATCAGAACCTCTAGAAGAGTCCAAACGGACGTTCTTGACTTCACTCTTGAGAGTGATCCTCCAGAAGCTGAAGTGGGAAGAGAACTCTGATCCGGATGACATGGACGACGATGACAAGGCCGCATTCGAAGACCTGCGCAAGGTGATCAGCTCAATGCATACCGTAATTCGGCCGCTGACAGAGTTCGCAGGACCTCCGTACGTTTATGGATTCGACCCATGTGATAGAGCAGTCGCTGGTCACAGACGCGGTGCGGACGTTGGTTCTCAACACCTTCACGGCATATCGCAGTGGCAATACCGTGCAGTGGAACGACGCTGAGTTGGCCGTCTACTTGGTCTACAGTTTTGGCGAGATCAACAAAAGTAAGTGTCTTTTTCCTTAGCTCATCCCCCATCAGTAGGCTGATGGTCTTGCCAGGCGGTAGCAAGGGCCGTGCTGCCTTCTGCCTGTCGTCGTCAGTAGCGAAGGAGAAGCGGAAAGAAGCAGACTACTCCGAGTACCCCCTGACACCGCACGGCGAGATGCTCTACGCCATGATTGAGTCTGGCATATCCTCCTACCCACACAAAATTGTGGTCATGCAGTTCTTCGAGACTGCGGCCCGCTACGGGGACTTCTTCAAGGTCCGCAAAGAGTGCATCATGCCTACACTGCAGGCCATGATGGATGCTCGGTGAGTACCATTTCCCTGGCTGTATCGAGGCACGTCGCTGAGCGGCGCTTTCCAGAGGGCTACACAACCCGGACAACAGTCTGCGTGCACGGGTATTCTATCTGTTCCAGCGGTTCATTCGAGAAGATCGCAACGAGATCTCACCCGAACTCGCGGTTTCGCTCATCGAGGGCATGCGCGACCTGCTCACTGTGCAGGTCGACCTCCCGGAGATCGAGGAGGGGCAGGACCTGCTCACGGAGGCGATCGCGAACCCGGGCATCTTCGACCACCAGCTTTACATCTTCGAGACCGCGGGCATGCTGGTATCGCTGCTGTACAAGACGCCGGAGGAGGCGGCGGCGCTGCTGCTGTCGCTCGTGAAGCCGCTGCTGGGGGACCTGTCCGCGGCGCTGCAGGCAGCGAAGGGCGGCGGCGACGCGGTGCAGGTACTAAAGGTTCATCATGTCATCATGGCGCTCGGGAATGTTGCCAAAGGCTTTCCAGATTATCCTTCGCCCGTCCCAGAAGGATACATCTTGCCCCCGCTCACGGTGTTCACGGAGAGCGCGCAGGCGATCTTGGTCTGCTTGGAGGCGATGAACGGGATCAAGGTCATCCGGGATGCGGTGAGTAACCTAGTGTTGTTGGTGTTGATCGGGACGTGTGGAAGTGACGGCGCTTGTTGGTTTTAGACCCGCTTTGCGTTCGCGAGGATCATTGGGACGACGGGGCCGAACATCACGCATCTCGTCCCCTCGCTGATGGCGAACCTTCTTGCCCACTTCGAGCCGTCGGAGCTCGTGGACTTCATGAACTTCATCGGGCTGCTCATCCACAAGCTCCAGGTGCGTTTTGCTCTCCACCGCCAAGGATGTGTCGTTGATGAGCGCACTTCGTCCCCAGCGCGACATGTTCAACGTGCTCGACCAGCTGATCGGCCCACTGAACGCACATATCAGCGGCATCATCGTGCAGCCTGTGAGCGGGACTGATGATGAACTCGCTCGCGCGGACACAAAGAAGGCCTATCTCGCTCTGCTAAGCCAGGTCGTGTCGTCGGGCTTGCAGGGCATCTTCGTTTCTGAGCGTGAGTGTCCAATAGTGATCTTGCCTTCGCGAAGCTCACCATGCAATATGCACAGGGAATAAGTCTCAGCTCGAGGCGCTCCTCGCCACTATGAGACAGCTTGTGGAAAATGTGTCAGATCCCGCAAGCCAAAAAGCCTCGTTGAATTTCTTCGGGCGTCTTGTTACTGTGTGGGCGCAGCCCGCCGTGAATGGCGATGCGCAGACACAAGCGTTACCTGGCTTCGAGCGGTTCGTCTACGAAGCGGTGATCCCCACGGCTTTCGCGGTTCTCTCCTCCCCACAGTTCAACATCAAGGATGGCCAGATGCTCACGGTACGTTGTGATGATCTGTCTCTCCTCTCCCCGTGATACTGAATCCATCGCCAGCTTGTCCACGAGATTGCCAACTTCCTCCAGACCGTGCAGAAGACCCGCGGCGAAGAGGCGTCCAACTTCTTCGTGAACGTCTTCCTCCCCTCGCAAGGCTGGCCCGCTGAGACCGCGATCGACTTCGTGACGAAGATGCGTGACCTCGATCCCAAGGCGTTCCGCAAGTATTTTGCGGAGCTGCTGCGTGTCTCCCGTGCTGGATCATAACGATCTTCCCTTCTTTCCTCTGCTATGTTCGCAAAATACAAACATAATTAGTCAAGTGCTCGTCCAGCTACCATCATGCTATCCTATACGTCGCATTGTGAAGAATCCCCACCATCGCTGTAGCTAACCCGCTCGTTCTCTTTCGTGACAATTCGTGTATTAGGATCTGACAAGCATGCGCTGTATTCTCTACCATGCTCATATGTTTCGCACGCCTCCCATATCTTAACCTCGTACATAGCTCGAATAATGTAGTCAAGTGCTCCCAGAGAAGTGTCGACCAAGCGTAGGGATTAGACTGTGGATGGTACTCAGCTCGTCCGAGTAAGTATAGCGCCGTGCGCAAACGCATACTAGTATGGAAGGGCTACTGACCGTGACTCCCTGAGTTGATCCGTCGGTGACGTTGACAATTCCTGCCGTCTCTGAGTTGACGCAGCAAGTACCTAGATACCTGGAGTATGCAGTGGTGATGAGAAGAATCAAACGCCTGCTTTAATGTCGCGCTGGAAATCGGTACTGTGAACCCTGGGGGTGCGGGGAGCAACCGTTGCCGGAAGGGGACGGTAAAGCAAAGTACAACACCTGCCAATTCTGGAAGAGAGGTCTGATGCGCCACATGGGCCCCTCACGCGCTTGCGTTGTTCGTCGGTTGTTCGAGTTTTACTATGGGCGTCTGTCTCTCCTGCTGCCTGTCTCGTCCTGTCTCGTCCGCTATTGTGCCAAGCCGTGAAGGTTCTCGGGAATATATAAGATGTGCGAATATTGTAGAACATCATCGACATCTTGTGCCTCATCATCAAGGTATGTCGGGCCCTCCCTCCACGGTTGCCCCAATGCCAAGCCACCTTCACGGTCCACCTAGTCTGTCTCAATTAGAGGGTCGCATACCGTTCGACTCCTGGGCGGAGTTATGTAAGCGGTTTGATCTCCGAAACGCGCGTGTAAATCTCGTCGAGGGCAACGCGTCCAACGCGTCGCGATATACTATCCCACTGCCCATTACACTCCTATCTTTACAGCACATGGATCCTGCCTCTTCATAATTCGTGCAGGCTGCAGAAAGTTTTGGCACACTTACACCCTCTGTCACGAAGTTCTGCGACACCCACTGGTCCCTGCAATTTAAAATCGAGGGACCCGGAGTTGTGTCCGAAGGATCTGCGGTCTCACTGCAAGCGGAACCCTTGTATTGTGGTCGTCTGCCCGACAAAAAGAGCACTCGGCACGACATGGTATGCACTGTATCCTTGCCTGTGTACTCCCTGACTCGCCGGGCAGGAACCCAAAACCCAGTCGGCTGGTATAGTCGTCATCAACGACGATACATATCGGAACACCCGAGAGGCGAAGACTGAACTGTGTGCGAAAGCACGGTCGAAGGCTGCTTTTTCTCTCTGCTATCTCCAGAACAGCTTAGACGTACAGAATTTACGAAGCTCGCCGACGACAATGGTCGCAATGCGCGTCTCATGGGAGTCGACGTCGATGAAGTCCACCTCCTGTACACCTGGGGTACACCACACACCAGGCCGTCGTTTCGGTATATCGGCCAGATACGTGCTCTTTTTCGCATCAGTGCCCGTCCTCATTGCTTTGACTGCCACCATCTGCGATGGCGCCCAGGTACACAGTGTGTCGCTTTTAAGGCCTGACAAATGGACACTACTATCTCATACGACGCTCAAACGCGCGCTATGACACCCAGTGGCTATTTCGTACAGCGCGATCTGGGCCGAAGGGGAGGAGCTTCCCGAAACTTGATTGGTCCATCCAGACGAACCCCCCTCGCCGCATTGTGATCTTCTGCGGGACGATCAGACTCTGTGACAGAGTCGTGACTTATCTAGAAGGAAAGGCCGCTGCAGCTGGCACCAAGGATGTCCGGGAACGAATACGGCCGTTCACAGCCTTGGCTAGCGGCGAGTACGACGAGGCGACGCTCGCTTTCGCGGGCTTTTATGCTCTGCAACGGAGACTACGCTCGCTTACCTTCGCGACAAGTCCAACCACGGAATACGGTAACCATCGGCACGGACAAATTGGCTTGTGGCCTTGACGCTGTCACCGATGGTGTCGTCTCGTTTGGACGCATTGCTAGCGACTCGTGTCTCATGCTGCAACGCGCGGGGATAGTCGACATGTGCGCTCGATTGTCTACTTACCCCGCAATTCTGTTGGCCTCGCTAAACGCAGTCTTGCGCGGGCCACCGGTCTAGCTGCGAGTGCTACCCACCGAGGCAAGCGAAAGAAGTACTGGTGAACCGAAGTCGGAGGCTAGTCAATACCATTGTATGCTACGGTCCGATTATATCTTAGATAGATCTTTGGATAGCCACCGGCACGTCTGCCGTAGCCACCGGCATCAGTCGGCCATCACAGAATGGGTCCTGAAGGGAGTCGAACGGTATGCGCCCGCGCAAAACTTCGTGACTCATACACAACCGCCCATCCCCCCCTCAAAAAGGTTGTGTTTAGAGTCTGCCTACGGGAGACTACGGTCCACCTGGTTGATTCTACCTCGAAGTGCATCCCAGCAGAGCAGAGGATCGAGGTGAAATCATGACACGATCACCATGACCGAATACGTCTTTTTTTTTAATCCTTGCGCCTCTAAGACCGTCGCAACTCTTGGACAAGGGATACGACTTGCGCCGAAGGAGGACAAGGTCTGGGCCTCATGGAGTGACCACTACCGCCGAGGGGTGCACTGGGACTTCCCTGCGCTTCTGCGGCTGCTCCAGCGCATGCGCATGATATTTCATGAGGCTGTAGACCGATCATTTGCGCTGGGCATTGTGTTCGCGCACACAAGCATGTCGGTGTACCTTCCCGACCGGACGGGGGTCTTGGGGTCAAAGGTCGTTGACACTCACAAGGTGTGCCGTTCTTCCCTTCTGCGTTGAATTCTCCTGTTGGAGATTCCCGTTAGGACCCACGAGATTTCATCCGAGTCGTCGTAGGCATATGCACGATGTCACCCGCACGACTCGGGTGGGATACATCGATGTCTGTTGTCAAGGAGAATGAGCGGTACACCAGCGCGTTCTTGCGCGGGTGGAAGCCGAAACTGTCCTACGAAATCTCCCTCATAACGAAGAAGGAGGGTCACTACTAGGTCGTCGACATGCGCACCCGACTCACCTCCGACCCGCCAATTGTGACTCCACAATGTTAATCCCACCCTCTGGGATCAAGGTTCAGAGAGAAGACATTGGACGTGACCACGGGACTTAGCGTAGAGTGGACGTTTGACACTTTGCATCGACCTATTCTAGCGACACGGGCCTCCCTACGTCCCGAAGGCGTGGGCAGGAGACTGGCGCGGCCTGCGATATTAGTGCTTATACGCTCTGGCCGAGAGCTCCGCATATAGAGACAACTTTCATTGGGGAAGTTCGTGTACGTATGGCTGCATTACTCTCAGCACTTTTGGAGGTCGATGCCACCGTGTCTAAGTAGTAGTATTAGTAGCAATGGGACCTGACTCGGACGTCATCGATGCGCTAGCAACTGGCACTTCTCGTAACACCCCCGGATAAGGAAACATCTCTGGCGGAATGTGGGCCACAACAACCAGCTGCGTGGGCGCGTGGAGTGCTGACATAGTTCACGTCCCTACTTTACACGGTGCGGCCTACTCATGCGTCATACTAGAGTGTCAGATTCGCAATGTAGTGTAACAAAAGAATTCTAATGCACAGAATGTATAGGTTGAGACAACCGAGGAGAAAGAGAACGCGGAGAGAACCGTGGCAGTAGTAGAGGATGTGGGAGATCACACAACCAAATGTCGAGTGCATTAACAGGCCGTTGACTCGACGTCCTGTGGCCCGCAAGGGCGATTGCAACAAGGAACGACTCCGGATTCTCGGCTCCACCATGGTTCCCACGAAGCGCCCGGACGGCGTAAAGCAGCGAGGCTCATTCGCGGGCTTTCATACGACCAGGTCGCATGCCTTAGCTCCCTCCCTCATCCCTCCCTCATCCCTCAACAAACATGGGGCACGGCGCTCCCAAGCTGCTCTTCGTTGCCGCTCTTGCGGTCAATTGCATCATCTGGTCGCACAGCCGCTACGGGCAAGTCTACTCGGTCCGCGCTCCCTCCGAGCTACTTGCAAAGCGCAGTCTGCTCGGTGTAGACTACAGGAACGGCACTCTATTGACGGGCCCTGCTGAGGATGACGATGACGATGTGAGTCCACGCCCCCGGACTGCACGAGTTCAACATTGACAAGTGACAGTGCTTCCCGATTTCGGTGCCTATGGAGGACCAATGCACACATATCATCGACTCGTGCCCCGACACTCGTACCTTCCTGTCAATACCCTACCTGCGCTCCTACTTCTGCGCCGATGCCTCTCTTCGCCCGCTGCTCTTCTCGGCGTACATCGTCTGGCTCGTCTTCCTCTTCTCGACCCTCGGAATCAGTGCTTCCGACTTCTTCTGCCCTAACCTTGCCACCCTTGCACAGCTTCTCGGGCTGGACGAGAATATGGCAGGCGTCACTTTCCTGGCGTTTGGAAATGGGAGTCCCGACATGTTCGCGACCTTCTCTGCTATGAAGGCTAACTCCGGCGGTTTGGCAATAGGCGAACTGCTCGGCGCGGCAACGTTCGTAGTCTCATGTGTCGTGGGCTCCCTGTGCATCATCAAGCCATTCAGAGTCATGCCGTACCGGTTCTTCCGTGATGTCGGCTTCTTCACCGTGGCTGTCTTCGTGCTGCTCGTAGTGCTATGGGATAACAAGTTGCAGGCATGGGAAGCGGCCGGGCTCATTGGTCTGTATATATTGTATGTTGCTGTCGTTGTCATTGGAAGCCTCTGGGAGAAGCGGATGGAGCGCGACCGACGCTACGAAGAGCTCATGCGAGACGAGTTCAGGGAGGAACCCGTCGTCCATTTCCCTTACCACGATGAAGAGCCTTACAGGGATGACCGTGAGTGTGCTATCCTCTCTACGTCCTGCTGATCCTTACACTCAAGTAGCATTGCCTACCCTCACTTCTTCGTCTACTCTTGAAGTCCCTTCACACCCCACCCGTACGCGTGCTAGCTCGCATCCTGGCCCACCTCGGCTAGGTCTGCAAACTGACCTCCCAGCCAGAGCGCACACGCGTTCCCCGTCGCTACAAGGCAGCCCACACCTCCAGATGCCTTCGTTCTCCCTGGTCGGCGCGCTCGAGTTCCGGCGCATTGTCTCGTCACTCCAGCAAGACGCAGCGGGGTCCGCCTTGAACGTGTTTGACACGCCGTCGCCATATCCCGGGGGCCACTATCACTATCACTCTCACTCTCGGTCCCGCTCCGTCTCGCGTACCCCCGGCTCGGAGAATCGGGACCCATGGGACGCCGCGCTCGGCGTGCCCCTAAATGACCGCTCCCCGCCACGGATCGCAACCCCACCTCCAGAGTCGGCTGAGGATATCCCGCCTATACCGACCATCTCGCGTACCCCCGCCTCGCCCGTCATATCGGAGGCCGACACAGAAACCCAGCACCCTCCGCACTCCCGCCCGTCGCGCCGACAGCGCGTCGCGCGCGTCNCGCGCCCGCGGTGACGGTCCTCACGCTCACGCTGCCGGTGGTGGTGACGGCGTACGACGACGGGGGGCGCGAGCGGGAGAAGCACGGCCACCACGCGACGGGCGCGCTGGAGGCGGGGGACAGCCGGCTGGTGGACTTTGAGGAAGAGGGCGTCGAGCGCGCGCTGATCGCGGAGGAGGTGGTCGCGGAGGAGATGCACGAGCTCAAGTTTAACAAGTGGCTGATGGCGGTGCAGTGCACCCTGGGGCCGCTATTCTGTGTTGCCATACTGTTTGGTGCGTCTGTGGGTGGCTGGCTCGGATATGCGCGCTGATGTTGGGTGGTAGATGGCACGAAGCATGAGCCATGGCTGCTGTTGGCGACTGGTGTTGCGGGCATTGCCGTGGGCATCCTCGTGCTCGTGTTCTCGGACACGGGCTCGCACTCGACGGCGTTGCTCACGAGATGCATCATGGGCTTCATGGTGGCTGTAGTGTGGATCATGGCCATTGCGGACGAAGTGGTCGAAGTGCTCACGGTACGTGGACTGGGTTCCCATAGCATACTATCCTCACACTCGCGCCCCAGACATTCGGCTTCATCTTCGGGCTCTCTGACGCGATCATTGGGCTGACGATCTTCGCGGTGGGGAACTCGCTGGCGGACCTTGTGGCGAACATGAGTGTCGCTGTGAGTACACTCCCCGGCGTTTCCATCGCTCTATCCTCATTGCACACTAGGTATTCGCCCCGATCATGGGCTTCTCCGCATGCTACGGCGGACCCATGCTCAACATCCTGCTCGGCATCGGTATCTCAGGGTCCTATATCATCCGGCAAACCGCAGAGTCCTACGCACTGCATTTCTCGACGACCCTCGTCATCACCGGCTGCGGGCTGCTCGGGCTCCTGCTCGCCACCCTCATCTTCGTCCCGCTGAACGGGTACTTCCTCCCGCGCGCGTGGGGTATCGCCCTGATCGTCGCGTACGTCTCTATCATGACCACGAACGTCGTCGTGGAGATCATGAGCAAGAGCGCGAGCAAGGACTGACGGCCTAGACTAGAGTGCGCACGGACAGTAGAGTTGGGCTGCGGACTGGTTTGGCGGTGGCGATGCTATCGGTGGTCTCGTGCATATCTATCGTATGAGTACTGATGATATGTGGTATTTATTGCGCAGTGTACTGTACTAAGCAATTCGAGGCAAAGCAAGACTGAAAGGACGCACGGACGGTCCGGAGGTGGCCGATAGCCCCCGTTGGTTAGGTTGGACCGGCATCCGAAGGCGGCAGCAATGGCCCAGTGATTCGTTGCTCTGAGCCTGTGGACACGGAGCCGGGCTCAGCCCGCGGTCATGAGAAGAAATCCAACGCACGCCCTTGCTCCAGTGGGAATATTCGGGGCCCCGATGGTTGAAGACCTGTGCCTTTGTAGCCGACCGACTGACTCTCATCAGATCGCTACAATCCGTGGAGATGTCGCCGCAGCAGAAAATCCTCACCTCGCCAGACGGGACAGAGATATGGGCGCAACAGGCGGGGGATCGCACGAAGCCGGCCGTCGTGTTCATCCATGGGCTGGCGTGCACGGCCCTGGTATTCGATGCGCAGTTCGCGGACGCGGAGCTGCTTCGCGCTGCGCATTTAGTGAGGTATGAGATGCGGGGGCATGGGCGCAGCGGCAAGCCCGACTCGGACATCGAGGCGTATGCGTCTATACGCCACGCGGAAGACTTCCGGACGGTGTGCGAGGCGTTTGACCTGGTGAAGCCGATCGTATTGGGCTGGTAAGTGATTGCCTTTCCGGAGAAGGCTACAAGTGCTCATGCATCATGACTTACTTGTTCTATGCAGGAGTCTCGGTGGTGAGCCCCATGTTCTAATTGAGCTCGCATGATGGTTCTGAACGGGTGGCCCAGGCTCTATCCCGGTGGACATCGTTCGCTACTACGGCCCCGACTACATTGCAGGCATCATATACAACGGAGGCGCCATTCTCTCGATCAAGCTCAGCAGAGAGTGCCGGCACCCCTCCATGCTCTCCCTCATCCCGCGCGTCTGCTCGCCCGATGCACAGGTCGCGGCCAAGTCGGCGATCCCGTTCATCGACTCGTGCTTCGCGGACCCGTCGTCTCTCAGCTTCGAGACCAAGATGGCCCTCGTCGGGGGCTTCGGGATGCAGCCGCCTGTCGTGCGCCACTACTCGTTGACGCGGGAGCAGGACGACCGCGTGTGGCGCGAACGTGCACGCGGGATACCGGTGTTGATCGTGCAGGGCACGGAGGACACGCATTGCCTATACGAGAGGATGATTGCACGGGCGAAAGAGATTTACGAGGACGTGGAGGTGAAGCTTATGAAGGGAGTGGGGCATGCGCCGCACGTTGAGGCACCGCAGGAGACGAACCGTTCCGTTTTGGCTTTCATTCAGCGAGTAGGAAAACCCCTATACTCGTCTAAACTATAGTACTAGTGTCGCTTGCCCGTCGCTCCAATGACCACTGGCACGCATCGCTGATGACAGGCAGCTTGCCTTACCTACTAAGGTTGCGAGCTTCGTTTTCCTGTTGTCCGGGTCGCGGGCTGACAATCAGTGAGACACGGGAGACCGCAGCAGGTCGCGCTGACTAAGGTCTGGGATGGCGTAGTCGACGTCTTCACCCGTCTGCGACGGCACCCATCATCTGGTCCTTCGCCTCTGTTGTCTGCTTGATGTGGCTGGGGTCTCCTTATCCTTGCGTTTCTTCTGCTTATTAGATGTAAGCGTCGACTTCACGGGGTACTGCATGAGGAAGCGATGGCGTTGCCTGTGGATATCGAGGAGTTGATGGTCAGTGAGAGGGTGAGGTAATCAGGGATTCTGTCTGTTGGCGAGCCATGGTCAACGTAGGAGATGGAGCACAAGTCGCGAGCGGCGACTCAAACTGCCAAAAACCTGGCTATATGCGGACACGTGATCCCGTTCCACGCGCTGGTGGCTGAGAGCCTGAGACGCGCTAGAGCGCTAGAGCGCTGACAGTTAAGCGCCGCCTGTCATAGACATGAGCGCTAGCGTCCGATCCTCGTTCTCTGCCTACCAGTGCGTCGCAGGATCATCAGACCTCAAAAAGACACAAACACAGACGTACTTGCCATAGCCTACGCCTCAATTCTCAATAACCATCTCCACCACGTTCCATGGCGATGGCAAGTGTAGGTTGCGATTACGACTGCCGTACACTCGGATAGATCGGTACATCGATCAACTGCCTTCCGCGGAGGGAGGATGCACGGATGGCAATACACGGCTCCTTGCGGTCCCGCTAGAGTCCAGCCCTCAGGCGGCTTTTCGAGGATGCATAAAAGGCCAGCAAAACCGCACGATGGGATCCTCAGTATCATTCACACTTCGCACACATCGAGCATAAGCCAGCATGTCCGCTCCCGCTACTGCTGCTCTCTCCTCTGCCCTAGCTGGCCTAGGGTTCTCCTCCCCCGCTCTCTCCCGCATGCGCTCGCTGGTCGAGTACAACACCAGTCGTGAGGCACGCAAGGTGTCCGGCAGGTGTACCAGTGGTGCGAGTCGCGAGGAGGCAAGTGCGCTTCCTTCGCCGTCGGCGGAGGTCATAGTCTATCCTCGTGGAAAGTAAGTGACGCTCATGCGTTCGTGAAGTGCCCATCTGACAAACATCCACGAAACAGAGCTCGCGCACGGAATGCCTCCGTCGTTCGGACAGAGGTCAGCGACGAGTATGAGGAAGGCTACGTTGCCGGATGCGAGGGCGATCCCGATGCTCTCGCGCGTACACACTACCTTCGGAGCAAGCGCGCACGCGTCGCCATCGAAGGTGTACCCGGCAACACGGCCTACGTTGGGCTTGGCCTCGGGCTCCCCCTCGCGATGGGAGTCGCACCTACGCCGCCAACGTACGCCACCAAGGTCGACGACGTCCTCACAAGCCCGACCACTGTCTTCGAGTCGGCGCAGGACGTCCCGCTCTATCGACCTCCGGCTGGGCGCACACGCCAATGGGACAGCTGGCCGCCCGTCGCGCCGTCCCCGTCGCTGCTGCCCAGCCCCACACTCGTGTTTGGCCCGCCCTTGACCAGCACGTTCTCGAGCAGCCCCGCGTGGCCTCCGGTGTCGATGGCGCCCTCGCCGTCGATGCTTCCGAGCCCGCGCCTCCTGTTCACGGGCACTCCGAGACGTCCGGCGCGGCTTCCGGTGGCACCGTCTCCCTCGATGCTGCCAGCGCCAGTGTTTTAAGGCACGGACATGTATCTAGTGTCATGCCGTGTGTAGTGCGAGTTTGGCTGAAATGGACAGTCGTTTCGAGAGATCTGTGCATCGGACGCTGTGATCGGTGGTCAATGATCAATGACCTTGAAGCGATGGTAATAAGTAGATGTCGAAATCGTCGACACTCCCAGGGTGATACTGAACGCTGTACCACGAGCCAGTAGGACGGTGGCACTGACAGGGATTGGCGATCGAGTTCAGGCTGTTTATCTTATCTTATCCAGGATCACGGCCGTTGAACGACACTGACATGTGAAATTGCCATGACAAGCGAGCCGCGGACGCTCAGCCTCTCGCCCGCCGCCTGCTTTCTCCGAGACCCCGCCCTCCAAACCATTTCGCTTTGCGTGGACCGCAGTGTTGGTTCTGCTTATACCACCGTTGCAGTCGTCCAATTGCTTGTATATAACCAGATGTCGGTGTCGCGCCATACGCTCAAGCAGCTCAAGTTTATCCTCCCCGGGGGACTCATCACATACTATCTGGGTAGCCATGCTGCCCTCTGGCGGATAGTGAATAGCGAAGAACAGATAACAGGATGGTCTCGGTACGTGGCTCACAAATCGATAAGAGGTCCCCGGTGGATTCACGTACGACGTTGGACTTAGTCTTGCCGCATACGGCTCCCTTGGGTCAGCCGTCTTAACTGTTAGTCTCTTCATGTACATTCTATCTATACCACTCATACAAGGCCAACAACCAAACGTATGTGACGCGCATTCATTTTCCACAGCATAGCTGATGTATCTGTATATTTTCCAAGTATCGCCGGTGGAGGGAGTCTGGCGTCTTGTCGTCTGTCATTCCTGTGGGATTTCCAACCATTCCAACAATGAATTCATGCTTAATGTCGCTATAGCTCCTGACAGCATCCATCGTGGTGGGATGGTCACTGCTTTCCTACACATTGGGTCGATGGTCGATTTTCGGAGTGCTCGAGGGCGTAATCGCATGTATGTTGCCCACGCTCTCACACTTCTCATGCGTTTGTCAACTTAATTCTATCCTATCAGCGTCCGGTCTATATGCTCTTACTTTTGGCCTCTTGGGTCTCATTCCGGCCCCGAACGTGCGTCGACATTAACCACGGGCGGTTTCCATTGGCTCTACCTTCAGCTCCTTTCACCGCGACTGCATGTATCCACATTGTATCTTCCATCATCTCGCATAGCTTTGTTGCACATTCACGCCCGTTAATCATCATGATAGTCTCCAACTCCATAGCTGTAGGCCTCATGAAGGAGCAGCGCTAGGCATCATAACCAAACGATGAAAGTATAGCCAAAGACATCCACCCTGGGGTCTATAACATACTGACTTTCATCGGCATCTCCGGGGCATTACTCTCTGTTCCCACAGTCGGGTATCGTACCGATGCGACATTCCAAACGATGGGTTTGTCGTTCGCCATCTCGAATTTGAACGTCGACAAGAGCACAGACAGAATGACCTCTTTGGACGATCATCAGCAGATCATCCAGACCAATATAGCGCAGACAACCTCACTCATTTCTAGCTCGGAGAACTTAAACCCACTGGCATGGACGGCGCGCGACATACGCAAGTCAGCCACTGGAGGAACGCCGGGGAAGCACACTCACATGCACGACCGGCCACCGCCTAGGAACGACATCCTATCGCGCTACGTTAGCTGCTTTTCTTCGGCCGCCCAGCACACGGCGGAGGTACCCACAGATTGGAGTAGACCCCGGGGATTGGTGCTTCGCCAAGGGCACTCGGGAGCGGCGCGAGCCACCGCTCTGGATTCCACTCACTTGCGTCGTCGCCCCAGAGCGCCTTGTTCGTGTTATGGCCGAGTACGCCTATAATGATCTCCGTGCCCTTGGGTATAGGCAGCTCCCTGATCAGCGTGCCGTCGCGGCCGTGGATAGGCTCCGAGAGTGGGAGAATGACGTCCTTCGTAGGTCTGGGGATCGAACCGTGTGCGATGAGCTTGGTGGCAGCTCTCGTCGAAGTGAGCGGACGTACTGCCGTATCACCAAGTTGGTAAGGGGGTCGCTGCGCACGCGTTCAGTGGAAACAAGCCATCGCAGACGGGCGTGGGGAGGACTCACGTCCGGAGTGTCTCCCGCACGGTGGCGTCGAGGAGCGGCAGCCGCATGAGCTCGTCGTAGGACATGTGGCCCTCGCGCTGTGCTTCGACGAGTTCCTGGCGCAACTTTGCCTGGACGCCCTCGTTCTGTGCGAGCCGCTCGAGGGTCCTGGCCGTACTGTTCGAGGTCGTGTCGGTGGCCGCGAAGAGGATCAGGCTGTCCATGCATAGCGCGGAACTGAGCGGGTGACGAGCATGCAAGTGGTGAGAGCGGACGCACGACATCTGGGCAATGACCTCGTCCTCTGAGAGTTTGTCCGCCTCGGAGGCGGCCATGTTCGCTCGCACTACGGTTCATGTCAATCAGTGAGCCCAATACTTGCGGCCCCCTGCGCTGACTCCACTCACTCAGGAGGCTGAGGATGTCCTTCCCCTCTGCGATCTGCTTCGACGTCTCCGCCTCACCCTGCCGCAGCGCCGCCTTCTTCTCTTCGTAGATCCGGACGGACTCGCGCGCCATGCCATCGACAATTCCCTTCATCTTCTGGAGGCCCTGGTGAGGCGTCAGCTCAACGAGACGTCGCCGGAGCCAGGCCGGGCCGATCTCGCTAATGTGCGGTATGAGGAGCGCGAAGCGGAGGGGGCCGAGGCCGTGCAGCGTAGGCCTAAGTTGAGTTGTGCGAAAGTTCCATTGAGTACTCGCATGTGCGGGGCAAGGAAGCGGGACTCACACCAGCTCCTTCAGGGCTCTGGGATATTCGCCGACAACGTCTTTGGTGAGTGGGTCGACCGAGACGCCGATGCCACCCTGTGCGATGACCTCGAGTGCTGTACGGCTCATCCAGGTGAGCACGTCGAGCTCCTTGGGCCCGTCTCTGACGCGCTCTGTCAGCGCATCGCGGAGCTGTCGGGCGCGGAGGTCAGAGCTGGGCTCTGGCCGGGATACGAGAGAAGAACGGGCCTTATCCGTGATGTTGTAAAATATCGGCAACAAGTTGCGCATGTGCGCCGCCGAGAACGCGGGTTTGAGCAATTTCCGCTGCTTGCGGTGCTGATCACCTGGATGTCGCGCTGAGCTGGAGCCCGTGCGGAAGTCGGGGGGTGCAACATACCGACTACAGAGAGTAGGCCTGGCCCGAAAATTAATATGTTCGCCCTATTGGAGGCATGGGGTCAGCCTCGACAGCAATTGACACGGAAGCCGCCTACTTGATGAAGATGTCCTCCTCCTCATATATCGTTTGCTGTTTGATGAGCACCGTGTTGAGGGCCCTGAGGTCATATACGTATAGCAGCGGTCTCTATCGATCTATCCGTCTTCGTCAGCTACTCATGGAGTCATGGGGGAGCTCGTACACCCATCATGCTCTGCATTTTGACGACAGGTCCGTAGTCTTGAGCGATTTGTCTTTGGAATTCAGATCCGTGACGGTCAAGCCATTGTGGTAAGTGACCTGGGGAAGTTCGAGCAGCATATGAGTAGTCGACTATATGGATCAATGGAGGCGCACTCACCCATGAGCCATGGCGCCGGTGCTGGGCCCGGTAGATTATCGAGAGGCGACTTCCGGAGCACCCGTTGCACGACCCGACATGCGAGGTGGGTGGTAATCAAAATCAGGAGCGACTGAATGATAAGAAGCACAGAGGACATGACGCTTGGTTGAGAGGCCTCTGAGGGTCAAATTTCGCGGCTACCCGCAACCGAAGCCCATTTATACGCTGGGGCTCACTGTCGGCTATCAGCTGCAGCCGCACGGGCACAAGACGAAGAAGAATTTGCTTACAGCGTCCGGGGACACGGGGGGTGGGGCATTATGCGAAGACGCTGAGATAGGCTGCAATACGGCATGAGGAGAGGATTCGATGTTACCTCGTCCGCAACCCTGACCATTGTACCAACGGACATTGGAATGGAACGCAGACTAGTATTAGATGCAAGTACTCACGCCACGCTGCGCGTCTCCGTATCGGATAACAAGCCTGACACGGATCCAGTGTCAATTATGGGGGCTACTGGAGAACTTGCAGTACATCAACCAGTTCTATGTAGTCATTCAGTCAGTACGCGAATAGCAACTGCCAAGTAAGCCAGGTCTGGGCCTGACTCACACGCACCGTCTTGCGTGCATTCATTGATATTATGACGAGCGGCGGTGTCAGTATTGACCTTGGTTCACAGGTGCTCGGCTATCGCTGGGCCTTCGCAGACTTAGTGCGTGTATGTACACAATATTCTTGGAGTCCAGTTCTTCTAACTTACCGAATATCAACGTGGGCCCATGGACCTTGTAATGTGACGGCCCGGGACAGCTTCAGATTTTCAGCGTGTAATCGAGTCTTGGTGTGGATATGAGAGTTTGAGTTCGCACACAAAACATCGCGTAAGCGCCAGGACGGCTTGGACGGTGATACGACTGATGTTGACAGTGAGATTCTAGAAGAGAAACGGCTATGTCACTGCTCACTCGCTTCAGCCACTCAGGACTGAGTCTAAGCGCCCGACTACACGACGTCATAGTGGCTGGAAGACATGCCGATGTGCGGATTTGACCAGTTGCGATGAGTACGAGCACTAGGTGCGCTGCGGTCGGTTGCTTCGTTCGAAAGGCGAGATCACAGTGGTCGGCCAACATCGAAATATATAGGGCATGTCCAGAGGGAGATCCTGGATCCCACAGTAGAAAGCGGGGACTTGGAGACATATTAGCCAAAAGGATGTCACTTCATGGCCTGACAATCGATCGTGAGAAGGGAATTTTGGTCTTCTCCAAAGGAAGAGGAACCCTGGAGCTGCAGCAGGGTATTTGCGCCCAAATGAGGCGTATCACCTTATGGCACTGAAGCATCGCTTCTTGCCAGTGGTCATACTTCCTTACTTGCAATTGGTCCACCGTTGCCCAGCAAACAAGGTTCCGTCTAATCCCGGTGTTCAGTTGCAAGTAAGTCTCACAAGAACGCTTGGTCATGACATCCGCGCAGCAGTCACGCAAATAAGACTCACCGATGAATCTGGATAAATGAGCTGCTATCGTAAACAATAAATGAGTAGTGGGGCTCCAAGACGCGGAGCGGGAAGATGTCCTTTGAGCGAAGGACTTATTGGAGGACTTGGGTGCCTTGTTCTTTCGATTTGAGCCGTGATTAGAACTGGGATAGGATGGCACTGAGATGATAGCACGCGACACGAGAGAAGCATGGATGAGTGATCTCAGTTGCTAGCAGAGACGAAAGAATCATTGTCCGAATGGATACAGAGCACTATGGAGCATGGAATGAAGGGTTAGGCCACTGTGACAGAAACCGGTCACTTACTACTGCCTGTTCGTATGCAGCGCTCTGACCACTGGCGCAAGAGCCGTGGCAGAGCTTTAGGGCCGCCGGTGTGTAAGCTGAGAACAACTGCGGCAACGCCAGCCACAGCCCCACACAGGTATACGACAGTGCATGCCAGATAGGAGCATCAGGATCTGTCGAACGGTGCATGAGCGAAGTAGAACAGGCCACCTCGCCAGTGGTCGGAACTGCGACGCCGAGCATTGTGGCGGTGAGTTGTAGCCTATGCTAACCCATTTATGGACATGTTTGCATTGTCTAGAACCTGCATATGGAGTTACATTACTCGCGTGATATGCCTCAATTCCTGACGGGTTAATCTCTCGGTCGCCGTATCCGTTCCTCCAACGACCATTCTCCTTCCCAACCGCACACTCCCCCTCCCGCGCCCGTTCACGAAACCGACTACGTTCCTTCGTTCACAGCAGGTCTGCAACTGGTGATTATTGGCTTTCCGGCCGTAGCCCGTGTTCTCGCTTGCAAGAGCAGCATACCACTTCTCCGTTGATACCACCCGACCATGTCCTCGTACTCTGATCTCCCGACCTCACCACAGTCGCCTGGAAGCATGTCTTCCAGGCGGCTTACGAACCGGAACACGAACAGGTACAGCGTAACGGCACTATTTAGCATGGCTGCTGAGCAGGATGTGGAGGTTGAAGATGAGTTGGGCCGAGGTGCGTGATGAATGTCTGTGGCCGGAGCAGTCATATTCAAGCCCAACGACACTGCCCAACAGCCCAGAAGCGACTGCGGGAGCTCAAGTCCCGCATCTCCGCACAGTCAAAACGCAACTTCGTTCTCGAACGCGATGTTCGTTTCCTGGACACTCGGATTGGTTTGCTCATTCAGAATCGAATGGCTCTCGATGAGGTTTGTCGTGGCGTTCCTACGCGACTGTCCTGTGTCCCTCACACCGCTACAGCAAAATGAAGTTGAGAAGCACCTCGAGGAAATCGACGCGACCGAGGGGCACTACCCCGACGACCGCAAGCTGCAACAGTACTCCAACCTCTTCTTCCTCCTGCAATCCGAGCCCCGCCACATCGCCAACCTCTGCCGGCTAGTCAGCCTGGCAGAAATCGATACGTTGCTCCAGACAGTCATGTTCACGCTCTACGGAAACCAGTACGAGAGTCGAGAAGAGCACCTGCTGCTGACGATGTTCCAGTCCGTCCTGTCGTCTCAGTTCGAGACCGCCACAGAGTTCGGTTCACTGCTCCGCGCCAACACGCCAGTCTCACGGATGATGACCACCTACACGCGCCGCGGGCCGGGCCAGAGCTACCTGAAGAGCGTGCTCGCCGAGCGCATCAACAGCCTCATCGAGCACAAGGACCTGAACCTCGAGATCAACCCGGTCAAGGTCTACGAGCAGATGATTGTGCAAATCGAGGAAGAGACTGGCACTCTTCCGGCTAACTTGCCGCGCGGTGTCCCGCCAGAGGTGGCGAACGCGAACCCCGACGTACAGGCCATCATCGCGCCACGTCTCACGATGCTCATGGAGATTGCAAACAGCTTCCTGCTGACGATCATCGATAGCATGGAGAGCGTGCCGTATGGTATAAGGTGGATTTGCAAGCAGATTCGGAGCCTCACACGAGTACGTCCATGGCTTTCGCGTATCCGAACTCGTCCGTCTGACTCAGGCGCTCTTCTCTCCTTGCCTACAGCGGAAGTATCCGGAAGCTACGGATTATGCTATCTGCTCTCTCATTGGTGGTTTCTTCTTCCTGCGGTTCATCAATCCGGCGATTGTCACGCCGCAAGCTTACATGCTGGTCGAGGGTGTTCCTGCCAAGTTCCCTCGGAGAACCTTGACTTTGGTTCGTTGCATGAGCTTACCCTGAGCGCGGGTCTGACCCTGCCGCTGTTCTAGATCGCCAAGATGTTGCAGAACCTAGCGAACAAGCCGTCGTACGCGAAGGAAGCATACATGATCACCCTGAACCCTTTCGTCGAGAATAACAAAGCGCGGATTAACCAGTTCTTGAACAACCTATGTGAGGTCGGCGACTTCTACGAAACACTAGAGGTAGGCGTTCATGGGAACTTCTGGCTTCCGAGCGTCACGTGTTAACGTCCCTGCGTAGATGGATCAATATATGGCTCTATCGAAGAAGGATCTTGTCATCAATATCACACTAAACGAGCTATACAACACCCATTCATTGATTCTCCAGCACATTGAAGTCTTGGTAAGTGCACGATAGCTCTTCGGACCACAGCATCTTATGCTTGCTCCCAACTAGGCACCGAACGAGAAGCAGCATCTTCGCATTCTCACCGATGAACTCGGTCCTGCGCCAGCACAGGTTCCTCGCAAGGAGAACCGGGCAATTGAGCTGCAGCTCTACAGCCGCTGGGAGACACCCATCCAGGATATCCAGAGTGCGCTGATGGACTCGGTCTCGACAACAGATATGTTGTACATGGAAACCAAGTCGAACCTTGTGCAGCTCATCCGCTCGCTTCCACCGACCAACGATAAGAGACCTTACAACCTTGCCGCTCTCGCGGAACGCGCGGCGACTACGAAGGATGCGACGTTGGTGCGGAAGGGCATCAAGGTAAAGGAGATGCTCCGCGAACTCGAGGAGTACAGGATCATCGACAAGTCGGACGGGTACAAGCTCATGCAGGATGAAGTCGCCGCTGAGCTTGTGCACCTCGGCAACCTCCGCGACAAGGTGCTCGCGGAGACGAAGTCGCTGGAGGCGGTCTACAAGACGATCTGCGACCACAACAACTACCTGCGGACGCAGCTAGAGCAGTACAAGGCGTATCTGCAGAACGTGCGTCTGACGGCGACCAAGGACAAGGGCGCGACGACGGGCGTGGGTGTTGTGACTGTGGGCGGCAAGGAGAAGAAGCCCGCGAAGCCCGTCGTGCATGGGCCGTATCGTTTCACTCATGCGCAGCTGGAGAAGGAAGGGATCATCGTCGAAAGCAATGTCCCAGACAACCGGTAAGTCGGCTGTGTGCCTGCGTGTCTCACATGTGTACCGGTACTCAGTGTTCTCCGTTTCAGACGACCAAACATCTACTTCAATTTCACCTCTCCTACACCGGGCACGTTCATCATTGCGTTGCACTACAAGGGGCGTGAGAAGGCTATTCTGGAGATGGATCTCAACATCGACGATCTCCTTGAGAAGGTAAGCAATACTGCATATCTGTTGTATACGTCTCGTTGAAACGTGATGCGATTCACAGCAAAAAGACAATAAACACCTTCTCGATCTCGAGTACGTGCAGCTCAATGTGCCCAAGGTGCTTGGTCTGCTCAACAAGATCTTCACGAAACGATGACCGCCCACTCTCCGGAGTATCCGCGTCCTTCGTCGGCCCACTTTGGTTTATTTATCACGATCCATTATGCCTATGTAGTTCGTCCCGCGACACCACATTGACTGTCTATATTCCCCTGTTCGTTCTCAGTCGCTCGCCCTATATTCCTTCCTCGCATGAGGCCGTCGCTCCCTGTCTCTCCTTGGCTCTGTTTCTATACTCTGTGTATGGTTGCCGCCGTCCACGCGTAGGCCTCTGACCGCGCGGCTCTCTGTATATCCCCCGTCTTTCGCTATTAGGATGTATTATTATTCGGGCTTCTCGGTGTATGCACTGTTAATTCGAGTAATTGTTGTGGCAGGGTAGGCAATAGAAGAGTGGATGGTTCTGTTGTCCGAATTGCGTTGCTCAGCGAAGGCATCTCGTGTATGTTGAGAGTGCAGTTGCCCGCGGCGATGCGTCGGTGTCGCCGCGCGACGCGTTGGACGGAGTTGCTCCCGCAGTCCCGATCGGGAGATCTGTATCGGGCGTACGCATCCCGCCTCGCCTCGCCCTAGGCCTCAACATTACGTTCAACACGCAGCGCGTCGCCCTCGACACTCTACTGATAACTACCATGTCGGAGGCATCCTGCGCCGTCTGCTCGGAAAAATTAGACACAAAACGGTGCTCGAGGTGTCTATCCACCCGCTACTGCGTAAGTCTGGTCTCTCGTCTTTCCAGTGGTCTCGGAGACCACACTATTCTTACTCTGAACGCGCCGCAGAGCTCTGAATGTCAGCTCGCCGACTGGCCGAAACACAAGCGCGTCTGCACCCCCGCCGTAGAGAAAAACGCGTCAAGTGAGCCCGAGGCCGTCCCGGAGGGCATCGAGGACGAGGTCGCGCGCATGCGTGCCTACCTCGCGGAAGTGAGGGAGATCTCGGACAAGTTCCTAGAGGGTGCGCGTGCGAGGCAGGGTGGACCGACGTCCGCGCCGCCGGACGTGAAGCTCCTTGACAAGGCCCGCGAAAAACTTGCCGGTGCGTCCTTCGCCTGATACGACGAGTGAATTACCCCCTTCATCTCCTGCGTTTCTCTCCAGAGTTCAAGGTGTCGCCGGGCTTCGCGTTCACCGGAGTCGCGCCGAGCGCGTCGCAGCAGACCCTGCTGAGCATGATCCGCACGTTCTGGCTCTGGACCGTCGCGCGGCTCACGCCCGAGGAGCGCGAGCGCATGGCGTTCATGCTCAACTGCACCCCGTCGCATGGCAAGCGCATCCCCAAGTTTAACGGCGAGCGCGTCGTGGGCCGGCCGGGCAGCTGCTCCGCGCGCGAATACGAGGGCTTGCTCCGCTGCAACCCCGGTCTCGTCTTCCAGATCCCCGGAAAGCTGGGCTCGGAGGAGGCGAAGCTGTGGAGGGAGACGGCGGAGGTTGTGGTAGTTGTTTGGGAGGAGGACTAAAAGCCCGAATCCTCGTTGCTAACCGAGGGCCTTGATGTACGCTGTGCTGTAATTATGTGTAGGTAAGCTCTCCAGATCTCCAAGAGTGTCTTCGGTCCTATAGTATCCGTCAACGATCAGATCAGATGCGCTGATTTTCACGCTCAAGACTGAAGCCTACATCCACAACCCGTGTTTGGCGGCGGCAAGCCCGCACTTCTGTGAAGACAGTAGGCTAGATATTGAATACATGCACTGGTATTGTTTCCCGGAAAGCGATTAATGCAGCATGATACAATATTCCCACCATTCTGTAGCAACGTACAACATTGATGTATCCCACTGATCCCTGAGCGGAGCAAGTCCAAGAGACTGTAACAACATGACTTGAAATACGGTCCGTCACTAGTAAGCTTGAGGGGGCCAATCCGGAAGACTTGTCAGGGCTGCGTTTATGGCTTCTCGCACGCGGCGTTTCGACGCGAGGTCTCCGGATTGCCGGTACCCCGTAAACACTTCATGCATCTGGAACGATGACGCTGCTACAGAGTCTGGGACATGGAGAGGCATCTTTCAGTACCCCGTCAAGCGACAGACAGATGATTGTGTGCAGACGCACCAAAGTTGCTCTCTGCCTGCTTCGCGAGCTGCTCAAGCCGCGCCGCCTCCTGCTGCGCGCCCCCATAGTACCCACCGTAGCCCCCTCCGCCCGCGAACAGGCCCGCACCACCCATCGCGCGGGCCCGCGCCTCCACTTCGCGCTTCCGCTGGCCCCACGCCTCCTTTAGCGCGTCAAACGAGTTCTGCACCTGCGCGGCATCAGACCGGCGCCGGGGCTGTACATGCACAGACCGCAAGATGGGACGGCGGGCTCACCTGCTTCCAGGAGTATGGGTCCCAGACTTCGAGCTCCTGCTTGTGCTGCTGCACGTACTCGCGCGGGTGCGGTGGCCGCTGGCCGGGCTGCGGCGGTGCGCTGCCGAACGCCTGTTGTTGTTGTTGTTGTTGCTGCTGCTGCTGCTGCTGCTGCTGCTGAGCCTGCGAGTACGGATCGAACTCGGAGAGATAGGACGGCGCCTGCTGGGGCTGTGGCTGCTGTGCGTACGTAGGCTGGTAGCCCGCGCCGAACTGCGAGGGCTGGGACTGGTATCCGCCGTACTGTTGCTGTGGCGGTTGCTGCTGCTGCTGCTGCTGTGGCATCCCGGTGTATGTGCTGCCCACCTGGGTAGCGAGCTGTTGTCCGAACGAGCTCGTCGGCTGGAAGCTGGGGCGGCCGGGGGTCTGCTGGTTCTGTGGGGGCAGGCCGTACGCTTGTACGCCGTACCCCACGCCGGTCCACCCTGTCTGCTGTGCCGCGAGCTGCGGCTGCTGCTGGTACCCGCCGCCGCTATACATCTGGCCTTGGGGCCCTGTTGGGTTGGGTGCGAAAGACGAGGAGGGCTGCTGCTGCATCCATTGTGTGTACTGCCCAGAGGATCCTGCGCCGCTGTCGACTGCGTTGATGTCGGGGAAGCGGGTGAGAGCGTTGGCGGGGTGGTCGATGAAGGGGTTGTTGGAAAGCTCGGCGGGCGGAGAGTACATGATGGTCGTCGCTTGTAGCTGTGAATTCGGATCGAGAGAGAGGGAGAGGAGAGATGGGCGGCGCTGCGGAGAACAACGACTGCGGCCAGGCCACCGATGGCCTTTCCCCGCACCGGTCTCCCGCGTCATACACGCTTCACGTGACCCACGTCTACGGGCCGTCGGGAGGCGACGCAGCCGTGCTCACGTGAGAGGATCGCGTACGTGGCACAGTGGGTGGCGCGTCGTGGCTTCAGCGCGTCGCGGCAACTCTCAGTCCGCAGTCAACTCGCCAATCTACCATCCTCCTCTCCTCAGGATGTGGTTCTCCTGGGTCTTGCTATGTGTATCTCTATTGGCTGTCTTGGCTGAGGCTGCCGACCTCTACAAAGCCCTCGAGCGTTAGTCCAAGGCGCGCACCCTATCGGCCAGGCTAACGGCTCACTCATATGATTGCTCCGTTTACAGTGACGAAGTCAGCTTCCGAGCAGGACATCCGTAAGGCATACAAGAGACTGAGGTGACAGCTATTGCCTTGCCTTTAAGTTGGGAGCGGTTATCTCAATGTAGCACAGTCGGAAATACCACCCAGACCGGAATCAGAAGCCAGGAGCGGAGGAGAAGTTCATTGAAATCGCGCATGGTATGTGAGCTATCACAGCTCTGAATCCGCACTCATATTGACCTTGCTAGCATATGAGATCCTGTCTGACCCAGAGGTGTGTTTTACATTCTCTGCCGCCCCCCGGCCGTGCACCTACACCACATCCAGAAAAAGCAAATATATGACCGCTACGGAGAGGTAAGCCTGGACGCATCACCACGTATGATTGCTTATTGGGTTTGGTTCTATCTTTCAGGAAGGCCTGAAGGAGGGCGCCAGGCAGCATGGCAATCCGTTCGACCTCTTCCAAAGCTTTTTCGGTGGCGGCTGTGAGTGAATGTACGGCTCAACATACAAACAACTTATAAACGCCTTCATCCAGTCTCCCAGCAGCAGCAGCAGGTCCGTCGCGGACCAAACGCGCACTTTGATGTCGAGGTCACTCTAGCAGACGTGTAAGTACATGATCGAGGTCGCCGCCCAATTGCATCACTGATCGACCCACCCCCTCAGCTACACCGGCGCGAACATCGACGTGAGCTTCCAAACCCTCTCTACGCACAACCCGCTGACCACACGCGCGCCCTAGCTCCCCGTCCGCAAACGCATCCTCTGCGACCACTGCCGGGGCAGCGGCGCGGCGTCCTCGGCGGACGTGCACACGTGCCCCGCGTGCAACGGCGCGGGCGTGCAGGTCGTGCGCCAGCAGATCATGCCGGGGATGTACACACAGTCGCAGGTGACGTGCTCGCACTGCGGCGGGCGCGGGAGCGTCGTCACCCGCGCGTGCCCGCACTGCGGCGGCGCGAAGGTGCTTGAGCACACCCAGGTGTACGCTGTCGAGGTGCCGAAGGGCGCGCCAGAGGGCTGGGAGACCGTCCTCGAGGGCGAGGCCGACGAGAGCCCCGATTGGGAGCCCGGCGATGTCGTACTCCGGATCAAGAGCGGGAAGGATAAGGGCTCGTGGCGGAGGAAGGAGTCCTCGCTTTATTGGAAGGAAACGATCGGGGTCGGCGAGGTGCGCTGACATTTATTTTGGCTGAGACGGTTCTGACTCATCCTCATGCGATGTCAGGCTCTTCTTGGCTTTGAGCGAAACCTCACGCATCTGGACGGCCACGTAGTACACATCAAGCGAGACGTCGTGACACAGCCAGGTATGCGCCGGCGGAGCTCCCTACCGATCTATCGCTCACCGATGCGGTCTACAGGATTCGTGGAGGTCGTCAAGGGGGAGGGCATGCCCATACATGAGCACGAGCACACTCATGGCGACCTATACGTTGAATACACCGTAGTCCTGCCCAAGGAGGTGTCGCCTGAAAAGAAACGTCGTGAGTAGTGGTAATGCCCTGTCACCCATGGCTAGTCCGAATTAACCCATCTACCCCAGAGCTGGTGAAGGTGTTCCATGACACAGAAGACGGTCACAAGGACGAGCTCTGAGTTATCTACAGTATTGGTCCTTTACCTACCTAGAGCACGATAGACCACCTGTGGATGATGCCTACTTCGCACGCGGCATATTAACTTATTGCATAACGTCCCGGGAGCGTACACACAGAGTGCCTTGCAGTGTTCATGCCTCGAGAACGCACCTGGAAGTACAGGAAGACTTGCTGAATGGCAGTGGTGGTACAATGAGTTGATGAGCTACACTAAAGCTACATTCCTTCACGCCTGAGAGTGCCGTCAGCGCACGCCGTCCGAGGGTAGCGAGGGCTCGACGTACCAAGTAATTATATGACCTCCGATCGTCACATCGTTCTAGATATTCACGCTACCATGTGTTCAGTACCAGTCCGATCATTCACAAAGGCCTGAACATACCTCAATGAGACCCTCAACGCGCTTCTTGATATTGAGCGGATTCGGCTGGAACCGACTGGAGAGCTGACGGGTGACCTCGTTGACGAGGTCGTTGTGCGTCATATGCTTGCGGTTCTTCATGATCCGCACGATACACGCCTACAAATTTCCGTCAGCATATCTCCTCACGTCCCCGGGCCCGCGAAACGCGGCTCACCTCCGTCTGATGCCGGCGCTCCTCCTCGACCCGGTCCTTCGTCTCCTTCCGCTCGTCCGTGTTCTCCACCCGCGCGGCGACCGTGCTGATCTTGATCTTCTGCAGCGGCGCAGAGAAGTCTGCGTTGAACGTGAACGTATCGTCTGCGTTGATGTCCCGCCCCGCTGGGTGCTTTTTGAGGATCTTGTACTTTGCGCAGGCGAGTGACTGCAGATTGCGCTGGAGGTCTGTTTCGGGTATTGCCGTTGCCGACTTGATCTCCTACAGAACGAACGAGCCCAATTCAGCAGAGAACACCCTTGCGAGATGACGGGCGGACCGACCTGGTAGCTCAGGGACGCGCCATCGGGGACATCCTCGAATAGCAAGAGTATGACGAGCGCGTACGTGGAGACATTCAGGTCATGTTTCCGCGAGTTGAACTGGACGCGTACATCCGCGTTCCCGAGCGAAGGCTGCCACGTTAGCCGCCGGCCAGAATGGCGAGACAAGTAAAAGTGTTCGAAAGACTTGGCCGTCTTGAGCAGCTCCGCAGGGAAATTGCATGGTGAACCGGAATGCGACATGGGCCAAAAGGTCGATGTCATGACGATGACAGAAACCTCGACATCCGGTGCCTGCAACAATGTGAGCGGCGCGGCAAGAGTGTCGATGCAGCACGTTACGCACTGCGGCTGTCTCCAAGTGACTGTGGTATGCTTGCATTGTCTCCGAGGATATCTTCATGTCGTGGAACATGCCCTCCAGCTTCTGCGTGAACTGGTACCCACACTCCACTTTGAGCTTTGCGAGCATGCCCCGCTCGGCATCGTCAGACACGGATCGCCCGTGAAGTAGCCGCTTCGCGAGGTGCCCTTTGTAGTACCGCTCAAAGACGTCCTTGTCTGCGAGGAAACGGAAGATGGTGATCGTCTTGTCGAGGACGCCATCCACTTCTGCATCAGATTTCTGTTCACGCGATCAGCCGGAGAGCACAGAAGATCACAGGGGAGAAGTGCATACCCCTTTTAGACCCTTCTTCAAGTTGTCGTCAATAAATAGGGAGATGAACTCGGGTGCCTTCTCGTTCATGTTGATGAAGGTTTCAAACGCCTACGTATCGTTAACGCATTGTCCAAGCGATCGTCGCGCCGTACTACGTACCTCGTTCACACTGCTCTCGATCTCCCGGTCGCTCCTGAACGCATCCGTCCACAACTGGTCAAACTTGTCCTTCATGTCCAGGACATCCTGCACCCATTTCAAAGCAAGAGAGAGGACCTGCGACCCAGCATTTGCGCGCGCCTTTCCCTTGCCCTTCGCCTTGCTGCTCCTCTCCACCGCATCCTCATCCTGCGGATCGTCGCCATCCATCGACAGGCTGGCGGAGCTGATGTCCCGCCCCCTCCGGATGACAGTCTCTCGGAGCGCCTTTCTCAGCGTGGGGACGCCAGCGGGCACCATGGAGAAGAGCCGGTAGAGTCGCGCCAGGTCATCGAGCTTGTCAAGGTCGATCATGACGTCGAGGCCGGAGTTGGGCATGGAGATGATGGTGGTCAGATGGGGATTGATCAATTTGTCTTCAAGTATTTGACGCAACGGCTGGCTGGTCTGCGACGAGAGAAAGTGTAGCGCTCGGGACTCCTCCTGGTCTAACCTGCTCTCAACCTGTCGCTTACGGTCAGCATATGCCCGAGATATATCTCAGCAGGAAGCTTACCCGTCGCAGATATTCGGAGGCGTCATAAGTCTCCAGAAGGTACTCTCCTTCCTTCTGGTAGAACGCCTCGCTCTCCTTCAGGATAGTAGGCTCCAGATCTCGCTTGTACACCGAGACATCCGCACGCTCATCGGTCAGCTGCAAGAGCACGTCCACACAGCCTTTCACGGCGGAGCGGTTGATCACATACCCATCGCGTTCAACCTGAATCTGGGTCAGAATAGCGGAGATGATGTGCTCCTCGATAGGTGAGCGTAGGATGTGCTCGATAAACAGGAACAGCCCTGCGTCCCAGATTTCCGGAACTCCTTTGGATTTCGTGTACACGCGGTCCTGTGAATCTTTAAAGCTACATACAACATAGTGGGTCGAATGGCGTACCATGTACTTCAAAACGTCTCGCAGCTTCGACAGGCTCGACGTATGGTCATCCCACACCTTCTTCATCGCCTTCAGCAGCAGCTCTCCAGATTGTGCCTTCTGCACCGGATCATCGTCGACGTGCGCAGGAAATGCAGGGATGATATACGCGTTTGCGAGTTTGCTGAGGTTATCCGCTATAAGCTTCTTCGTCCCCTGATATAGCGTCTCGCCGTGCTTGTACAACACCATATTATAGGCAAAGCGATGGTTCTCCTCGTACGATAGGTTCGCCGCATTATGATTCTGAATCTCCACGATATTTCTCGACAGCTTTGTCCATGTTTCGTCTATCGAGAACTCAGGACCATGCTACCCAGTCCGCACGCTCAATTGGAGGCGCATACAAGTGCATAGACTGATGCCCTACCTTCTTTGCCGGTTTCTGATACATCCCATTAGCTAGATACGGGTCGAAAGAATGACAAACTAACTATCTTCGGCTTCATACGCGCGCGAGGAACTGTCGGAAATGGGTAAGATGCCAGACCTATGAGTACCTGAGGCTCACCTGCCGCCATTGTGCGACCACTACGCTACATACAACAAAGGATGTCTTGTAGCTGGATGGCAAGCTGCAAGAGACGGATAACGGGGTCAGAGCTGGGACAACAAGCGCGCAGAGTACGCAAGGAAAAGCGGGGTGGGAGCAGTGTATGTGGTGGACGGAGTGGACGGGATTTACAGCCACTGGCACTGGCACTTGCGCGGCTTCAGCCAGACGTGTTCTACCACGTGCTGCGATCTCTAGTCATTCCGGCTTCTTCGGAACTATGGGCGCTTATGAAGACTACGCATCACGCCGTGCAGACGTACTAGTACGTGAATGAATGGAAATGTGTCTTTAAGAAGGTGTGTTTGTACTTTATGTGCTACGAAAGAACATTGTTGACAGAATCGCTCAGGGACGCGCTATAGTAGAAGTCATACTTTTCAAACGGTACCACAGGAAAATCATACATGTGAATCTCCGAGAGAGCCTGAGGCTGGGAAGCACTGGGATTGAAAGGATTCGATGCCGTGCGGAAAAAAAGCCACAAAAGCGACTGCTCAAGCTGGTACAGAACACTGGGCCACATCAATGCGACATGAGAGCATTGGCGGGAGCTAGATGACTAAGACTACCCAGTGCCTCCGGCATCGGTCAGGTGGATACTCGGTAGGCCCTAGGATACTATTGGCAACTCTCCTACTGCGATAGTACTCATGAACACAGCAATAGGTGGTCGAGGTTGATTACGCCTGCCAAAGTGAACACTTATAAGGATGTTCACCTCCCAGTAGATTGAAATCTATGGCCTGAAGGCTGACAGCGGGCATTTCCCATGCTATCCAGAATCTCTGTCCCGCGCTTTCGATTCGGGACTAATGAGTCGAATCTTGCCCTGCGTACGTCTTCTGCCGCTTATCGTGTGCTATCGCGGGTGCGAAGTACCTTTCGAGGGCAAGGCCTCATCAGGTGCAAGGTGGGCATGGTACGCACACTGTGGACGCCATTCAGCAGGCTGACCGTTCGAAGAGTATATAACAGGGGTAACAGGTGGACAAGAGGCTAGGATAGCGCATCCCGCGGCCTCCCAACATGGTCGCCCAAATCTTCGACGTTGCGGACAAGACCTTCGACTATATCATTATCGGGGGTGGGGTGAGTGGTACTGGGCAAACCAATACCTAACTATGCCGATTCATGCTTTAGACTACTGGCCTCGCTATCGCGGCGCGGCTACTCGAGAACACTAACGGCTCTGTACTCGTCCTCGAAGCGGGCGAGCCGAACCTCGATGACCCCAAGATTCTGCTGGGCGCCGGTTTTGGTTCTATGCTCGGCGAGCCTAAGGTGCCTCTCCACCACTCATTTCACTTGTGCTCGTGGTTACTAGAACGGTCATACTCGGCACAGTATGACTGGTCGTTCAAGACTACGCCCCAAACGCATTGCAATAACCGGACGATGGTTTGGCCACGAGGAAAAGGCCTTGGTATGACCTCTGCACATGCGCCTCGTAGATTGATGATGATTTGGATTGGCGCAGGGGGAAGTTCCGCAGTAAATTTCTACACCTGGAGTAAGCCTCCCGCTGCTGACGTCAACGCATGGGAAGAGCTGGGAAACCCCGGCTGGGACTGGAAGGCCTACACGAGATACACCATGCGTGCCGAAGAGTACGTGGCTCGTCTCTTACCCAGCATCAGACTCAGAGTCCTTCACGGGCATCGCTAGGTTTACGGAGGCCTCCGAGGACCAGCTGAAAGAGTATGCCCACACGCATAACATTGAGTACCGGGGCCGGAGTGGCCCGATCAAGACGACTGTCCCTGTGACTTCGCTGCAAATCAACAAGCTATTCTTTGAGGCAGCGCAGAAGCACGGCCTACCTCTGCTGGAAGATAGCTATGGCGGTAATGTTCGTCCGCTCCGCCTTCCAATATATCTAGTCAGCTGCTAACCAGTATGTGACTCATTCGATGTGCAGACTACCGGTTGCTGGCTCCCATCAGCTAATTTGGATCGCAAGACAAAGTGGACGCGTTCTTATGCCGTTACCGCATATTATCTCCCTCACAGAGACAACTCCAAGTTGAAAGTACGCTCGAAGATGGAGCCCCTGTTCCTTCATTTACCCAGGCCTGCAGCATACACTGACATTGTCGCGCGATGCAGGTACTCACAGAAGCGATTGGCGCCGAGGTACTTTTCGCCGACACGAAGGACGGCGGCGACCTCATCGCAAGTGGCATTTCGTTCATCCACGGCGGAACCACTTACAAGGCATACGCAAACAAGGAGGTCATCCTGACTGCTGGGTCAGCTTTTCTTGCTGAGCCCATTGGCCCTGCACTGCACTGAAGGTCAATTGTCAGTCCCGTTAAGTCCCCTCAAATGTTGGAGCTCTCTGGCATCGGCCGTCGCGATATCCTCGACAGGATTGGTGTCGCGGTCAGGATCGAACTTCCAGGTGTGGGAGAGAATCTACAAGATCACACCTCTGTTGGTATGCAGACATCCTTGCTGTTCACGGAGTTGCTGCTTTGCTGATTTATATCAACAAAGGCATGACCTACGAACTTGATCCCAAGGTATCCCACAAGACGGTCGATCTGTTCAGAAACCCCGACTTCGCGAAGGAGCAGCTCAGGCTGCAGTGAGTGTCCATGCTATCCTCGATGTCGACTGCTGTAAACAATTACGGCTACGTAGAGATCTCGACATGGAGAACCTCCATAGGCTGGGCATTACCGCCTTTGCCTATGCACCTCTGCAGGTCGCAAGCCCGGACGCGGTGCTTGACATTATCGGGAAGATGACGGCGTACGTCGAAGAGAAGAAACAGAGCGGCACACTGCCACCCGGTCTTGCTGAGCAGTGGGACATCCAGCTTCGTGTGCTCAAGGACTCGACCCTCCCCGACACGGAGGTCATTGGGTACCCGGGCTTCTTCAAGGTTGCGTTCAGCTGTGAGCCCTCAATACATACGCGGTCATGCTGTTTATGCCATTGCTGACCAAACCGTGCTTCACAGCTGATCCGGAGCCTGGTAAATGTTATGTGTGTTCTATGGGTTCCCGTTGTGAGATAGTACAACGTCGGTCTGACCTGTAGCCAAGGTATCCCCCACCTGCGTTACACAGCATCCGTTCTCCAGGTAGGCACGACCGACCAGTCCTTCGATTTCGAACGACAGCTAATGACAACGCCACGGACATCAGAGGTTCTGTTGTTAGTCTACGTGTTCCGCTACGCCCCCGGCAGCGACATGTCTGACGCACTCTCCATAGCATTGCAAGAGCAGCGACCCTCTCGTGCAACCGGACCTCGATCCGAACACTTTTGCCGTGCCATATGGTGAGCTAGCCGCCTGCCTTGCCTCTGAAGCCCTTGTTCATGGTGAAACATCGCAGACCTCGATGTTTACGTCGAGAACTTCAAGTTCGCAAGACGTCTCGCAGCGACCGAGCCCTTCAAGTCAGGTACCATCCGCGAAGCGGAGCCTGGTGCGTCCGTGCAGACGGACCAAGAGATCAAGGGCGAGTTGTACACAATGATCTCTGAGAGCTGGGCTTGGGTCGAGACCAATGCACTAACTCTTCCTTGTAGAATACATTCGCAACACATGCGAAACGTGCTACCACGCGTGTGGCTCCCTCAGCATGCTCCCGCGCGAGAAGAACGGGGTCGTGGATCCGGAGCTGAGGGTATATGGCACGAGGAACCTGCGCGTTGCTGACCTATCCATCGTGCCGCTTGAGATTGCGGCACACACACAGGCCACTGCTTACTTTGTGGGAGAGTACAGTGAGTGCTATCTTTGAGCGGTGTTCATCGGTTAGACGTGGGCTCACATTGACTACCCTCTCCAGTGGCCGATATCCTGATCGGTGCTACCTGAGGCCTGAGGCCTGAGGTCCAAATGCCTGGGAATTACCACGCACAATATTATCACAGATATTGTGGAGATGATGTCTGAGAATTAGATATCCTTGTTTACGCCTAAGCAACCTCAAGAGTAGACGAAGCATTATTACCTTTCGCAGTTTGCGAGAGTAACATATACGCTGTTCTCATAATGTGCAGCAGTAAGAAACAGCCTACCGTCCGCCATCAAACGAAATCCATCACGTAGATCTCTCCGTTAAACAATCCAATGCACACCCTTCCCGTCACTTCGTCAAACGCCAACGAATGCGCCGTATCCGGGAGGAACGGGAGCGCAGCATCCGTCGGCAAGAGCGCGCTGACCGCCTCCGACACGCCCTGCCCGTCCCACCCATCCTTGCGCATCTGGAACCGCATCACGCGCTTCTTCTGCGTCTCCCAGTCGTGCTCGACCCACACCGCGCGCCCGGCAGGGCCGACGAGGGCGAGCTGCGCGGAGACGTGCGAGGGCATNGATGACGAGCGCGGAGATGGACGCGGCGGACGGCGCGGAGACGCGGATGATGTCTTGGAACTGCGAGTCGTGCTGCAGCGGCTGCTCGTACTGCGCGAGTATGGGGCCGAGGTCGAGCGCCTCGGAGGGGCTGGAGGGGGGCAGCGCGGGGGGCAGCGCGTAGACGCGGAGGATGATGCTCTGGCGGGCGGGCCCGAGGAAGATGAGGTGTCCGTTATGGGCATATACTTTGACCCAAATGTCGGAGTATGGCTGGGTGCACGGGTAAGTGCCGCAGGCGCTGAGGAGAGGAATGGGGACGACGCACTCGCATGTGCTTTGGGTCCACCCATTGTGAGGCTTTGGACTTGATGTCCACTAAGAGCACTTGAAGGAGGCTAAGCCCAGAGTGCCCAACGGGGTCTACTACAGACACAACAAGCCGTCCATCCGATAGGGAAAGCTGGTGGATGAACTTTGCCGATGGTGAGGTAGACGAAGGGTGAGGTGGAAGGCGTATTGTTGTGCTCAGACTGAGAGTGGGGGCAGTGTAGAAGAGAAACTCTGACCGGTCTCGGAAGGGTACAGAGTATATTGCGATGATTCTGGATTCGTGTCAGTGGCCGCACGACCTCATACAAGACGCATAGAACTTACTCGATCAGGTCGTCTGTCTCGTACCCCACGGCGAGCGTAAGGTACTGGCTCTCCTCCTTAAGCTCCAAAGCAGCTGTTCTGTAGAACCCTGCGATGTCCACACAGGCAATGACATACGGTTCATCCTCCAGTGACCATACTTCCAAATGCGAGCCGGGTCGGCCTCCTCTCTGCCGGTGCCTTTGGACGGTGAGTAGCCACTTCCCTCCCTGCACGAAGTGCATGTCGTCGACGTAGTGACCGTTCGTGTCGCGAGGAAGCAGACGCATCGCCTTCGCGCGAGGCGGACGCCTTCTCCAGTTAGCCTCGAGGCGGATGGCCTTGAGCACGATGGGCTGTAGCTCATACTGCGCAAGAGCACAGAGAGGAGTATTGAGCGGGAGGTCAAGTGGGAGGTCGACCTGCTGGATGATGCGATGCCAGAGGTAGTCGGTCGAGCCAAAGGCGTATAAAGTCCGGCACGTCTGAGAACATGGGAGACAGACGGTGGTGGAGGGTGTGTGAGTCGATCGAGAGAATTTGACGAGCAAAGACGGAGGCGCACGCACCTGCTTGAGCGACAGCACGTCGAATACGGAAATATGCGTTGCGATCTCGAGGAGAAGATCCTCCGGGAGGTATACAAGTCCCACAGGTTCGGACATGACGGTCTGACTGGCTGTCTGTACGTTTTCCGCAGGTCGCTCGAGCACGACGAGATGAGGGATTGTCGGTGGAGCCGAGGTGCAGCTCAGGAGTGTGCAGGCTGCGCTGATGGTCGTGTTTATCTGAGCGATGGAGTAGGCATTACGGTACATCAGTCCGTCATCCGATTAATGCCCAGGCCTGACTGGTGTCGGACATACGCGGACTAATACCATGCCACCACCATGCTACTTACTGACTGACCAGGTACTCGGATCGTTAATATGACTCAAGCGGAGGTAGATTACCGATTACACGAGCTGCGACTACGGATGCAGTCTGCGTAGTATGATGTAGATATCGCGCAAGTAGACTGCATCACTTCCAGCATGTATATCATTTTCTGTCTTCGGGGTACATCTGGGTGGGCACCGGCACATTGTAGTGTGGTACGGTGTCAGCTGGCAACACGTACGGTATCAGGATCACGGAGCCAGGTACCATAACATCTCACCCAGGCGATATGCTAGCGGCTCGCGTGCAGTAGCGGGCAGGAAGCCAGGCGAGCATGGCTACCTTGCGTGAGCAGCACGCCAGGAGCACTCCCCAGCCCCGACGTGGGTCCGAGACGGGAGCCCGTATGTCGCGGTCACGTGGGGCGCGTCAGTCTCCGTCGACGGACTTCTTCGCGTCGCTCGGACACGCTTGTCGCCTCCGCCTTCAGTCCATTCCTAGACAACGGGAAGACCGCAATCTATCTCGTCAGAACAGAGATGTCGTCATGGACACGTAGCAGTTAATTGTGCCACAAACGCGTCCCAGTGGCAGCTTATCACATCCGGCCCGAATAAGGCAGGCGCAAACATGTGCAAAGCGACTGCTCCCCTCTCCTTATAGATCGCCCGTCGCCTGCCTCGCCGCTTCCAACCACTACATTCGTCTCTACATGCCACAGTCCATCGATTCTACTGACCCACATGCTCTCTCTGAGCTTGAGAATCTGTCTGACTCCGACTGGCTAGATATCGCAAGCAGCAGGGCGTCCGAGGACACCGACTCTGTCGTCGGTTTCGATAGCGATCGCGAGCTCGACCACGACGACAGGCCCGCATCCAGCCATTCATACAGCAGCACAGGCAGCTCGCACCACAGCGAGATCCGAGCCTGGGAAGGTCTCCTCGAAGACATCCCCGATGAGTGCCACACCGCCGCCCACCCGCTGACTCGCCCCACCGCACTTAGCAGCGACGGCGTGCATGCCGCTGCTGCAGCAACTGCTGCGCAAGAGGAAGACCCAGAAGAGGAACAGCGCGTGAAGGATGCCCTCGATCAGAGCATGATGAGCACGCTGAGCTCGTCGCGCTCTAACACCCTCAGTGGGTCCCACTCCTCTCTCGTCCGCTCTCGCGATCTCCGCCTGTCCTTCCCGGACCCACTCACAAGCTCGCGGGAAGACTCGCTCAACGCCTCCTTCGAAGCTGTCGCGCCGGAGGACGACGCGTCCCCCGCAGTCGACTCTGCCGCTGACTCCAGTCCACACGGCACCGGCGACATCGATGTCAAGATAGCGCTCACGGCTGCGGATCCGGGCTTGCTTCCAACGCCCGCGGTTCCAGACGTGGAAGAGAGTGGCGAAGACGCAACCACCAAGCCTGACTTCTACGTTGTGCTTTACGGCGCGTCGTCCGCGATCAAGTGGTCTCTGATCGATAAGCTGCTTGAGAAGCTAGCGGCCGGCGTAGGCCTCACGCTTACCTCGAGGATTGTCGGCCTCATCGACGGTTATGTCCGCTTCCTATCATCCGATGACCGCCAGGACAGCCGCGCGGTGTGGGTCATTGATCGCACGGATTGCGCTGAAACTGTGGGTACCTGTCACTGCTGTTCACTGAGACTAACTTCATCCTCCCTTAGTCGAGCTTTACCCCGCTCGATCGGCCTTCACTAGCTGTCGTCTTCTTGCCGTCGCCACTCTATTTCGTTCCCGATCACTCGCTTTACCTTCCGGTCTTGGCTCAGAGTCCGAATGCCATAGACGTCCCTTTTGCAGCCGATCAGCTCCTCGACGCCGAGCAGCAGTGGGATACATTCAACATCCCCAGAAGCAAGGTTGTGCCCTTATCTCGCTGCTCATCCTCCGTCGTCGATGTCGATGAAGTCGAGCGTGTCGCGCCGAAGCAGCTTGCTCGCGTTTTGCGCCCAGTTACAGAAGTACAGCGGGCCGAAGGCCTCGTTCAGCGCATTGCCCCGAGACATGCGTTGACTATGTACGCATGTGGTCACTCTGCTACGAGTTTTGTACTCATGCGTTGTTGTAGCCTCGCCATTTTATCAGTGGTCCTAGGATACGCCATACAAGGTTCCTTCAACCCTCCTGCGACTCCTACGGTCTCGATTCCGGAGCCTCAGCAGACGACGCCCACGTTCGCCTTCCCCTCGGTCGGTGTATCGATCAACCACTCCACACCATCGAGCGTGAACCCTACGACGTCCGGCCGTCCTTCTCTCAAGGACCTCGCGTTAGCAGTGCTTCCCGCACCTCTTATCGCCTCCACGTCCGCCAGCCAGCCATCCGCCATGCCGTCCACCCATCGCGCCGACCCCGTCACCTCCGTCGACGCACCTACCGAGTGCGGCTGTGGCTGCGGGCTCATCACCTGGCCGGGCAAATCTGACAAGGGCACGACGGACCTGGTGCTCCGTCCGACGTCTTCGGCGCCCACCGTGCACGACGCTGGCAAAGGTGGACTAGCGCTCCTGCCGTCGCCACAGTACTCCGGGAATGGCAAGGCAGTCGCGCGCAGCGATAATGCAGCGTACGCGCTGGGCTTCTGGGTCGGCGGCGGCGCGCTCGCCGAGCTCCTCGGCATCGGGTACAGCGTCGTGGCACGCGACGTACAGGAGATTCTGGATGCACTGGACGAGCTCGCGCGGGTGATCGCACGGCAGACCGCGTTCGTGTGGGCGCAGTCTGCGGATGCGGTGGACGGCTTGAAGGCGCGGCTGCATGCGCGGCACGAACGCGCGAGGGCGCGGGCGCTGGAGCTGCGGCAGATGGGCGGGAGGCTCTTCGAGTCGGTCCAGGAGCGCGTGCGGGCACGAGTCGCACGCGCGAGGGAGAAT
>MPVS01000064.1:0-44394 GCA_001931775.1 Fomitopsis pinicola | reverse complement strand
CGGGAGCGCAGGGCGTATCGGAAGGCGAGGTCTGCGTTCACGCAGTGAGTGTGCGTCCGGTGTCTACTGCCCCCCTTCTCGTTGCGGCGGCTCCGCTTGACGACTCGGATAGACTCCCGCTGGTCCTCTTGCAGCCACTGGTATATTATTGACACTGCACGTATGTATTACGACATCTGTACTTCATTGCTCCCACCTCATCGTCAGATGGTTTTGTACCATATCTCACTCGCTACCGGCCGATGTATGTATTCGATACTGACTATGCAATTATGAACGTGGTCGGACTATGGTGTGTGCAGTATTCCCTGGGCACTTTATGCTTGACAAGTTAAGGGTGTCTCGGAGCACAACAGTGGTGATTGATGCACCATAGTTTTGGGTACAACTGTAGACTCGATGATCTCTTCTGCGGCGGGATACATCGCTTGCCATACAGTGGTGGCATAGTGGTGTTAGTAGTGTGCGCCGAGTGATGATTCGGGCCCGCTCACTTGAGACGGATGGAAAAGACTGCCCGGGCTCTGTTGCTGCGAATATACGGGAATAGCGTTTCTCGCTCCGGTGCAGTGGAAAGATGCTTGCCAGTGGCCAGGAGAAGGATTTGCAGCCTTAGACGCAGGAGAACGATCGAGACTGGCACGCGACGAACAGCTTCGTAGACGCCTGTTCCGTGGCCGGCGTCTACGGGGAAACTGGCCTGGTTCAAATTCAACGTTCAGTACGTTCACTGCCAGTGCCCGCCTGTCCCTACGCTCATCATCCCTCGTTCGTCCGTTCATCTCCCCTGGACCACCTCTAAATCCGCAACTGCATGCGTGTAATCGTTCACAAGCTATGCCTCATTGCCAGTACTAGTGGAACATCCGTTGATTGACTCGGAGCACCCCGGGCTCGGCGCGAACACTTTAACCCGCTTCTTCGGACACAACGTAGTCGACAGCGGCGCTGGATACTCCGCCAAGTATCTATATATCTTGACCATGTCGCCACGGCCCACGGCCCACGTAGGCCTCGGCGAGTTGCCGAGCCGTATGCACAGTACTGTTGCCACTAAACCTGCTCGGCTAGGTCGACCGGGAGTTGGTGATGGACAAACACCGTCTGGATCTCGCAGTCATACATAGGTTCGTGCTGCTGGTCCGACCGAGCCCGCGGCAGCTGACTCGCGAACGCGTCGCTGCTCTTGGACTTAGATATATTTCTATGGACACCTGCCTACTGCGCACGGACCTCTGCAATTTCCGTCCTTGGACGTGTGCTCCACTACGCGGTACCAACGGAACCAATCAAATCACTGTACACAAGGTCTTTAGCTGAAAACTTCGTGGGCCCATGCGTGTCTTATATTGGCCGCTTTGACTGCACAACCACCGTCCGTACTGTACAACTGAGTGATGGAATACAGTCGGTGTGGACCGTTTGAACAAGACTCCAGTCTGGCCATGCCAGATCGTCTACAATGGCCCAGGCATACACGTCACCGCTAGATCTGATTAGCAGCGGCCATGCTGACTTCCTGCGCCAGGACGGGTCGCGTCCGAAGCTATCGGTGTCTCAGTACCTGTAGCAAGTCCCGATGCTGATAGGACCGCTTTACAATGAGCAGCGCAGAGCGTCTCGTACCTGTCACACAATTGGAGCGAGGTGAGTGGTTGTTTCCGACTTGGAGATCGGTCTTCTCATCAGTCCGAGACACTAAAGCATATGACACCCTTGGGCTATGCAAAAACAACCAGCATCTTAGGCCGGTGAACGGGTAGCTATGTGCTTCAAGCCAAGAGGTTCAACGTCCCGTGAGTTGCGTGCATAATGCTCGGACTTTGTGGATCGCCGTGACAGAGCGTGCCAACGCCGAGACAATCTGCCAATGTTACGGTAGGACAGACGGGTACGGGCGATGTTCTGAGACCCCTTGACGAGGGCGACATGGATAAAACTGCAGAACGGGTGCCAGCATCCCTACCTAACTAACACTACACAAACTCACTCGCCATGGCCGCTAAACTCGCCGACGTGAGAGACCAAACCTTCGACTATATCATCGTTGGAGGCGGCGTGAGTGATCCTCTGCTTCAACCCTTCGATATATCTCATCATCTCTTCGACAGACTGCTGGATTAGCGGTGGCAGCGCGCCTCGTAGAGAAGACGGGGAACTCTGTTCTTGTCCTGGAAGCAGGGTATCCCAATCTAGACGACCCCAAGATTCTGCTAGGTGCTCAATGGGGTGGTACGTTCGGGGATCCCAAGGTATGTCCGCAATGCCGCATAGCCCTCCACTTAAGATGTGTTAACCCCCTTGGGTACAAGTACGACTGGCTCTTTAAGAGTATACCTCAGAAGCACTGCAATAACCGCACTGTCGTGTGGTCGCGTGGCAAGGGTCTCGGTATGTGCCTTTCCATGTAATGGCAGACATGACGAGCCTGATAGTATCCTCAGGAGGCAGCTCTGCCATGAACTTCTACTTGTGGTCCAAGCCACCAGCGGCCGACGTCAATGCCTGGGAAGAACTCGGCAACCCTGGCTGGAAATGGGAGGCATTCCAGAAGTATACCCTGCGCGCTGAAAAGTACGTCTCCGATTCCCCGATCAATATGAGGTTTCGTGCTGATCGTCTCCAAGCTTCACGCAAGCGTCGGAGGAACAGCTGGCGCTTTACAAGCACACGCACAATGCAGAGTTCCGCGGCACCAGCGGGCCCGTCAAGACCACGGTGCCCATGATTCCTGTCGAGATCAACAAGGCATTCCTGGAAGCTGCTCAGGAGCACGGCTTCCCTCTGCTCGAAGACCCGTACGGCGGGAACGTAAGTTGATCATGTCGCTCTGTGCGGTTATCGCCTCAACTTATAATGACTTGCCTCCACGCGCCAGATCACTGGGTGCTTTGAGGGCGCAGCGACCTTGGATCGCCAGGCGAAGTGGACGCGCTCGTACGCGGCGACGGCCTATTATGTTCCCCATAAGGACAATCCGAGTCTGACGGTGCGTTCGTCAACCGCTGGCCTTGCTACTGTCGCTGGAGCCCTAGTCCTGTAGGTCCTAACGGAGGCCATCGCGGAGAGGGTGCTCTTCGGCGAAAGTAACGATGGTGGAGATCTTGTCGCCACCGGCGTCGAGTTCATCCACGAGGGGAAAACGCACAAGGCGTTTGCGAAGAAGGAAATTGTCTTGTCTGCTGGGTGCGTTTCAGCCCCACGCTAAGCGCTCCATGTCGTTGACCAACGGGTACAGTTCCTTGAAGACACCGCAGGTACTGGAATTGTCGGGTATCGGTCGGCGTGATATCCTCGAGAAGATCGGTGTGCCACTCAAGGTCGAGCTCCCGGGGGTAGGAGAAAACATGCAGGACCACAGCGTTATTGGTGAGCATGGAAACATATAGATGAACATCTACGTGCCCAACCTCACTGACTACAGGGATAACGTACGAGCTTCAAGTTGACCCTAAGGTCGCTCACAAGACCACAGACTTGCTCCGCGATCCCGAGTATGTCAAGGAACAAATCCGGCTACAGTACGTCTGCGTACATACGAAGTTTGTACTCATTCAAAAATACACTGCAGCGAACTCGACGAGGAAAACTTGTATCGCCTCGGTGTAAACGGCTGTGTCTACACCCCACTCCAAGTTGTCAGTCCCAATGGCGCCCCTGACATCATCCAGCGCGCCGTAGCCTTCGTGGAAGAGAAGAAACGCAGCGGAACACTTCCCCCTGGGCTCGCTGAGCAGTGGGACATTCAGTTGCGCACCCTCAAGGACGAGACCCTCCCGGATATCGAGTCCGTCGTGTTGCCTGGCTGGTTCAGCACTAAATGTCAGTGAAGGGCCGCTACTTCTCGATGTTGACCACTGACGCTGCTGGTATCAGCTACGCCGGAAACAGGGAAGCAATACGTGCGTATTTTTGCTTGGATATGAATGCTGGCTGAAAATGCATTCTTGTACACCAAGGTATCCATCCTGCCTGTCCCGCAGCACCCTTTCTCGCGGTAAGTGTCTATACGTTGGCGCGAGCTTGAACCTGACTTACAAGCCGGTCACACAGGGGCTCCGTTGTATGTCTCTTCAAACTGATGAAATGTAGCTGACACTGACAGCGCCGCCACTTAGCATGCGAAGAGCAGTGATCCCCTGGAACATCCTGATCTCGATCCCAATACCTTCTCCGTCCCCTTCGGTACGTTGCAGTACTGAAGTACGGGAACACCCTTTTCACGATGCTTGCGTTATTCCAATGTCGCAGATCTAGATATCTATCTTGAAGAATTCAAGTTCGCACGGCGTCTGGCGGGTACTGCGCCATTCAAGTCGTACGTTGTGCGTGAAGTGGATCCAGGCTCTGCAGTACAGACGGACGAAGAGCTCAAGGGTATGTCCATATGCTATACATCGTGACAGATCATGACAATCGTCGGAATCTCGCCGCACAGAATACATCAGGAGGTACCACAACACATGCTACCACGCGTGTGGCACCTCGAGCATGCTCCCCCGCGAGAAGAATGGGGTCGTGGACCCGAAGCTGAAGGTGGGCCCTTCAGCTTAGCTACAACAGTATCCATGCTAATACACCAACATCGAAGGTTTATGGTACTAAGAACCTGAGGGTAGCCGACATATCCGTCATACCTCTCCATATCGCCGCCCATACGGTCGCCGCTGCGTACTGCATAGGCGAATACAGTGAGGTGCTTGCATACTCTATGATTCACGCGGCTCATTCGTCGTCAACAGTGGCGGACATCCTTACCGGCTCTGCTTAGGACACTCGTACAAAGCTGCTTAGAGTTGCGGTGGACATCACTCGTGTTTCAGTAGCCCAGCCTCACTCTATTACTGCCTTGCATGACCTCACGTTGTGTACACTTCCTCTGTTGGAGATGGGTAATGATTGTACATGGCTATATACTATTGCCATTCATTCACAGGTCAATGCGCGTATCCGTTGCAGCCGTGCAGCCAGGCTTGAGCATACCTTCAGTGTTCACTGTCAAATGTCGTAAGCAGACGACTTGGGACTGAACCGGTGGAAACGTACCACATGTTGAATTCATGCCCGAAGCGTTCACCGTTCACAGTATCCACAAATATGGTGCGCTCGCTCATGAGCTCCTCGCGGTATGCTTTCGCTTGCTCGAACGTTATCATGCCTGCGTCGTCCGCAACGATGTCCTGGAGCTCAACGGGTAGCCGTTCCCACATTGTTGTCCCCGAGATAGCACGTCGTTTCCACGATGCCTGCTGGGGTGCTACTACGCTTGCCGACGGGATCGTGATATGCGGGTCAATGAGGAAAAACACAAGGATCTTGCGGTGGCCTGGCCTGGTGGGATCGGCCAATCGGAAGGGCGAGACCAGGTGCTGGTAGAGGTTTGGAAATGCGATGCACCGATCTTCTTTCGTGATGATTTTGCCGACGTCTTGCGCGCAAGGATCGTCCCTACGGGTGTCGCGGTCGGCACTTAGCCTGAAAGTTCGCGCGGAGGATCAGGCGTGCGTACCGGTCGATACCGTACAGATGGACCATGCAATAATTGTCGTCCTGGCCGTGATAGCGTGGCTCATTGACACCGTTGCGGAACGATAGGGTTGACTCCGTCAGGTTATCGCAATCGTAATACTACCATGCATCGTGGTTAGCATTGGATCGGACCGCGAACGGAGCGAAAGGCTCACGTATATGAAAGTAGCGACTATGGCCTCATTGTTCATGCCTAGCATGCGCTCAGAGACTTGTTCGCTGCCACACACAACGTTGACCACTCGCACCTTCCACGTGCCACTTTCCACCAGGGTACTCTGGTTTCTCGGGTGTTAGGACGATGTTTGCGAGCTTGACGATCAACTGTAAAGTCCTGCCTCGCAGATTGATGGTCTTCTTCACATCGTCCAAGCCACCGTCATAAGCCGGCTTGCTGTCCGGCCACTTCTTTGGCTGTCTGTCATACCACTTGAAGCTTACCACATTGTGGAAATCGACAAAGGGGTCCTCAGGGCCGCGCCCCGCCTCGAGGCGGTGGACCTCTTCTTGGATGGCTGCTTCCTCTTCGTCATCATCTATAGGTGGTGGCTCTCCCTGGCATGCTACTGGTCAGTGTTACACGAGCATGATAAACTTCGGTAACATACATCTGGCCAAATGCAGGTGGGAAATAAATCTCCCTTTAGATCCAATCGCGTCGGGACCTGTCTCTCGCGCGCGAGGTCGGACAGCACCCATTCGAACAGTGGCACCGCGCGTTCCACGATTTTCAGAATGACCTTCTGGAGTGCAGCGTGATCTTCGGGATGGATGTTGTTGATGTACGGCGATGCCAACGATACACTGCCATCGTCTCCAACATGGAAGTCGGAAGGCAGCCATTGGAATTGTTCAGAGTTGAAGATGGGCGGGACATCATTATCCTCTCGGGGCTGTATGGGTTCACCGGATGTCGTTACGGTAAGCCCGTAGATAACAGGATACAGAGATGGATGGACGAGATCCAGGACCTTGCCGTCAGACCCCGGGTGCCAGTCTTTCTCAGAGTCGGGGACGGACTCGAGCGGATACACAGCGGATCGCAATTCTGACTTGAGATTGGAAGGTACGAGCTTGTCTGACCGCCACACGCGCTCGTAAGGGCCAGGCTGACTCGGAAGCGCATACAGTGAGTGAGTAAGGGGATGTCGATGTATCAGACTGACCTCAATGCCTGTGCTCTCGTCTCGAAGCGCGGCGTATGCCTCGAGCTCCGTCAAGACATAGTTGATCTGCGCACAACATGACATCAAGGAAATTGGTAGATACGATGCACCGTACCATGTTGTCCGTGAGCTGGAGGCTCGGATGAACGTCTTTCTGCTGTTCATGTATCTCTTCTATCCACCTGGACCGTATCTTCTCGTCGCGAAACTTGACATGCCAGCCGGCCTTCTCGCGGATGGAAGTACTCAGTGCGCACATCCGCAGCTCCACGAGCGTGCGGGGAGTATCATGGAAGTCGGAAGGCAGCCATTGGAATTGTTCAGAGTTGAAGATGGGCGGGACATCATTATCCTCTCGGGGCTGTATGGGTTCACCGGATGTCGTTACGGTAAGCCCGTAGATAACAGGATACAGAGATGGATGGACGAGATCCAGGACCTTGCCGTCAGACCCCGGGTGCCAGTCTTTCTCAGAGTCGGGGACGGACTCGAGCGGATACACAGCGGATCGCAATTCTGACTTGAGATTGGAAGGTACGAGCTTGTCTGACCGCCACACGCGCTCGTAAGGGCCAGGCTGACTCGGAAGCGCATACAGTGAGTGAGTAAGGGGATGTCGATGTATCAGACTGACCTCAATGCCTGTGCTCTCGTCTCGAAGCGCGGCGTATGCCTCGAGCTCCGTCAAGACATAGTTGATCTGCGCACAACATGACATCAAGGAAATTGGTAGATACGATGCACCGTACCATGTTGTCCGTGAGCTGGAGGCTCGGATGAACGTCTTTCTGCTGTTCATGTATCTCTTCTATCCACCTGGACCGTATCTTCTCGTCGCGAAACTTGACATGCCAGCCGGCCTTCTCGCGGATGGAAGTACTCAGTGCGCACATCCGCAGCTCCACGAGCGTGCGGGGAGTATCAAGGTCTGGCGGATCAGGTTCGTCAATTTCGTAGTAGTCGAAGTCGGCTCCATCGGTGAACGGGTGCGGGAAGCGGCCGCTCTCTATACCGAAGTCCTTCAGCTTGTCAGCAGCGTGCACAGGTACTGGGGATGACATGTTCGGCGTGTTGTATCAGACCAGAGAGCTATTAAATAGGATCACTGTAGGGCTTTCTCCGTTCATGATCAGGGGCGCGAATGAAGCTGATTACCGATGCATCGGACCCGGCAGATGATCATGAACCATACCATGCCCTGCCGCGCCCTCGCATGCAAGAGATAATTGCCCACGCTGAGTCGACCCTGATAACAAAACGCGAGAGACGTGCAGGCCCAGACTCAATCTATCGCTGACATGGGCCTCAAGCGAATTACATACTTGCATACTGAATCGAGGAAGACTTGCCAAGCTTGAGAGCACCGCGCGCGAGTCCGCGACTCGCGATCGGGTTGTGGCCATGGGCACGACATTTGCGCGACAGCGACGGTCAACATCAGTGATCAGTGACTCTGCCGAGCGCGTGCCCGACAATGGTCGAGAAGGGTCTCTGCACACGACATGCGGGAAACGCGTAAGTAGTGACTCGACTTCGAATTCAATCTTCCACAGTGAGTCATAACAGTCAGGTTAAGTAGGAATGAGCGAGGTAGCATGACTCTGAGATACGTGATGCTTTCAGCTGGGCCTGGAGATATGCAGGTATGGCACATGCCTGTGCCTCTGAAAAGGTGTCGTGGCAGGCAAGAAAGGGCTACGCAACGGGACCCACCTATTCGAGAACAGTGAGTGTCTGTGGACAGCTCCATAAAAGACGCTCGCCGGCTTTTATGGTCTACAACGGAGACTATGGACAGCTCCATCCTGCCATACATGTTGCGAATCACGAATGGCGGTGCGCCTAACGCCGAAGACACCTCATCAGTGTACCACGATGTCGATGCAATCGAACACGCTAACGGCAGCGGGGCAGTGTTGCAACCGTCACCCGCTCGAGAGGTCCAGGCCGCTTCAGTGCCGTAGTGCCCGACCGTATCCGTGGCGCCGCCCACTGGAATTTGGGCTGTTGTGGGCCACCACGGGTACGGCAGTACCGTGACAACATTCGATCATGGGAATGAAGGGCACAGGTTGAGCGTGATGTAAACCAGATTATATATGAACTTGAAGCCCGGGGGACAGTGAAGACAATTACACACCTTCGGTGAAGCCCCCGTATCGGTATGCCTATTCTTGCACACACCGGACTCATCACCCTTACCCTCACGCCCGATGACCCATGCGACACAACAATCACTGCGGATGATGGGAGGGTGCTCTATGTCGTACGAAGCAAGGACAGAACGGATGGCACACAAACAGAGGTGTTCAATGCGGAGAAAGCTGTCATAGCATCACTGCAGCGGTCCGACGTTAGGAACCATGCGTGGAATGTGACGTATTGTCACCAGACAGCGGAACCACTGCACAAGTGGATGCGCAATAGTATCAATCCCCTAAGCAGGTGCGTCAGTGACCGATGTCGCTCATACTGCATACCGAAGGCCACGAATTAGGAGCAGGTGGTTCAAGGACGAAGTCGGTCGGCAGTATAAGTGGAAGGGGCACTCAGCGGGGAGCACGCGCGAGGTACGACAGTGTCTTACTCACCTCTGACAACCCCTGGCTGAGCACAGCGCACATCCACACAGCTGTACACGAAAGATGACGGTTGCAAGGAACCTATTGCCACCTTCCACAGATCTCGGTCAGGTCGAGGATCCAAGCGGTCAAAGGCCGTTCCAGCACAGCTATGCCTCTCTTATCGCGCGGAACAAATCAGTGATCTAGTAGTGTGCTCTTTCTTATTCCTGGAGCAAGAGAAGCGGGCTCTTGATGAGTTGCACCCGGTGTCATTACAACTGGCAGGCATTGGGCTGTCCGCGAACACAACAGGAGGACTTGCATCATTTTGACGGCCCCGGGCCAGGGTACTAGATAGTGCGGCTGGTGGTTGGCACGGACGATTTGCGGCAGTAGGAAGATCTCAGTTGTTCTGTAATTTATCGCATGTACCAAAGACATGGTGAGGAAGACGCAAGGAAGACGTGTAGCGCAGAAAGCGTGAGAAGTAGCACTGAGGACGGGTAGATTTACCGTCCCGCTACGTGTGCCCAATCTAGCGGAAGAAGTAGAGGTCGCCAATCTCGAAAGCGGAAGTCGGGGGCTTTGAATCCTAACAAGAGCAAATAAGAGATGTGACCTCAGCCACAACGGTAGCGCTAGCGCTTGGTTTGTCGCTGTACATATCAAGTACGGAATTTTGTTGGCGCCCCCCCTCTTGGTGCATATGTACTTCGCTCAATTTTGTTGCTTTTTCACGCAATTCTTCGATCTCACAGCACTGCTTCATGAAGGGATCGCCGAATGGGGTACCTTTCCAAAGTGCGCTGCTACGCACCGTCCATTGGCGGGCATGACGACTTCTGCGTCACTACGTCTACGACGTCATCTCCGCTTCAGCGGCACCTGTCCCTCAAAGTCGTGCGGTATGCCATGCTCTACGCATCCCTTTCCGCATCCCCTACCTCGTCATCATCCAGGAGTATAGTCCACGGCGACCAACTCGGGTGTGTATGTCTATCATTTTGTACGGTAGACGACTGAACGTGGTCCAGCCATGCCTGAACATCGCGTCCCAAAGGACGGCCTCATCCTCGCCGTAAATGCTGGGTCGTCTTCTCTCAAGATATCTCTGTTTCGCCGCACAAATACGCGTGCTGCCCAATCTAGCCTTGAGGTCGTCGAACTACTCGTGACGTCTAGCATCACCGGCATCTCGTCGCCTCCCGCCTCTTTCAGTTTTCAGTTGGCGTCCCACAAACAGGGACGCGAGGCGAAGGAGCAGTCTCTAGACGGCATCAAGAATCATACCTCCGCATTCAACCACTTCCTCGACCACCTGCAGAACGAGAGCAAGATAAGCAGGGAATCGATTGTGCACGTCTGTCACCGCGTCGTACACGGTGGTGACTTCTATGAACCTGTGATCATCGATTCGGAAAGCTTTCGACACATTGAAGACCTGTCTGACCTTGCACCGCTGTAAGTCGTCGATTCTTCAAGTGTGGGAACAGATGAGCAACATCCTCCAGTCATAACGGCGCTGCACTCTCAGTCATGAAGAGCGCCATTGAGTCTCTTCCCGAGGCGAGCTCTATCGCCTATTTCGATACGTCATTCCATCGCTCCATACCACTACACGTGGCAAGCTATGCCATCGATCCCAAGGTCGCTCACCAGCGCGGCTTGAAGAAATACGGGTTCCACGGCTTGAGCTGTGAGTGGGTGGAACGCTCGCTGTGCCGTGATGTGCACTGAGCCCCATTTCAGACGCATATATCCTCGGTGCAGTGAGCCATTACCTACAAAAGGTGCGTCGCATTCAATGCCGAGCGCATACCATCTCATGCGTTCGCCCAAGGACAAGACCTCGCTCAACCTCATTGTCATGCATCTCGGCTCTGGTGCCTCCATCTGCGCGATCCGGAACGGCCAATCACTCGACACATCAATGGGGCTGACACCCGTTTCCGGGCTCCCCGGCGCAACACGCAGCGGACTCGTCGACCCGTCGCTCATCTTCCACTACACGAACCGTGCCGGGCGGATCACGCATGACCCGAGTCAGGCTGTCGACGTGCGTGTCACACAGGCGGAGGCGATCCTCAACACCGAGTCCGGGTGGAAGGCGCTCACGGGGACGTCCGACTTCGGCGAGATCGTTCAGAAGATGAAGGAGCACGGCGCAGCGCGCGGCAGTGACGTCGCTGACTGGCAGGGTGATGCGAGATGGAGGCTCGCCTTTGACCTGTTTGTGGACAGGATCGTCGGTTTCATGGGATCGTATTATGTGCGTCTTGGTGGCAAGGTCGACGCGCTCGTATTTTCGGGCGGGATTGGTGAGAAGAGTGCTGAGCTCAGGGAGGCCGTCGTACGCTATGCGGAGTGTATCGGTTTCAAGCTCGACGAGGAGGCGAATGCGGAAGCAAGCCAACAGGAGGGTGCAGTGGTGAGCATAGGCAAGAGGACGGATGCCGGGCGCGTGTTGGTGTGTAGAACAGATGAACAGGTGTGTCGTTTCGTTAATCGTTATGACATGTAGGCTGACGCGCGAACAGCTCGAAATGGCCAAGGAGTGCGCAATAACGGAGAAGTCCTAGCTGTGATGCTCGTTGACTACGTAGCAGAGCTGCAGTTCATCGTCCCGCATGATCCATTACCATGTACTACAAGTACCCGGCGGCGACGCAGACCGTCTGGACCGAGTAACCTCCGAACACTCTCGCAAAACGCGTATACGATAAGCGATGAACGTAACAAAATGCCGAGATGGAGACTCACAAAGTTCGCGCGGGTGGACACTGTTAGTGCATCAAGCTGCTGAAGAATGAAAGACGGTGCCATTATCAGGTGCACCGCGGCCTCTCACCGGGACGAAGTAGAGGCTACTTGATTACTGTAGACACAACATACACTGATAATCGTCCGCACATGCGACTGAGTCAAACAAAGAATCCTCGCCATGTGCCAGACTACTACACTTCAGAGTGTATCATACCGCGGCCGGGGCCCCCTTAGCCTTACTGAGTACCACGTCAAAAAAGAGTTGGACTCTAAAAGCGATGGAACGGACACAAACGGGTACGGGTGTGATATGTATAGACATTCTTGCGCGTTGACGTCACCAAGGACGTACGTCGATGCTACCAACCTATGGCGTCTCGGGCGCCTACTTTGGGCGCTTCCTACACCTTGTCCTCCTACCTTCCCTTCCATATCTATTCCTACCTTGTTTGGTGCATCTGGCACTAGCAAGCACCTCGAAGCAAAAGAAATAAAATGATTGCCTATTGCCCGGATCGAACGAGCGACCTCACCATTGGATTACGTAAGCATAGTGTCTACCATACCACGTCCTTACGAGTGGCGCGCTCTACCACTGAGCTAAACAGGCCTTGCATTACTGTTTTCAAGAGCAGTACACATACCTAAAAGAACAGTGGCTGCAAGGCAGAGAGATGACGCACTTCGATGATAGCGGCGAAGCTCGAAGACTGACGTCGTTGCAGCCGCACTTTGACTTGCGTGTGGCACCTGCTGCTCTTCCACAACGTCTCGCATTCCATACATATACTTCTTCGCTGGCCATGGATATAACACCTCTGCCCGACCTTCACTCTCCAACCTTCGACGTTCCATCCTAAGATGCCTGGCCAACAAATCCTCGAGCCCAATCCGCCTCCCGACCCATCGCAGCTACCCGATGCATTACTCGATTATCGAGTTAAGCTCCATGTTCAAGGAACGCTTTCCAAGGATGAGCTCGATGCGATCTCTCAATTCAGGCGAGCAGCAGACTACATCGCGGCCGGTATGTATGAACCAAGCCCCCGTATCACAGCCCATTAACGCAGAGCAGCGATGATCTTCCTCAAGAGCGGTATTCTTGAGCGACGTGACCTTACCCCTGACGACATTAAGCAACGACTTCTCGGGCACTGGGGGACGTGCCCTGGACTGGTCCTTGTCTACGCGCACATCAACCGCCTTGTTCGCAAGACCGATGCGGACCTGCTATATGTCGTTGGTCCAGGGCATGGTGCGCCGGGAATATTGTCGTGCCTGTGGCTGGAGAACACTCTGAGTCATTTCTGGCCGCGCAACACGCGTGATCTGACCGGATTGAGGAGCCTCATCAGTGGCTTTAGCGTGCCAGGAGGGTTTCCAAGGTATGTGTACTACGCTGTCGGACGCTGTAGCTATCTTATTCGACCGATGCAGCCATGTCAACGCGGAGACTCCAGGCTCGATCCACGAAGGAGGCGAGCTTGGATACGCACTCAGTGTCGCGTTTGGCGCGGTCATGGACAAACCAGACCTCGTCTGTGTATGCGTCATCGGAGACGGTGAAGCTGAGACGGGGCCTACTGCAACGTACGTTGTTATCCGCATTCCTTGCGCGACATCCCTGACTGTATGCTAGTGCATGGCATGGCTACAAGTACATCGACCCCGCAGAATCCGGCGCGGTGCTTCCCATCGTCCATGTGAATGGGTTCAAAATATCCGAGCGTACGATCTACGGCACGATGGACGACAAAGAGCTCGTTGCGCTCTTTACGGGCTATGGTTACCAAGTGCGCTTCGTTGAGGACCTCGAGAACATCGACGAAGATATGGCGGCCTCTGTGGAGTGGGCGCTCGGCGAGATTCGTGGTATACAAAAGACAGCGAGGAGCGGGCAGCCGCAGGTTAAGCCGCGTTGGCCCGTTCTGATCATGCGCACCCCAAAGGCATGTAGTATATACACCCTCAAGGTTTCCCACTCACAGTAATCACGCAGGGGTGGGGTGGCCCGAAGAAGTTGGGCGGCGACTTCATTGAAGGATCGTTCCATGCCCACCAAGTCCCGCTACCAAACGCGAAGAAAGACCCGGAACAACTCAGAATGCTCCAGGAGTGGTTGGAGTCATATAAGCCAGAGGAGCTCTTCGACGACGACGGGGTGCCTAATGACAGGATTCTATCAATAATTCCGGCGGTATGAGGCAAACATTGCCAAAGGATTGAGCACTAATCGTTGTCCGTAGAAGGATGGGAAGAAGATCGGCATGAGGAAAGAGGCATACGCTGGTTATGTGCCTCTGCGCATGCCCGACTGGAAGCAGAAGAGCGTGGAGAAGGGTTGCCAAGAGAGCTGCATGAAAGTCATCGGCGAGCTGCTATTCGAAGTCATCAATGAGTACGCAGCGGCGGCGTAGCATGCACATGACGCTAACTGTATGCTTAGGAATCCGCATACCTTCCGCATCTTCTCTCCTGATGAACTCGAGTCCAACAAGCTCGGCGCTACCCTCCGAACGAGTGGGCGAAACATGCAGTGGGACGTGGCGTCGCGGGCGCAAGGCGGGCGCATCATCGAGATCCTCTCCGAGCATACCTGCCAAGGCATGATGCAAGGCTATACACTGACTGGACGGACCGCGCTCTTCCCCAGCTATGAGGCCTTCCTCGGAATAGTACATACTATGATGGTCCAGTACAGCAAGTTCGTAAAGATGGCGCAAGAGACGAACTGGCGCCGCCCGATTGGCTCTCTCAACTACCTCGAGACAAGCACCTGGGCACGGCAGGATCACAATGGCTTCTCTCACCAGAACCCGTCATTTATCGGCGCGGTGCTGGCGCTGAAGCCTAAGATTGCGCGCGTGTATCTGCCGCCGGATGCGAATTGCTTCCTCTCGACCATGGCGCATTGCCTCGGGGCAAAGAACTACATCAACCTCATGGTCGGGAGCAAGCACCCGACGCCGGTATGGCTCAGCCTAGAGGAGGCGGACAAGGTGCGTCTGGTAGCTCCCTTGTTGGGTGCATACGCTCCAACTGACTATTTGTCAACAGCATTGCATCGCTGGTGCTTCTATCTGGAAGTTCGCTAGTGTCGACGACGGCGTCGACCCGGATGTAGTGCTTGTGGGCATCGGCGTGGAGGTGACGTTCGAGGTGATTGCCGCTGCGGCGCTCCTCCGCCAGCGCCTTCCCCAGCTACGCGTGCGTGTGGTGAATGTGACCGACCTCATGATCCTCGAACCCTACGGCGCACATCCGCATGCGTTGACGGGGCTCGAATTCGACGCTCTGTTCACGAAAGACCGTCCCGTACACTTCAATTACCACGGCTACGTGAACGAGCTGAAGGTGAGAGCTGGTCCCTTCCGCTATAGAACGTGCAGACTGCTGATCTCCCGGCGCAGGGCCTGCTGTTCGGGCGACCGAACATGGACCGAGTCACGATGGAAGGGTGCGTCGCTTCCGTATCGCATCCGCTGATGCCCCACCCTCATTGCGCAACCCTACAGATACCGTGAGGAAGGGACAACGACTTCTCCGTTCTCCATGATGCTGCTGAACTACACGTCGCGCTACCACGTAGCTGCAGCTGCAGTGCGCGGCGCGGCGCGGCTAAACCCGCGCGTGGAAGTCGACGCGCACGTCGCCATCGCTGGGTTCATGCATGACGCGAAGAAGGCGCAGCAGTACATTAAGGAGCACGGAGAGGATCCGGAAGGTACTTTCAGCCTGCCAAAGTTTGAGTAAGTGTACCAGCGTACTGCCTGGTGCAAGTAGAAGCCGGGTGGTAACTTAGTACAATATGGAAACAAGTCGCAGTCCCTTCGCGATATGGTGTATTGCGTCATAGTGCTGGCTCTTGGCCACAGTCCCGCTTCACCGGTGTAGTATCCAAGTGGTTTGCGTTTTGCGGGAAGAAGCTACGACGGACTGTCTGGCTCACAACGAAGTGGTGGGACAAGCTGGTGCGTAAGGTTCGTTACCTTGTTTGCCACTCTAATCAGATGTTTCCCCAGCGTGCCCGCGGAGAACCTTGAACAAAATGCGAAGAAGCATGCGAAATGCGCTACCTGGCAGGTACTCTGCCAGACCTCACCCAGATAGGTGGTCCCTTTGCGAATCCCGTTATCATTCACCTGCGCCTTATCGCTTCACACCACCACCAGAAATGTATGTCTGGCTAGCGCTCCGTTTGAGAACCCCTGCTGTGTGTGAACAAGGTTCAGGGTTGTGATGCCTCATGGGCCTGCGCGGAAATGACTGTGTCATATCCACACCAGACATATCGCCATCCAGAGAAAATTCCATTGAAGAATTGTGTACGGCTTCGACAGCGTGGTCACAGCGCCTTCACGTACTAATACATCGAGGCACTTCATCGCTTGTGTTTTGTTCACTCCACCATGGACCTCATACAGAAGATCAACAGGAGTCATGGTCTAAGCGAGGGCGAAATCGATGCCCACCGCTCAAACGATGATCCCGTTGTCATTCTCCGCGGAAAATTAGAGCGGGCATGCCAGCGGTTCGTGTCCCATCCTAAATACAAAAGATATAGATGTGACACTTCATACAGGCTCTCTACAGACCTATACAACTCACAGAGCCATTTCATCCTCGAATTCGTACAGAATGCCGATGACAATCATTATGCTGCAAAAGCTGTCCCTACGCTCCGTCTATGCCTCAAGAATGACGAAGTGGTCATCGAGTGTAACGAAAAGGGCTTTGACGAGGCAAACGTCAGGGCTATATGCGACATTGGAGCCAGTACGAAGGCGACGGCCAAGAAGGCCGAGGGTTATATAGGTAAGTGAGGTCAATACACATGTAGGCGTGTCGCTGAAACGCTGCGCCAACAGGGGAGAAGGGCATCGGTAGGACTCGGACGTTACGACTCATCGTGGATATTTGCTGACTGTCTTCCAGGCTTCAAGGCCGTTTTTGTTGTCGCACACCGGGTCCATGTCGCATCGGGCCCCTTCACATTCCGCTTCGACCGCGATGCTTGCCTGGGTATGGTGAACCCAATCTGGGATGTGTCGCACCGCAGCAATCCTGGCTGGACAACCTTCCGACTAGCTATCGCACCCACCGTCAATCGAAGCGACTTGGAGGAACAAATTAGGGGCATCAGACCAACCTTGCTACTTTTTCTCCGCAAGCTGCGCTCCATCGACATCGAAATAAATATGCGCAAACGTACCCGGATTTCTGTGCGCCGTGTTGACGAGCCCGATAACGTCATCAAGCTCGAGCGATACGAAAAGGGGGTCTGCGTGTCTAGCCAGAAGTACCTTGTATTCCGGCGAACTGTCCGCACGTACGCCGGTGAAGAAAAGAGACAAGGCATACAGCAAAGTGAAGTCGTCCTGGCTTTCCCCATAGACGCCTCTAGCAAGCCTGTGATAGGTCAACAGTATGTGCACGCATTTTTGCCTGTCGCAACATATGGATTACCTGTATGTGCTAATCTTGTCACACACTTCCGTGCTTTGACCTCAGGCCGCTTTAGTTCGTTGCTCAAGCCGACTTCTTGACGTCCGCAAGTAGAGAAGACATCCTTGCGGACCCGCAATGGAATCTTGTCTTGCTAGACGGCATCAGGGATACGTTCCTTGCCGCCGTGGAGCAGTTCAAACAACATCCTAGCCTTCGCTACTGCTGGATGCGGTACATTCCTATGAATGCTCGAGGACCGTTCCGCCGAGTCGAGGAAGGCATCGTCGAGGCCCTCAAATCACAACCTGTTCTACGCGACATGCCCTACGAGCAGTATCGACTACCCCCAAGGCTCGTGACGATCCCGGACAGGTTCAGATCTTCTGGCTCTGATAGGCTTCCCCTCATCGCTGCAACATTTCTTCCAAACTCGATTTCCTATCTATCCAGCTCGTACGACACCGTCTACGACTGGAGTCATTTATCGAGGCTGGGCGTGGAAGAGATGTCGAAGGAACATTTCTTGGCTGGCCTACAGAACATGGACCAACAGGACCGATTCCCGAACTGCTCCGCAGAGTGGCTTGAGAGGGTATGCCAACTGTTACGCCCGAAGGTCAACAAAAGGTACCGTTTAAGGATTTCTAACCTTCGTCTACTTCCTCTGGCAGATGGTACTTGGGCGCGTGTTTCCATAGCTCCCGAGTGCTCCTTCTACACTGGCTTCGAGCTCTCGGATGTCGTTGGCCTGCGTTTTGTTGCCTCGAGTGTCAAGCCCTTCAGCTCAAGGTATGCCTTCCTCGAGGCGATGGGAGTGCAGGCAGCCAACGAGGTCGTTGTGGCGAAGAAGATTCTAGACTTGATGGGGACGCGTACGTTGTTGGAGCTTGTCCGATTCGCACAGTTCTTCTACACCCATCGAGACGACCCTCACTTCCCGGACCCAGTCAACCTCGATCTCATGGACGAGGAGGAGATACGGGGCAAAGGCCGTGAGTTGTACATCGACGTCCAGTCTAACGGCGTCAGTCTGCGCGATATCCTTCCGGGTGCTCGGTTCATCCACACCCACTTTGCCCCTCCGTACATGTTCCAGACGGCACGCTGGCAGGAATGGCTACAAGACTCTTTGGGACTCCATATTCACCCGCGTGTTTTGGGTGGTAGGATGTCACCCGAATTCAAGGCAATGACGCAGGCGCTGTCGACATCCACATCGCAGCTGCTCGGCGTTTTGCATGATCATTGGCCCTACATATCTGAGCAGCTCTCTGTGCACGGCTTGCACGAGCTCTCGCAAATCACGGTCGCATGCACCGATGGAACACAGCATATGCTGGCTGGGACTGCCCTCCGGAGACGCTCGCTGACATCGCTCCCGCATGGGGCTCTCCACTTTGTAGAGGTCTTGAAAGCAGACGATCGTCGGTGGGATTTCTTGCAGGAGCTGGGCGTAATGGTAGAACCGAACGCTGCCGCCTGGCTGGGGGTACTCGAAGAGCTGCGGGGCGCAGATGCACCTGTCCGAGTCGATTCCGTCATGGAGGTCTACAAGCAGCTCGATGCCCGCTTCAACGACGCGCCTGAGACCATCCGGTACGATCTTTGCGTCAGTACAACACATGATACTGACGATACGAATATCCCAGACAAGCCTTCAACGACCACTCGCTCATTCTCCGCATGTGGGAGAGCGGAGATACACAGCACATGATGTGGACCAATCTGAGCGGTGCATACTGGGATGGCCCTCCGTACCTCAAGGACGTCATACTGAAGATCTCTTTCCCCCATCTCCACGACTTCTTTGCCAGAAAACTCCACATACCTGACGTTCCCTTGTGCATTACCGTGGACCGGCTGCTCGAATTCGCTCAGGCATTCGAAGAGAAGGCGTTGCCGAGTTCTGTAGGGGATGTCATTGAGCGCATCCTCCTTGGCTTAACCGAGTTATGTGCAAAATCGCCCGGCGACGCAATACTTGCCACGCAACTCAAAAGGATCCGCGACAGGGCCGTCTTTCCAGCTGTAATGGCAGACGGGAATAGGATGCTTCTCAGCACGGGGGGTTTCTACACAACACGCAGCAGGGCTTTCGCGCGGCCCGCGCAACTACTCAAAGGGCGGGTGCCACTACTCTCTCTTTCACGACTCAGCCTCGCCGATATTGAGCCGCTGCTCGATAGCAGTGTGTGGGTCACTCCCGTCAAATATCTTGAGCCTCCCTTGCTGGAAATCTCCTATACTGTCGAAGGAGATCCGGAAATAGAGCACGAAATCACTGAACGGTTCACCGAGCCATATCGACTGGAATGTATCCGACGGTACGCATACACATGACACTACTACGCTCGAGAAACTGACTGACGAGATTCAGCACTGTATGCCATAATCTCGGAAGCCAGCTACGTCAACGGGAGTCGCCAATCCCTAAGTTCGCAGACAAGCTCCCTTCTCTGAAGATTTCTATGGTGGATGCAATTGTCGAGCATGTTTCCCTCCGCCGTGATGAAGGGGATCTGTCCTTCGACATTCCGCTGGACTCCCTTCTGGAAGAACCCGACGACGCGCTTGTCATATTCGTTGCACGAGAGCGACGAACGGAGATGGAGAGCGAGGTTATCACCCAGCTGAGCCGTCGTCTGGAGATCGATCGGTGCAGGATTGTAATGTGCATGCTAGGATCTCGCGAGGATATAGAAGACACCCTCCACCACGACGGGATCGAGCTCGCGTCTACCACACAGCACCCCGAAGATTACGACACGTAGCCTACTCATTCGCGCAGCCCAGAGCGCAAGACACCTATACAGACAGCGATGTCCCCATCTCCAGCGGTGTACGTCACGACAGCCAGTCCACCAGTGGTCGCCGTAGTCGTCGGCAGAAGGGCTCCTCTCAGACTGCCCTGCAGGCGGTCCCATCTTCCACTCAGTCTCCTCCTGCAGCACAGACACGCGCTCCTCTCGATGGCCTGGACGATGCAATGAACGCGTTGGAAGAACAACTAGCTGACCTCTCCCTCAGTGCCGACGCTGTGTACACAGCTGACTCCCTTCCAAGTCAACGGGCGGAACCAACAGACTACCTGGCTACCTGGCATGCCCACTCGCCGCAGGCGCGGGACGAACCGCCGGCAGGCAGCTCTGTGCGCGTACGGGATAGGCCTCAGCAACTGGAAGACGAGGAGGCAGAAGTCGACTCGGAGCCCGAGAGCTGCTTCTCAGCGGTGACAACCGTGACCAGCGCGGCGGGCAGCACAGCCTATGCCCAACCTCGTACGGTGACCACGGCGGCGTCGGCGATGGCTAGCCTCGTGGCGTCTCTCACATCTTCGACTAGCGTCTTTGGCGGGAACGACGAGTACCAGAAGGTCAATGGGATCCTGGGCGAGCGCTATGTGAGTACCCTTGGTTGTTCTACACGCAGTCGATCACTCACGAACGACGGTCGTGCCGGCAGGCCTATGCAGTGCTGAGAAAGATCCTGGGGCCGGGCTTTGGGCCAGACAACTGGACGAGTGGCCTGCGCGGCGAGGTGCCGGGCTTCACACACTACGATGGCCCTTCGGTCGCCGACTTCATCTACCCGGACACTCACGGCATCTTGACCACGCTCTGGTGCGGAGGAGAAGTGAAGGACCGCTGGATGGACGCCTGGCCGACGTACCATATCGAGGTGAAAGCGACGTCCATGTCCGGTGGAGAGCCGTTTCACATGAGCCCGACGCAGCTAAGCACGGTAGGCGTCTCAACGTCAGTTCATGGGTTGGAACGAATTCGCTGAAACACGCCTGCAGGCGCTACACATGACGATGCGCCCCGAGGACCTGAACTCACCTCCTACGAACGTCTATGTCATCATGCGGGTGTCCGGCATTCGGAGCGACCCCAAGTACGCGGTGTTCGTCGACCCGCACCAGCTGATCTACAAAGGCGGGCTGGTCATCAATAGCGAGGCGTGGGTCTCGAAGCCGGCGCTGGCATGACCGCCCGTGTCGCGCGGAGGATCGCTTCTGGCCGCTGACTGCTTTCTTGGAACCAAGTGAGAATTACGTATCTGTATGCATGTACTTGCTGTATGATGATGGGCATCGCAGTGTCGACGAAGTGTTGAGAAGGGAACGACCTCTGATATGTTGAATATTGTATAATGTGAACTGCGTGTATTAGTACTTTGAAGCTTCTCGCGGAACCATTGATTCCATCGAGACGGCTGGAATGCATACGAAATCGCCAGCGGGAGTGATGACTGCTCAGCCGTGAGCAAGGAAGGATAAAGATCGTTGGACCCACTGCCGTAGATGGCACAGTGCCCGTTCAAACTACGAGTTATCGTCGTGATGAGACGGCGCTGGGCGACGTCGACCGGCGAGTCTCATTAGCAAGCTAGCCGCGAAACCCGCGATTCCTGTACCGCTGGCACGGCTCTTGGAAAAGCTGCAGCAGAGTCCGCGTAGGTCCGCGTAGTACGTACCTGCGGCGTGGGCTCCCGACGAACGTGCGTAGTACTTTTAAGGACGCGCTCTCACGCACTCCAGGCGGGAGCATGCGACTGGCACTTAGGCCGGCAGATCGCTGGCAGCGAAGCACCGAACAGAATGAAAGAAGACAGGGACAGGTGGTACGCTATGGTACCTGAGCCTGGCAAAAGGGATCCAAAGCATAGGAGTGTAATCAGAACGTGTACTGGTATGAGTAGCTTATATCGCGGACGGTGTAGGGGCTCAGTCGGCATAGATCGGCATAGACAAAGGATTCATGGAAAAGTCAAAATGATCTGGTTGCCACTGCATTCGGATCTCTGTGGTCGAGTGCTGTGGGCGAATCGCTTGATGACGTCGGTTAGCATTTCTGACTCGGATTGGGCGAGATAGCGGTCGAGCTGCGCGCTGTTTCTATTCAATGACTTTGGGCCTTTCTCATACCTGTGTTCTACTGGTGGGTAGAAGAAAGACTTATAGTGTGTGCAGCTGCAGCGAGACGACATCGTAGCGTCGGGACAAGAAGGTTCCACTCGATCGCGATCGAGAGCGCCCCTGAGATAATGAGCGCGATCATCTCCAAATTCATCCGCCGGGAACTATCTCGAGGAATCTTTGCGACAAAACCTGCATGGGAGGCCTACTGGGCAGCGCATAAAGACGAGATGAATGAACCTATTGTTCCACGGTGCTTCAGGCCTACTTCTATTATCTTATTCTCAATCCTCTGTACTAACGTCGTGTGTTGAAGCCGCTAGCTCCACAAGTTTCGTGTGAATTGCATCGAGATCACCGATCGTACGTACCGTGGGGGCGCTCCGCCCTATCACGAGAGCGCACATGGAGACACATGCCAGCCGGTCGCAGCAGCACCGCCCGACTCGGAAGCTGGATATCGATGATAACGCGCCACGAACGTTGGAGCCTATGCAGAAGAGAGCGGCCCCTGGAAGGCTGGTAATATGGGCGTTGGTGAGCAGCGCTAGCGTTGAGGCGTCGAGGTCAAACAGAGTTCTGTCCACGAGCTCCTGTCACTTGCAGCGAATCCAAGACGAACGTGCGCTGCCCGATATGCCTAATATGGAGTTAGATCAGGGCCATCAATCTGCAAAAAAGATAGCAGAAATGGCCGGAGCATCAGCTCGCTGCTCCCCGCGACTTGTATATCAGTCCAAGATGCTCTCCTCGCCCACCAGACCATCCCCGTCTTGTCTGCCTCCCTTCATTGAGAGCGTCGACTCAAACAATGGCGCCTACTAACAGAGGTATTTCCCTCAAGCAGGTCTCCCTCATCTTTGCGTACGTCCTCACGCATACTCCTTGCTTCAGCCAACCAGACTAACGTCTTCGTCTAAGATGTGGAACTGCACTATTCTCTGACGGTATATATGCCCCCCCGAATGAGTCAAATTTAGGGCTGAGCACCAGATTTCCTCAGGTTACGCTAACAACATCGTCGGGAGCGGTGTGTGTGCTTGTTCTTCGTCTATGCCCGTAGACTGACATCATGCATCGCAGTAAATACTCTCCTCAAGCGGATTTATGGCACCGAGCAGGTCGACACGAGGTACAGCAACACCCTTTCCTCGGTCGCCTTTGCCGGCACCATCGTAGGCATGCTCGTCTTTGGCTACGTCTCAGACAGGATTAGCCGGAAATTCGGAATGGTGAGTGTCCTGCTTTCGTGCCTTCGTACGCATCTCCGAGGCTTGCTTCTCCCATAACGGCAATGTGCTCCGGGAATATGACGGCATTCCGTGGATACCGGCGTCCAACAAGTGCGTCATGGACCGTTGGCCACGCTTGCACATGTCAGTGTCCCTACATAACCCACAAATTGGACGGGCTATTTTCCAGGGCGAGGCGCCGTCAGAGTGCGACTGTCACCCTGGAAGCTAGCGTCGGCCCGCCGTCCTGATAATTGCACCTCTCGTCTACGTCTCCGTTTGGGCCTTCCGATAACGCTGGCTGACCAACGCATGTAGATGCTCGCGACGGGCATTGTGGCTCTCTTCTCCGGTCTATCGGCAGCCTCGAGTGGTGCACACCACAGCGTACGGGGTATGCTTGACATGCTCTGTGCGATGCGGTTCTTCCTCGGTATCGGCGTTGGCGCCGAGTATCCTTGCGGGTCAGTTGCCGCCTCAGAACAATCAGAGGAACCGGGCATCAGCAAGAATGCCCAGCATCGATGGTTCGCCCTTGCAACCAGTGCGTTTTCCGCGTGGTCTGCGAGACACCTAGTACTCACCGGTGTATGCGCGTTTGCAGACTCGATGATTGACGTCGGTTTCGTTGTCTCGGCGTTTGTCCCTCTCGTCCTCTATTGGATTTTCGGCGAGCACCACCTCCGCGCCGTCTTCCGTATCTCCCTCGGTCTCGGTATCATTCCTGCTGTCTTGGTCTTCATCTGGCGGCTGAACATGGAGGAGCCGACGCGCTTCAAGCGGGACTCGATGAAACGCACGAAGACGCCGTACCTCCTGATCATTCGCAGGTACTGGTCACGATTCCTGGGCATCTGCATTACGTGGTTCATCTACGATTTCATCGTGTACCCAGTCAGTACCTAGCGCTCCCTCGAGCATTATTTTGTCAGGCTGACATTCGGCGCAGTTCGGCTTGTTCTCGTCAACGGTCGTTGACAACATCACAAACAACTCGACATCACTGAGTGTCGTGTTTGGGTGGAACGTTGTGATCAAGTATGTTCAGCACCCATACTTGTCTGTATGGCACTGACCGCATGATCTAGCTTGTTCTACATCCCGGGTACCATCGGCGGCGCATTTGTCGTCGACTACCTTGGACCTAAGTACACTCAGATTACTGGCCTCCTGTGCCAGGCCGTCATCGGTTTCATCATGAGTGGACTCTACGAGCAACTCACCAGTCACATCGCTGCGTTTGCCGTCGTCTACGGTATCTTCCTGAGCTTCGGCGAGCTTGGACCCGGCAACTGCCTCGGCATGCTCGCCGCAAAGACCGGCCCAACCGCCGTGCGCGGGCAGTTCTACGGGATCGCGGCGGCCGTGGGCAAGGTGGGCGCGTTCATCGGGACGTGGGTATGGCACGACATCGTGGACGACTTTGGTGGCTCGAGCAGCAAGCGGGGGAACACGGGCCCGTTCTGGATCGCCTCCGGGCTCGCGGTGCTCAGTGCGCTCGTGACGTTCTTCCTCGTGAAGCCGCTCTCGCACGACGGCATGGAGGAGGAGGACCGCCAGTTCCGGCTGTACCTCGAGGCGCACGGCTTCGACACGTCGCTGATGGGCCTCGAGGATGAGGGCACGCCGACGATCGACTCCGGCGACGTGAAGCACCCGGCGAGCATCGACGAAAAGGCCGCCGCGTGAGTCCCTGCTGTGACGATGCACGCTATGCATGATGCTCTGGCCGCCGTCCCAGGTACTATATGTGTTTGGTGTAATCTTGGGTGATGTATTGGGGGATCTTTGGTTGTCGTGGTACTCATGTTGTAACGACCTCTCATGTACGGAAATATAACGACGCTATCGTACTGCTGCGCCACAGACGTCCATTTGCTATCGAGAATCTTACCTCCCTGTCTTGGGAATGTGCGTGTTGCGTTCGCGTTGTGATATGTTATATATCCATGCATGCGCACAGTGTGTTGTATACTGCGGGTTTCTGCGCAAAGAAATGCCACTGCAGCCTCGTGACGCGCCTACGCGCCTGTGGCGAGATGGCTCTCCCCGTCGGAGTCCCCGCAAAGGCAACCGTGTGCTTCTCTGTCGTGCCACACAAACCTAATATCCTAGCGGCAAAGCGTTTGCCATGGGCTGTGCGTCCCCCTTTAGAGTTTTTACTCTGCTCTGCGTTTCTCTCTCTAGTCGACCCGGTTCGTCCCGCCGGATGATACGATGGACCTCATCCGAGAAATCAACAAAAAACATGGCTTGAGCGACGACGACCAGACGCGTTCGCGCGATGATCTGGTGGTGGAATCCCTGCGAGGAATATTGCAAAGGGCCTGCGAGAGGTGCGTGCTTTCGCGGCTCTGACTGTCATCGGCATTGAACCACATATAGCCTGTCGCACGACCTTTACAACACCAAGACACACTTTCTCCTCGAGTTCATACAGAACGCCGACGACAATGAATACGACGCGCAGACAGTCCCTAACCTGCAATTGCGCCTCCATGAGCGTCAACTTGTCATCAGGTGCAACGAGAAGGGCTTCGAGGCAGAACACGTTAGAGCTATCTGTGACGTACGCTGCAGCACGAAGAAGAAGCAGCCAGGGGTAAACAGGTACATCGGTGAGAAGGGTATAGGTACGTACGCGTGCGTTCTTAAAGCTCTTGTGTGCTGAAGCTTTCGCAGGCTTCAAGGCTGTCTTCGCCGTCGCCGAACGGGTTCATGTCGCGTCGCGGGAATTCACGTTTCGGTTTGACCGAAACGGTCCGCTCGGGATGATCAACCCTATCTGGGACCCTTCGCACCCGATCGATGCCGGTTGGACGACGTTCCGCCTGGACATCTCGCCTTCTCTGAATATCAGCGGCCTGCGCAAACAACTTCAGAACATTCACCCAACGTTATTACTTTTCCTGCGAAGACTGCGAGCGATGGACGTTGAATTGGCGATGGCAGGGCCAACTGCCAAAAAAGTCCGGATCACCGTTTCCAGGGTGGATGGACCCGGGAGAATCGTCCGACTCGAGTACCACGAGAACGGGTGGTGCACATCAACTTCGAGGTACCTCGTCTTCAAACAGATGACACCGACCTACCCTGAAGAAGTGAAGCGGGAAGGCATACAGGAGAGCGAGATCATCCTCGCCTTCCCAGTGTCGGCGGACGGGGGGCCTGAGATTGCCGACCAGTTCGTCCATGCCTTCCTCCCTGTGGCCAAATACGGGTTACCCGTAAGTACAATTCCAGTGTGGCTAGCTCCGCTTTACTGACGTTTGCGCTGTGAAGTTCATTGTACAAGCAGATTTCCTGACACCTTCTAACAGAGAAGGAATCATATCTGACTCAAGATGGAATGTCATGCTCTTTGACGGCATTTGCGATGTCTTCATGCGTGCCGTTGAACAATTCCAGCAAGATCCTATCCTGCGGTCTACCTGGGTGCGGTTCATCCCGGTCCACGCTCAGCCGCCATTCGCCATCACCGCCGAATTGATCATTCATACACTCAAAAAGAGAGAGGTATTGCTCTCTTCCGACGGGTGTCGTCGACGACCGCAGGACGTCGTTACCCTACCGGAGGCTCTCCGCGTCAACCGTACTGAGCCGCTCATCCCTCCGGAACACCTTCCTGGCGTACATTACCTGTCCGACATGTACGACGTCTCTCAGGACAGCACCTACTTGACCACGCTCGGTGTCAACCCCCTCTCTGAGCGGAATGTCCTTGATGGTCTTACACTCATGGACCGCGCGGATGTTATTCGTGCGCAGGGAGAACAGTGGCATGACGTTGTTTGCGCCTACCTGAACGCCGTGCCCCGAATCGGAGGCACATTCAACAAACAGATACTCGAACTACGGTTGCTTCCTATGAGCGACGGCTCATGGCGCGCCGCGTGGGAGGCGAAGCAGTTCGTCTTCATGTCTGACCAGCTGGACATCGCGCAGGATGTGGACTTTCAGTGCATTACAAACGACGTGAAAGAGCATACGGCAAGGCACAAATTTTTCCTCGCGCTCGGAGTCCGCCCTATAGATCCAACCCTCGTTGCGACCAAAATACTCCTTCAGTCCAACCAGTCAGCACCGTTGCAGACTCTCATTCGCTGTGCGCGCTTCTTCTACGAGAGCCGCAACAAGGAGGGCGTCCCGCCTCCGTCGACAAGTTTCAAGGTGATGGACCAGAGCGGGCGCGTCACTTCTAGTGATGAGGTTTACATGGAACTCCCGGAGACGACTGGCAGCGAGATCAACCTTCGCGACGTGATGCCTTCTGGGGCAAAGTTTCTGCACGAAGATTACGTCAAGCTGTACGCGCAAGATCGCTACTGGCTTTCATGGCTGCAGGACATCCTCGGCGTCCATACGTCGCCTCGCATCATCTCAGGAAGACCATCCCCTGAGATACATTCCATGGCGAGTCACCTAGATACTCAGGAGTTTCTGGCCATGCTCCGCGCGTTCTGGCAGCAAATCTCGACGAGTATCTCTCCCATAGGATTGTCCGACCTCGCCGGTATTGAGGTTATATGCGATGATGGCACCGCTCACCCCTTGCGTACCACCGCGTTGAAACGGCAAAGTTTGGCCTGTCTCCCACCTACGTTGTCGTCTTGCCTCAACTTTATTCCCGTGACGAACCCCGATGACCCGAGTTGGGGGTTTCTCGCGATCATCGGGGTCACGATGGAGGCGAATGCATATGCATGGATTGACATGCTGCTCACATTGCAAGAGATGAACAGCGCGGATGAGAAGACAATTCTGGGAGTGTATCAACAGTTGAATGTCAGATTTGCCGAGGCCCCGGAATTGATTCGGTTAGTGGGCGTTGTGTCTCGGAATTGCTAACACAGCTCATACGTCCTATTTAGTGCCGCATTCTTCAAGCACTGCCTCATATTCGTGCCGCCTGACGGACGAAATCGTCTAACCGCATCTTGGGTCTCCTTTGCCGACGTGTTTTGGGACGGGCCGTCAACACTGCGCTCAAAGTTCAACATGAAATCAGTATATGCTGACTTGGGAGAGTTCTTCGTCGGGAAGCTTGGAGTACAAGATGCACCCATCGAAGTCCTTGTAGGCGAACTCATCATGTTTACTGCGGCGCACGCAGGTGACCCGGTCGCCGAGGACACAGTACAGATCATCGAGGAGATGCTGGTCAACATAAGCGGATACATTGCGTGGCAGCCCGCATGGCAACTTTGTCTTCACAACTTAGTTGAACACCCTGTCTTCCCGGTGCACCTAAAGGGCCAGGTCCGAATGCAGCGATATGACCAATTCTACATCTCTGAAAAGGGAGGGAAGAGCATTGACCAGTTCCGCTATTCCGTACCTATATTGGCCTTCTCCAGCGCGCAGACACTCAGTCTACTCCGACCGATGTTCGAGAGCAAAGTCTGGCCCCGTCCACTACGGATGCTCGAGGCTTCCCTCGTCGCAAAGTCAATCCCGCTTGGTCCGAAGATCCTCGACCAGGAGGCCGTAAAGTTGTATAGTAGCAGGTCTGAATACATGGAAAAGTATGATGCACACATACTTGTGAAAGCTTTACAAAGGCTAATGCGATGCATCAATCCCCAGATACGTAACGCACGAAACCAAATATTGTCCAACTTCCCGACAGATGGAGTTCCTAGCGAAGATGCGGACCATCTCTGTCTACATCGTTGACGCGATCACCATCGTGTGGAGCCTTGACGGCAGGACCGTCAACACGCAGCCCGATGTCGATGTCTCCGTCGAGGAGACAGAAGAGCACGTCACGTTGTACGTCTCAAAGGCCTGTGCGGCCATGCCGCGGACTCGCGACCTAGAAATCTGCAGTCTACTGGGAGACCGCGACCGTGTGGACATGAACAAGCTCGAGCTACTGCAATTCATGACGATGCCGTGGGATATCTTGGTGCTTTACCTGGAGCGTGAAGGTGTTGACCTCAGCATGCGTATCCAGCAGACAACGCACCAGTCAGACTGCGAGCCGGTGGTCCCTGTGGCCGTTGGCGTACAGAGTGACAACCTGTCATCGAAGGCTTCACCGTCATCGCAGGCTTCGCTGCCATCGCAGGCTTCGCCGCCGCCGCAGCCATCGCAGGCTTCACCGCCATCGCCACCAATGCAGTCACAACCTTCATTACCGCCTTCGCCGCTAGCGCTGCCATTACCGCCCCCGTCTCCCTCGCCAACACATTTACAACCGTCATTGCCGCCTTCGCCGTCATCGCAGCCTTTGCCGCTACTGCAGCCTTCGCCGCTATTGCAGTCTTTGCCACCATTGCAGCCACAATTGCCGTTGCAGCCACAATTGCCGTTGCAGCCACAACCGTCCTCACAGCGAAAACCACCATCGCAGCCATCACCGCCACCTCCGCCACCTCAGACATCTGTAGAGCGCGCTAACATACTTGTGGTTGAGCAGAATCGGCCCATGGAGAACGGCGGGCGTTTTAATGCAGGCTTGAGACCTGGCACCCTGGCATTCCATTTGCCTCCACATTCTCGGCCAGAAATGGACTCACAACAACTTGCCGAAGAGCAGCGGCGACACATTCATGCGCCGAATGACGGAGGCCATCGTCGAAGGCGTTCGTCCATGCTTGACCATTCAGCCATGCATTTGCTAGACACGGCGCCAGCTGCCGCACCGATTTTGGTTCCATCCACCACACCACCGCAAGGCGCTGGTCAGGAAGACGATTTCGATGGTGTTGACCCTAGGTCGTCCCGAAGCGATGACCGCGATCCTGCAAACGGCGTGCTCGGCGAGTTATACGTGAGTACTGGTCAAAGGTTACATAGGCCCAATCTAGTCACGCTGAACCCCGCATGCTCAGGTATTCAGAATGTTACAAGGCATTCTGGGGTCCGACTTCACCGAGGGGAACTGGACGAGTGAGCTGCGTGGCCAAGTACCCGGATTTTCGCCATACGACGGCCTGTCAGTTGCCGACTTCTGCTATGCGGACCGCAACGGCGTACTCACAAACCTTTGGTGCGGCAAGGAGCAGAGGGAAGCGTGGGAAGGCTGCTGGCCCACATATCACATGGAGGTGAAGACGACATCTAGCGTTGCCAACGAGCCGTTTCACATGAGCGCAACTCAGTTGAGCATGGTACGCATTTCCATAGCATCGTCATCTGGAGCAGCGAGTAACCGCAGTGTTCGTAGGCGCGAAGATTCAACAGCGCTGCACGGGTGATTCAGCCTCCCCAAGATGTGTACGTGATCATACGTGTGTCGGAAGTCAAGAGTATGCAGCCCAAGCACCACGTCTACTTAGACCCACACAAGGGTATGTATGACGGCGAGCTAGCGATCACATGCGAGGTGGATGTAGTCCCTCAACTGAAAAGCTAACTACGGCAGAATGTATGCGCCTCTGAGACGAATCGAGATACTCACTGTATTGAATGTGTTCCAACATCATTTGGGATGCCTTCCCTGGTCTTTGGTCGCCGACGACGTTGTGCGTCGTGGTCGTTGACCGTCGTAGTCAGGGATTGAGTCCGAGGCGTAGTGGTGGTGACTGCGAGGCGTGTGACTTTGCACGACGCGTTTGTGGCGCGGGCCTAGGGCGCTGTCGAGGAGGGTGTCAGACTGAGCTTGTATCACCTCCTCCTCCGTCATCAAGCTGGTCCACACGTATGGTGTGTGGCCTCACTCTACAATGAACCCTATGAGGAGGGCGACAATCTGAATCTCGAGTGCGACACTCTTGAAGGCTGAAGACTATTGCCCTTCGCCTCGCTGTTCTGCCCCTATCCAAGGATTTGGCCACGGCTGGAATGGACCTCATTCAGAAGATCAATAGAAGTCACGGCCTCGGATATGACGACCTCAAACGAGCTCACAACGACCCGGTCGTAGTTCTGAGAGGCAGATTGGAAAGGGCGTGCGAGAGGTACGTCTGCTTTCCCCGAATCTCATATCACCTTTCGCCATTTTCGAACTACCTTAGTAAAGGCTATCGCGAGACCTATACAACACCAAGACGCATTTTCTTCTTGAATTCATTCAGAATGCCGATGACAATGATTATGATGCCGGCACCATTCCAAACCTCCAGCTCAAACTTCACGGGCGCCAGCTCATTATCAGGTGCAACGAGAGAGGATTTCGGGCAGACAATGTGGAGGCCATATGCGACGTAGGTCATAGTACGAAGAGAAGGAAAATGGGATCGGAAGGCTACATAGGTGAGAAGGGAATAGGTATGTGCACATTTGCGTCTGGACAATCTTGTGCGCCCTACAGCTATGTAGGATTCAAGGCCGTTTTCGTGGTCGCCGAACGAGTCCATGTCGCATCTCAAGACTTCACCTTCCGATTCGACCGAGATGGTCCGCTAGGGATGATCAACCCAATATGGGATTCGTCGCACCCCAGCGATCCCGGCTGGACAACTTTTCGTTTAGACATCTCGCACGACGTAAATATGGAGGAACTGCGCGAGGAGATCAAGACAATTAAACCCACGTTACTCCTATTCTTACGCAGACTGCGCACAATCGATATTGAGGTTATCCAAGACGACGATACGTGCTCTAGCGGGAGTACCAAGCTCACAATTTCCAGAATCGACGAACCTGACAATGTTGTCGGTCTCGAGTGCCACGAGAGTGGAGCGTGCACATCGAATTCAAGATACATCGTGTTCAAGCAGATGACTCCCACTTTTCTGCACGAGGACAAGCGACAGGGCATAACGGAAAGCGAGATAGTTCTGGCGTTTCCCGTGAAGGCCAACGGCGAGCCCGAAGTCTCTAGCCAGTTCGTCCACGCATTCCTACCTGTGGCTAAATACGGTTTGCCTGTGAGCGCGCATATATGGACCTCACCCGATACATCTGACAGCCGGAACGCAGTTCGTCGTACAAGCGGACTTCTTGACATCCTCCAGTAGAGAAGGAATTATCTCGGACTCGAAGTGGAACTCCGTGCTCTTCGAGGGCGTCATAACCACTTTCGTACATGCCGTAGTCCACTTCCAGCAAGATCCGAGCCTACGGGATACTTGGGTGCGATTCGTTCCCCTTCACGCCCAACCTCCCTTCTCCACGGTTGCCGAAGGGATCATCACAGGCTTGCAAGCGAAGGAGGTACTACTCTCCACGGATGGACGCTATCGGCGACCACAGAGCATCGTCTCCATGCCCAAGGGCTTCCGCACTCACCGCAACGAGCCAGTCATACCTTCTCAGCACCTCCCTTCGGTTTACTATCTTGCCGACTCGTACGACTTCTCTCGCGATCGACAGGTCCTGACGGAACTCGGCGTCAAGCCGATATCTGACCAGAACATCCTTGACGGCCTTACCAACATGGATCGTGCAGACGTCATCAGCTCTCAGGACGACAATTGGCACAACATCGTATGCTCGTGTCTGCACGGCATGCCGCGATCCATTAGGGACCACAATAAGCAATTCCTCGATTTGCGCCTGCTGCCCCTGAACGATGGTTCGTGGCGCCCATTGCGAGAGGCCTCGCAGTACGTCTTCGTGACAGACCTGGACATCGCCCAGGACGTTGAGTTCAAGTGCATTTCGAGCGAAGTCAAGGAGTTCTCGGCGAGATGGATCTTCCTGCAGTCTCTGGGTGTCCGTAGCGCGGATCCGATGCTCATCGCAACCAAGATTCTCCTCTCGGCTAGCAAGACGGCGTCTCTGGAGAGTCTCATACGATACGCGCGTTTCTTCTACGAGCATCGGAACCTCAAGGGCGTGCCCCGTCCGTCAGGGAAATTCGAGGTGATGGACGAGCACGGACGTGTAGCGAAGAGCAACGAGCTCTACATTGAGACCCCAGAGTCGGCCGTCGTGTATGGCTTCAAGCTGCGCGACATCCTGCCCCCAGAAGCACGATTCCTGCACCCCGACTACATTGTGCCACACACAGAGGATCGCTACTGGCTCGCATGGCTCCACGACAGTCTTGGCCTCCATACATCGCCGCGCATCATATCGGCCAGGCCCTCCCCAGATTTCCTCTCAATGGCGCGCAATCTGAAGGCACCCCGCTTTCTCGCCGTCCTGCGCGCATTCTGGCCGCAAATCTCCATTGGCCTCTCGTCCGCCGGGTTCACCGACCTCTCCAACATGGAGGTAGTTTGCGACGATGGTGTTGCATATCCTTTGCGGACGACTGCTCTGAGACGGCGGAATCTGTCGTGGCTACCGCCCTCGCTGGCGTCTTGCCTCCGCTTTGTTTCCGTTGTTGACCCTGACGACGCGAGCTGGAGCTTCCTGGCAAAGATCGGCGTCACGATGGAGCCAGATGCAAATGCGTGGATCGGCATCCTCTTTAGGCTGCAGGAGACAAACAGTGGGGACGAGCGGACGGTCCTCAGCGTGTATCAACAACTGAACATTCGGTTCGCGGAGGCTCCCCAGTATATCTAGTCAGTGGATTGTCCCTGCCATGGAGGCCCGCTTGTGTAACTGATGCACTGTTCTGGAACAGCTCATCCTTCCATCGCCACCCACTGATATTCGCGCCGCCAAACGGACAGGATCGTACGACGGCGTCTTGGCTACCTTTCTCCGAAGTGTTCTGGAGCGGGCCATCCACAGTTCGCAAGAGGTTCATCGTCAAGTCCGTGTATGCGCCCCTCGAGGATTTCTTCTGCTGGAAGCTGGGTATGCCGGAGGTCCCCATGGACGTCCTTATCGATGAGCTGGTCACCTACGCCGGGGTACTGGAGGGGCTGCCGCTAACAGAAGATGTGGTCTGGACTCTGGAACAGATGCTCACCGACATCAGCGGGTATCTTGACTGGGCTCCTCAGTCAGAGCCGTGCCTTCAGGGCCTGCTTAACCGAGCTGTGTTCCCGGTGTACATCGGCGACGGGGTTCAACTGCAAAGGTTCGGCGAGTTCTTCGTGTCAGAAAAGGGAGAAAAGACCACGGAGCAGTTCCGGGCTACAGTTCCGATACTGGCTATCTCGAGCCCACAGGCACTCAGCCAGTTGCGACCGTTGTTCGAGAGCAGCGTTTGGCCATGCCCTGTGCGGGTTCTGGAGACCTCCCTTGTAGCAGGGGCAAGCCCTCTCGGCCCACCTATGTTCAATCAAGAGGCTACAATGCTGTACAGCTCACGCTCGGAGTATATGGAAAAGTAAGGGTCATTTGAGTGGTGCATTCAGACGACTTATATGTTTTCTCGACGCAGATACGTGCTACATCTCACCAAGTACTCTCCATTGGCCAGACAAATGGAGTTCTTATCCAAGATGAGGCGGACTACGATCTATATCGTCGACACGATCGTCCTCATGTGGTACCTAGATGGGCGCACGGTCAGTGTGCAGCCCGACGTCAAGGTCTCGATCGAGGAGACTCCCGACCAGGTCCTCTTCTACGTCTCGCAGTCTTGCGCCTCCATGCCACGCACGCGCGACCGCGAGATATGCAGCTTGCTTGGGGACCAGGGTCGCGTGGCAATTGACAAGCTGGCATTACTGCAATTCGTATCCATGCCGTGGGACGACTTAATGCTCTTCCTGGAAGATGAGGGTGTCCCCATTAGCCAGTGTCTCCAGCAAAGGCCGAGAGCGACATACCGGTGGCAGCCAGGGCCGCCTAATGTTCCCGACATCTCCCTTTCCATCTCTCAACCCTCAGTCTCACCTTTATCCAGCACGGAGTGGCCAGACCTACACGAGGCGTTGCAGCTGAGGACTCCGATTAGCATGCGCAGCGAGAACGGATCTCTTGCCACGTTGTCGCCATTGTCCCCTGCAGCGGGACTGAAACCCAGTGACAGACCTTGGAATGGGCCGCGCACGCCGCTCAAACCTCGGCAGCGAAATCGGTCATTAAGCACCCTCGATCAGTCAACCGTGCGGAAGCTGGAACTGGCCGCAGCCTCTCCAATTGCCTTTCCGACTCTCCGGCTTCCACATGGCCCGGGAGGAGAATTGGATGACTATAGGTCGTCACAGGATGATGATCGTGACCCGAGCAACGGAGTCCATGGAGAATTCCATGTGAGTGCGACGGCACACTGGTTCGTATCGGTGCCTCACCAAACGCTGACACACTTCTGTGTGAACAGGTGTTCAGGATGTTACAGCACATGTTGGGGCCCGACTTCACCGAGGATAATTGGACAAGCGAGCTACGCGGTCTAGTGCCCGGTTTCTCACCGTATTTAGGGTCGTCGATGTCCGATTTTCGCTATGAAGACAACAACGGCGTTCTGATGAATCTCTGGTTTGGCACAAAGCAGAAGAAGGCGTGGAAGGACCGCTGGCCCACTTTCCACCTAGAAGTGAAGACGACGTCCGGTGGCCTTGATGAGCCGTTCCACATGAGCTCTGCGCAATTACAATTAGTCAATAATATCTCTCTAGAGGGTTGTGCCGTTACTAACACTGCTGTCCGAAGGCATACAAATTCAGCAGCGTTGCACAAGCAAGTCACGCAGACCCTCCTCAGGACGTGTACGCAATAATTCGTGTGTCGGAGATCAAGAGTGAACATCCCAAACATTGTGTCTATCTCGACCCATACAAGCGGATCTGCGACGGCGGGCTAGTAATCAGGGGCGATGTTGACCTGGTGCCTCCCTGATCGTACGTGTTCGTACATCCTACTCATTTAGTGCTCTCCCGCATAGCTAACCAAGGATTGAATCCTCGCTTCCAGGATGCCTTTTGAGTATTCTTTGAATTGATCCTCCCATATGCCAATAGTCTCACAAATGTACAAGTCATAAGTAATCTCACTGAACAGGGCCCGTTGCTGTAATATACTGTACACCGTACTTACAGCCGCATGATATATCTCGAATAGTCCTCCATCCGATCGCGTCGCATCAACCCACGGTCTATCTACCATTGATTTACTGCATCTAGTCTTTGATTCATACGTCATAGTACGCGCGAGATTAGTGCGACCGACTCGAATTCAACGTTCTATGTAACGTTGACTATGACGTCACGGAGCAAGCCCGAGGGCCCGACTCTTCGGGAGGTCAAGTATCAGGATATCGAGAAGTCCTCGACAGTCCTCGACTCAGCCTCCGCGCCTCACACAACAAGGTCAAGAAATTGTCCTACACATCAATCAAACCGTTGGGAGCGGGCAACAGTTTCCCACAAATCAGATCACCCTTGAGGAGGAGGTACAGACCATGAAAGCCGACAAGTGTCATAACCTCCCTGCAGTTCACTAAATATAAACTCGCGTTAACGTTTTGGTAAGGTGGCTATCTATGAATCAGTTGATAATGTCACATTTCGGCTCCATGTCTGACGTTCAAGATGACTACGTCCTCCGTTCACCGAGTCTGTTGCTTGATCCTCTTTCGCAGGATCAAGTGGGTCGGCGCCTTTGTTTCCACTGCCTATGTGCAGACTACCTAGTGCTGCTTCTCGTGCCCTTGTTCACGCCAACGTCGCCCTCTCCACCAGACGGCAAGAATCAAGACATTTGTCAAGACCATGAGGCCTCCCCAGAGTGTGTACATCCAGCCGTTCCCAATGTGGTCCTATGCGAGGTGAGCCACAAGATCAGATGTAGTGCGGGAGATTCATGCAGTAACCTACCTGCAGTGGTACGGCTACCTCTGCCGCCACAAACGCAAAGATCCCCCTAAATAAACTGTTCGTTGCCACAGCGGACGACGATCGCCCTGAATTGGAATCAACGATGTACGCGAGCGTGCTCGAGTATATCCATCTGGTACAAACATCTAAGCTTCGATCCTTCACCTTCAAGTAGGAATCGGATACGCACACTGAAAAAAGACCGCAAAGGAAGAGGAAGACACAAGGCGCAGCAACATGCACGCGCTCCTGTATGACCCACCCGTAAACCACAATAGATGGTGGCAGGAACACCATTCCAAGGAAAGTTGACTCTAGCCGCATCTAAATCGCCGGGGCATTCCTGTGAGCGAGAGCCTCGGTAACTATGCATGAATTAGACGCACCTCTGGGAAGCTCTCCCCTCCGTGCTTTTGCTTCACTCGCGCGAGCGTATGGTCAGACCATTTACCACCAACAACACTACCCACTACACTGCCTACGAGGGCATGAGAGACAATGCTGACGACCATGTGAAACAGAACACACCAGCGCCGAAGGCTAATAGCACAAGACTGCAACGGCGTCATGTAAAGAAGACGTCGAGTGACAGGACACTCACCCAGTTTGGAGTGAGTTGTAGTGATACCCTGATGCGAGAGCACGTACAGTAGTGTACAGAATAGAGTATGTGAACCCATATATGAATCCTGATGCGGTGAGGATCACGGGGTTGTTGAGGGAGCGCAAGACGCGAATCATGGGCATGACTGGATCCACATCTCTCGCCGAAAGCTTGATATTGCCGACCGAGGGATTATCTGTGCTGGCCACAGCATGCTCTCCACTGGTCACTACGGGCTCTTTCAAGTCATGCATAGGCATCGGCGGGTCTTCCGTTTGCTGAGCCTGTAGTGTTCGACGTAGCATTCGCTGATACGCCAGGCTCCGCTCTCGTCGGAATGTGTCTTTGAATAGGAATGCAAAAGAGCAGAGGTTGAGGGCACCGAAGACGACGAGAAACCAGAAACACGCCCTCCAATTGAAGCCTTGGCTCAGTCTAGCAGATTGTAGTCAGTTCATCACCGACTGGTACTATGACCCGCATGACTTACCCTCCACCAAGGATCGGGCCAATGGAGGGTCCAAGCATAGGCGCGCTGTAGTACAACCCCATCTTGGAGCCGCGTTCATGAGAATCAAAGATGTCCGCAAGGGTTGCAGCGCCAATAGCGAGCACGGCACTACATCTGTGTGGTCGGATCTCCAGTGAGTGGTGAGCGCTGACGACTACGTCTGGAGTACGCTACGTACCCCGCTGCCTGGACACATCGCATGCCAATGAGCAGGCCTATAGACGGCGAGAGCGCCGCACCGATGGACCCGCCAACGAAGAGGGAGATTGACATAAGATACACGACCTGTAGGGCAACGTACCACAGTCACTCGACGTTAATATCCCCTTTCTCCAGGCGTACCTGGCGGCCTCTGAGCTCACTCAGTGCGCTCCAGAAGAGGGGAATGGTGCCTTGGATGAGCACAAAGAGCGACAGTGTCCAGCTGATCTGCGAGGTGCTAGCATGAAGGTCGACCTCGATCTGCTGAATAGAAGCTATGGATGCACTGATTAGCAAGCAAGTCACGAAGTATTCTGTTGCAAGAAACTCACGGTTGTAAATATCCGCAGCAATAGTCAAGATGAGAGATGCAGACGAGACGATGAGCAGGATGGATGTCTATGGGCGCATGCCTGTTACTCAGAAAGCCACCCTAGAATGCATCTGAGGGATCATGACCTTGCGCGCAGAGGACCATTGCCGGGGATCATCCACAACGGCGACGTGCTCAATGTCGAGCTGCTCCCTGGCCGACATGATTGTGGGCACATGCACGAGTGACTCAATTTTGAGTCAACGTGACTCCCTCTTTAAGGATTGGCAGTCAGAAGCAAACGGATCTGACAGCCATTTCCGTATAGTTACAGTTTAATGCCCGACGCAGCCTCGGAGAATCGATAGGCCCTCATTTCGTACTGTTGCGGGGCCCACGACTGATAGGTACGCCCAGTTGCCTGTACAAGAACTGCATCCGAATTCAATAGCTGGAGGTGAGTAATGCAGCAATTCAAATAGACAGCTAGTCTTTGTGGTCAAGTCCATTGAATGCCGGGGGAATTAGGCGCGCAAGCCCCTCGTGTTCAATACAAACCTCGCACCCGCCCGCCGCATGAAGGCCTTGTTCCGACCGAGGTAAGATAGGCCGCAGCCATACCCTGGCCTTGTGGGGCTTCGTGACGGGCACGTGAAGTGACGCGATGTAACACCGCCCAAACGGGAAATCAGTGACGGCGGCGGCGAGTCTGCGAGCACTGGTGTCGACAAGGCCCAGTATTCATTCAGTACAGCATAGAAACTTAGCTAGTTTTCTAGTAGGGATCCAATCACCTAGATTTGCTATTGCCTGATGCAGTTTTCGTTTTTTCATGGGCATTTCGGGTGGTCTTCGCTGAGTGGCTCGCGACGGCGCTTGCACCTCATCTTGTTTGGGCGACTGCTAAGTGAGCTAGCCGCCCGTCAACCGCGGTTGTATTCAGCCCACTACTTTGCAACGAGGCTGAAAATAGATATTCTGACGCGAAGTTCGATCACATTCATGCATGCAATCAATCCTTCGCGGAAATTTTCTTTGTGCGTTTGCTCTACACTACAGAGATACATGGTCTTCTATTTCCGTCACCCAAAATGGTATACTCGGGCTGTACTCGGCGCTAGCGTGACATGCGCCACCACACGTGATGGCCAGGGTATGGCTGCGGCCTATCTTACCCGCTGGAAAGAGATCGCTCCCCCACCACCGCACTCCTCCTTAACGTCTAGATTGCAGTTCACTGAGCGCACCCCGATGGTCTTAGCGCCCGCCCATCAGCCTCTGCCTTATGTAGTCTCCAGTGCTCCCGACCATGTGGCCGTCACAATCCCACTCCGAAGAGCAGACCGGTCAAAGCATGCGAGGGTGAGGCTGTGGTCCATTTCATTGCGAGCGGAGCGAGCATATCTCAGCTAGAGGGTGAACCCAGGCAACAAACATGTACAAATGAAATGATATTTCTCTTCATTATGGCATGAAACGTGGCCTCCCACTTTCAGAAGGGCTCCTTAACTCGCAAGAAAATCACCAAAACACGCTACTGTATTAGCTTGACTGGAGTATGTACATTTCACCGCGACTGCGCCTCCCTCCGATGCGTGTATCGCTCTGCAAGTCCGTGCGCGACGACGGTGACTTAGACGCCCATCCGCCGCTGGGCCACCCGCGTTCGAGCCTGTTCCAAAGGCAGAAAACCCCGATAATGACATCGGACCTCCTGCAGCTGTGACACAGATTGGCATCTCTTCAGCCCTTCTGTGTCACGGAACGTTTATATAGGGTGGTGCGGAATCCACACCAGCCATCAGTGGCTGCGCATGCTCTGCGCCCGATGGGAGCATTCATGCTCATCCGCGTGCCCAATTGTCTGCTCGCAGCAGAACTTCCGAATGTCAATGGTCAAGAAGCGGCGGACTCAGAGAGCAGGTTCAAGTTGCGCCATACTTAGGCCCGTTGCGCCAATGTTGCGCCGTGCGGCCGTGGTCAATCAAGTGGGTACTCAATTGCAAGTTTAGACCGTACTGACCTGTCACCGTCAAGACGCCGAGGACTTTGCCTCCTCCTCCTCCTCCTCCCCGGATAGCATTTTCTTGATTCGGACATCTAGTGGGCGCTCCACGGAGGAGTCCCTACCGCCTGTCCACTTTTGTAGAATTTGACCTCACATGAAATCAGGCATGCACGTGAATGTTCAGAAGGGGTTCGTGAACAAGCTTGAGGGTCGGAACATTGATCGGAATATGCAAGTGCGCCCCGAGACGCATCAAAAAAGGGTACTTCTCGTTACATTCGCAATCTGCTGTAACTTTGTAACTTACGTGGTGAGGATTGTTGATGAGTAGTATCATCTACCAGCGTCTGAGGTTAGCTGTACGATGTGGATGCACAAAGAAGGCATTGAACACTTCCTGCTAGCACTGCCAACCTTAGGCTCACTCAGAATTTGTCACGGGAACCCATGGTCCATGGACACCTGAGCAAGTGATTGTGCTCTTGCAAGCAATAGCGGGTAGCCAATACATCGCCTCCGAAAGGGTGGGCTTTCAGGCCCGACGTGTGACCAGACGTCGAGCCTGAGGAGCTTGTGATGTGCCAGTGCGCCTCCCCCAGCGTCCCAAAGGACGCGTGCTGTGAGGTTCAACGCCCGGTTCGGAGATTCCGCAAGCACGTACATCGCCAGAGACCTGTCGCCAGAGGCTGGACCTGGCTAGGGCACGCGTGTCTGGACAGAAATCCGAGCTCGGGCTCCCTGTTCATATATTGAATGTCAGGGGTCCTTCGACACCGTCTGCGTATAAAACAACGGGTCAAGAGGCTACGAGAACCAGAGGTGACACTACTGACCAATCACCCAATCCTCCTCTACCCCCTCTACCGCATACATCGATGCCCGTCGACGCCGCTTTGCCTGCATTCCCTGTCAAAGGCGAGGAAGTAGCCATCGCCCCGCTCGTCACCATCGACCTCGGGCAACTCATCAAGCGTGATGGCGCAGAGATCGCTGAGCTCCTTGGTGCTTGCGTGACGCACGGATTCTTCTACCTCGACCTCCAGACGAGCGACCAGGGCCGCCAGATCCTTGCGGACGAGCAAGGCCTTCTCCGCTTCATGAGGGAGTACTTCGACCAGCCGCACGAGGTCAAGATGTTGGACGACCGCCAGTCGTTCACCCATGGGTAAGTCTGTAGCGTGAGCAGTCGTCATTCAGAGCTGAACATCAGTGCCAGCTACGAGCCTATTGGAAATGATACCGGAACTGAGATCGGAACGAAGGACTGCTATGAAACTCTCAAGGCCAGTCAGATTGATGATTATCGGGTCAGACGAAATACTCACTTCGACGCCGCAGGTCTCCCGTGGGGAAATGGTTGAGAAATTTAACAAGCTTCCCGAGAGTGTCAAGGCGAAGGAAGCTCTATTCGAGAGCTTCATCTCGCTCTCGCACTTCATCACCCACACGCTCCTGGAGTGCCTCTCCGACGCCCTAGGCCTCACCGACCGAGCGCGTCTCGAGCAGTTCCACCGCGAGGGCGAGGATACGAACACGACCCTCGTCATGCTCCACTACCCTCCGAGCGCGTCTGACCTGCACGTCGGGCACAACAAGCACACGGACATCGGCTCGATCACGCTCCTCTTCAGCGAGCAGTGGGGCCTGCAGGTCTGGTCGCCCGACACAGACGGCTGGGCGTTCGTCCAGCCGCGTCCGCGCGGGCACGCGACGATCAACGTTGGCGACTCTTTGCGCTTCCTCAGCGGCAAACGCCTCTACTCGTGCCTCCACCGCGTCATCCCGCCCGCTGGTGGCCGGCAGGAGGAGAACCGGTACTCCATTGCGTATTTCCTACGGGCGGAGGACGAAGCGGTGTACGAGGACCCGGATGGGAAGAGGGTGACAGCGCGCGAGTGGCACGACGCGAAGTATGTGATGTTTAGCGAACCACACACGAGGCAGGACGAGAGCCCCATGCTCACCGGAGGCATGGAGCCTATTCTGGGAAGCCGTGTTCAAGTAGCCTAGTCAGTGAACAATCAGAAGATGAGTGTAACCAATAGTAGAACAAGATTATATGGATGTGTGTCTTGTGTGCTAGTAGTATGTGTTGGCTAGTCGGCAGTGAGCTAGTCGTTAGCACGAACTGCAGCTAACGACAAAACGCAAAACTGTAGTAATGCTAGGCCAGATGCGACGTCAGTGACTGCGGCAATCTGGCCCGTCATCACGTCCAACGCCCTGTTGTCCGCTTCGCGCCGCTGTGCTCTCGTCTCGCGTTCCAGAAATAAGAACGACGTGACGACTTGGTCACGGATCTCTACCGCCCGGGCATCGAGGGAGAGCATGGCGATCAGGGAGCTGTCCTCTTGCACGGTTTTGCTGTACATAGTGATGGGGTGGGTCGGGTCCTTTACGGTGAACAGCTATGTGACAGCGTCATGAGGGTCCCGAAGCTGAGCACACCCTAGCGATGCTCCTCATACCTCTAGTCCTCCGTGGGCCACTCTCGCGCCATTTGTACTTCGCCCTTCGTCGTCCTTCATCTTCATAACCCTATCGACCATCCGTGTTTGCTCTCCGTGACATCATCGTTACCACGTACTGTATTCAACTCACCGCTCGAATGGGATCAGACTTCTGGAATCTGCTCAGCCACTGTCCGTAGGCCACCGGCTTGCCCTCACCAAACCTCACCTTCGTCACTACGGTTGCCCGCTAGTCCGAGGTTAACCGCCGCGCGCCACCGGCCTCCGCCACACTGCGTCCGGCGACGACCTCCATATTGTACGGCCTCTGACTCGCTCAAACATCACGGTGGCAGCCTGGAAACCTCTCTGAAGTGCTCCCCAAGCCAAACAAAACCTTCCAACGCTGTTTGAAGGGCTGTGGGGGTACACAGATGCACGATTAATCGACGCTGAAGCCCGGAGGTCGCAAGCGCCCACGCCAGCTGGCGGCCCAGTGCGCTACCGTATGTTCCTCTCTGCTCCTCTATAACCTTGCTCCGTACCGAGATGGCCTTTCCGTAAGCCCTACAAATCACCTGCGGAGAGATGGGTGTGAGGGTATGCAAGAGTAGAACTGAAAGCTAAGTTGCCTGCCTCAGCCTTCGTGCGTCCTGCGCAGCTGGACTTGGGCGTCACCACTCCCTCTCCTACACACTGTCATTTCGATGTTCGGGACACGCTGGCGTCGGTCGTGGCCGCTCGTGCCGGTACTAGTAGGAGAGAGTGATGGTCGGAATTGTTCTGCCACTTCAAGTTAGCAAAGCCTAAGAGCTGTGTCACTGAATGAGCATTCGTATATTCGATCAACCGAAATATATTTCGTTCCTGCAGTATACAGCCGTCCCCATTGACATGCAATCAGCACGCAGTGTGTACCCAATATCTCAATATCTCAATGCTCCGGCCTTGCGAAAATATCGGCACTGCTAGCTGGCGTGGGCGCTTGTGACCTCCGGATTTGATTGCACATCTGTGTATTTTCACGGTCCTGAAACAGCTTCAGCGGGTTGTATTGAGTTTGATAAGCATATCAGAGAGGTTTTCAAGCTGCCAGAGCAGTGTTTGAGCGAGTAAGAGCTCATGCAATTTGGA
>MPVS01000638.1:0-18956 GCA_001931775.1 Fomitopsis pinicola | reverse complement strand
AGGAATGCCCGCCCGATTGGAAGGTCGCAGGCGTGCTTTGAGTCTCGCGTCGCCGACTCGGTTCGCTCCATTCTCTGCATCTCGATTGACCAGATACTTCCTCCGAACGTCGACGTCAAGGTCGATGCACACGTACTACCAACCTGGGGATCTGTCCGTGGATCCTTGCGGTGACCTCACTGTCATGAGGATCGTTCACAGTGCCTGACGCCGGCTTCGTACGCACTCCCATGGCGATCTTGTCATTCGACGTTCGTGGTGTGGGCACCTCCGCATCACGACGGCGACAACAGCTTCTTGTCGACCTCGCTCAGGATGAAGAAGACGGCTTCAATATGTTCTTGTCGGCCTTTCGCTGGTTCACTGCGACGACGGCTTCAGTACCTTCTTCTCGAAGACCTCCTGGCCGTCTCATGTAGTAGGCCGAATGAAGTGTACGTACCGCAACGAGCAGAGTGTTCTGGGCATCGCTCGGAACACTCCTCCCGTTCCTCCCGTTCACGCATCAGTTGCAGGGTTTCACTCACCATGCTGGTTCGAGCTGTATACGCCCAGTGGGGGGTCTCGCGTGCGTCGTGAGTGTGCCAAATGCAGCCGGTGCGTGTGGACCGGACGACGTTTTTCCATGGATGACGCTCGCACAGCCCGCAGGTGTACGGAAGAGGTGCCATGGAGAAACAGCGCGCGACGAAAATGGTCGAGCTTCGGCTCGATATAGGAGGAATGTATGTTCTGGGCATCGCTCGGAACACTCCTCCCGTCGCGACACTCGCATCCTTTCGTTGTCGGCGGATGCAATACTCCCTTTGGTCACCAATCGGGCTGGTCACTGACTCTTCTGCTGACAGAAACAGGGCCGCAAAAGCAAGACCGCGCCCGAGCATCGCTCGGGACACTTGTCTCGCGGAGACTCTCGGCGCCGTGTTTGGCGGGACAGGTACGTACATTGGCCCGTAGAAACCGCACACTTTACTGTGCTGACATTCGCGTGACACTATTGCCGTGGTACCAACGCGCCGGGTCGTCGCATGCAAGCTGCACCCTTTTTTGCCGGATACCGCCTGGTTCGTGAGGGCTTACGGATTCGAGCTGCGTCTCTCCGTATGATGGTAGCACTTGTATATTGATTTGGTCTCTGTACGTAGAATGTACATAGCTACATCGACTGCAGTCAGCAATCCCAAACTCGCCATCCCACCCTCCGTGCCCAGCTGTAGGCCGCCATGAAAAGAATGCAAACGACGGGTGCCGCGAGTACCTACTGAGTGCCCCAAAACAGCACCGGGACTTCGTCAGTCACATCTCATGCGAGAGATGTGACAAGCACCCTGGTACCAAAACGCCGGGCGATCTTCCGCGCTTCGCAGCCGCGCGCCCTCCCCGCAATGCCTCCGGGCTGCAGGGTCTTGTCTCTCGCATCTACCCGTCACGCCGGTGGTCCGCGGCCGGTCAAGGGTCGTGTCGTCAGGGCCGGGGGCCTAACAGCGCGGCTCGGCGGCGGACTTTCGGTGGAGCTTGCCACCCGCTGGGCGATGCGCTGGCAGTGGCGGGCTCTGCGTTTGCGTCTGACCGCGAGGTGGTCCGATACTGCGGGGCCGGATAAAAGACGTTGGCGGGGGACGAGTGTTGGCAGGGTTCGTCCCACCTTCCCTCTCGTCTCTCCCTCGTCCCAGTCCTGCGGCGTGTCGTCCTCTCGCTGTGCTGCGTGGTTGCTTTCCTGTAGCGTGCAAGGTGAGTCTTCCTCGGACGGAGTGGGCTTGAACTGATGACGTGGCGAGCGTGGCAGACACCCGCCGCAGCACCCTATCCCCCGCTCGTCGTCGACCCGGTCCCGCACAGGTCTTGCACGACACCTGCAGTACGTACCTTTCGATGCAGCCGCCACGCCAGACGCTAACCGCGCTCTCCGTGCAGAGAACACAGGCGAGACGGCCACTGCAACACGCCACGCACCGTCTCCACGACCGTACCGCGCGCCACGCACCGTCATGTGTAAGCCCTGCCCAGCCCTTGACGACAGCGACCAGGCACCGTCCTCGTTCCTCTCATGCCGCGTCATCGACTGGTCCGCGCGCTACCGGCACGCGTGCAAAGGGTGAGCTCGCGTAACGCACTTCGACACGCTCGAGTGCGGAACGTCGCCGTCCGCGGCATTCTACACTTTTGGACGCCCCGCACAGAGGCTGCTCGCTGACTCGGAGGTTGATGGACACGTGTAGGGACAGATGCTCACGGTGTGCAGCGCTGCTTGCACGCAGGGACGGCGCCGCAGTAGTGACTAGCCGTGCTCGACGTGCATCGCGCCGTGGCCGGTTGCTCGCGTCGTTTGGGCGTGTCGATCGTAGGGTTCAGCCACATCAAGCACATCAACGGAACGTGCTTACGCCGGACGCCGTCAACCTCCGCCTCCGAGCTCCCGTACAAAGGTGAGAGATCAAGATACGAGCTCGCATCGTTGACAGTCCAGTCGCGTGGGCTCGTGTTAAATATACTATGTATAACGATATTTGCAAACGCGAAGAAAAACGAATTCAACCCGCCTACAGCCCGTCATCAGCTCCATACCCTCACCCAAACAAGATCAAACTCACTCGGATGCTCGACGAATTCGTCCCGCTTCAGCAGCGTGTCAAACACAAGCCCGGGGTCCGGCAGGTACTGCGGCGGGAGCTTGTTCGTCGAGGGCACACTCCGCGCGTACGGCATCCCCGCCATGCCCAGCGTCGGCATGAACATGTTATAGTCTGACCCATTCGCGCTCCGGAACGCGTACTTGACCTTCGCACCCGCCTCCGTCACCGCGTTAGCCGGCGCGCGGGGGACGGTGAGGTAGCCGCTCGGGGGATGCGGGAGGTCCTTGTACACTGCGCCCGTGTGAGCAGCACTGCGCATGGGAGGACGAGGGTGACGCACGGATCTGGATGACCTCTTCCTCAAGCTGGTGCGCCAACGTGGAGTCGTCGGGAGAGCGCGCCATGAGGGTGAGCAGCTTCTCGAGCTGCGATCGCGCGCGCCCATTAGTATCTGTCCCCGATGTACGCGGACATGCAATTCCCGACAGTTGGAGGGGACGTGAACTGGACATTGTCAGGACGGCAACCGGCCCTTGACCAGGCATAATGCAGCATACTGCGCATAAACCCCGTGTCTAGGCTGCAGCCCCGTGGAGTCGCTTTTTGCTTATCGGAGGGTCCCCGGCGCCCGGCCTCCGTTGCCATACACTCGCATTCGGCAGAGGACAAACACGCCGCCTTACCACCAACTGACAGGAACCCAACGAGAACGCGCTACTCACGAGGAATTTACGGTCGTCGAGCCCGGGGCCATTGAGGTTTTGTACGGCGTCGATGTATGCGGGCTATATGCGCGCAGTTGTAAGCGTATGAAGGTATAGCATGAACACGCCCCAGACTGGACTTGGAGTCATACTTGACGCACCACCCATCGGGGCCTGCGACGACGCTCGTTTCGGACAGTTCTTGCAGCTCGCGGGATGATGCGCATGCATGTCCCTTCACAGCGGGGTCCTGATAGGGAGGATAGACTCACAATATCTTTGGGGGTAAAGCCAGGCCCGCGGATGATCCTCTCTTGAATGCTCGTGATCTCGCGGGAGAGGTAGGAGGGGCGGGGCTTCGCGCCGTTTTCGTTCACGGGGGCCTCGCTATCGGCGAAGGCATTGACGGCGTCTTTGACGTGTTCGAGGATCTTGCTCATGATGTCGCGTCGTCGGCGAGTTGTGTGTCAGGTTATTTCGTGAGGGGGAGAGAGAGTAGCGGGGAGGGCAGGGACGGACATGAGGGAATGATATAGGAGAGAAGCAAGCGCGGTGCCCGAGGCATGTGTGGCAGGAGAGAAACTGATAGGATGGGCGTCCATCGCGAGCTTAGCCAGATGAACGAGAGGATGGCAGCCAGTGCGCGCAGAACCAACGTTGCGCAGCCTTTCGATGCCGTCAGTGTGAGCTCCAGAGAACAATCAATGTCCGCCAGCGCGCGCAAACTACTGAGAGATTGCGTCGCACGGAGGAGAGAACATTCGGCGAGCAGGGCCTTGCCACGGTGCCTCGCTGGTGACACTGGCACGGAAGCTGCAGTGGAAGCGCTTGACATTGATCCCGCCCGCGCCGCTCGATCACATCTGGCGGCCCAGATCCAGATCAAGATCGTCTCGCCCTCACTACGCTCCGCCCACGTCACTGCCCGCGCACCGCCCTTCACGACAATATCAGACGCGGTCATCGCCCCTCGGACCGCGCTTCCATCGCTGCTCCGCCAGACTCTGTCAATGACGAACGTCATTACGTAGCCTCTGGCTTCCGCCGTCGTCGCACGTCGTCCACGGCTCCGTCCAGAACTCCAGTGGTGGCGAGTTCCATAACATTATGCGTGACGCTGAGCTCTGCGGCGTGGACATGCTTCGATCCAACATAGCGCCAACTCATAACAACTCAATAGAACACTTGGCGACAGTCGTTGTGCTTACGGCCGCGCTTGGAGGGCAGATGCAGAGTTCAGCCGGTGTCTTGTATGTTCCCTGCAACTCTATCACTCAGTCTCGCTATAAAGAACTTCTCCCTCCATTTCTCCCTGCAACTCTATCCTCGGGCGCCGAGTTCTCTAGAAGTTCAAGCTGCAGAACCGAGTCGTGCGCACTACATACATCTCGTTCCGGCTGAACATGCTCCCGGCCAGTGACCTTCTCTGTCCTCGTACTCATGATACAGGTCCTTCTTCTATTGATTTACGCCCAATCTCGCGCACAGCCCTACGCACAAAGCCCGAAACACAGCATGGTCGACACAACAAATCTTGTCCGTTGCGACTCGGTGTCCCTGGAACCCGGCCCCGCGGCTCGCGCGCATCTCTTGTTACCATCTATCTGTTACGGACGACCTTAGTGGACCGCCCGTCCGCGCTGCTCTGCGCGCATCTGCTAAAGAAAGATAATAAGACACGAAACAGCATCCAACTTAAACCCAACGCACATACAATTCACAGCCTCACATTCAATGGCGTCAGTACTGTTTCTTGCCACACAATGACTCAGAAGCTAGTTGAACACCCGCAGTTGCAAAGTGGTAGGACCAAGGTAAGTAGAACGAGATACAAGCGGGCAAGTGGATGTCCTGAGCAGTGAGGTCCGAGAGGTCGCCTGGCAGGATGTGAGTCTCAGTTAGAACTCGGAGACGATGTCCACAAAGCATATAGTAGTAGGAGACCAGCACCAGCCAAACACTGCACATTGGGAAACATGCCACCTCGTACGTCAACGAAAGCAATATTTCGTTTTTGGTTGCACGGTGCACCGGTGTTTGCTCTAGATCTTTGCGTGAATGCTCGAAGGTAGCGCCACGGCGCGTCGTCGCCAGCTGCAAAGCCCTCACCTCGAGGCTGAGGCACCTTCTATCTCCGTTTGATTTCGCAGCGAGTATAAGGCATAGCAAAGAACACTTGAACACGTCTTCGAGGCACCAGAACGGCACAGGAGGGTTCTCATGATTTTCTCGATTCATTCAAATTAATTCCGACCGAGACGCACCTCGGACAAGCTTTTCGGAATGATGAATCAGCTGTAACTCACCGAGACGCCACGTCCCCGAGTCCGTGATACGTACCATAGCAGTTAGAGTACCAACCTGCTCGCTCCCCACGAACCTCCGCATGTATAAGTGCACACATGTCCAATCAATGCATATATACAAGTACAATGAAGGCGAGGCAGGGCATTCATCCGTGCTGTCAGTATATACAACACAGCGCCGCACATTCGAGTACTACGTGTGCACGGCGACGCCCGCCCGCCCGCGCGACGCAGAGAGCACGTACAACACGACTCGCATCTCCCGCGCTGTCCAATCGACAGAGTGGACCGCCTCCATCCGTCTAAGCCCCGTCTCCAGCCGCACCGCCGAGTGCGCGCTCACATAACGACGCAACACGAGTTTTGCTGCGGGCGCATACGCATCAGCACACACAGACGCGACGCAGAACAAGCAAACAGTAGCGCACCTTCTTCGCGGTTTTGTAGAACGCCTTGCTCTGCATAGAGAGCGCGTTCGAGCGGTCGACGAGGTCGTTGATCTTCTCGCCGCGCTCGAGCACGGACTCGATTGTCTTGTGCTGTAGAGTGAATGTGTGTTAGCGTCCGCAGACTGGACGAGCGAAGGGGGGCGTGGTCACGTAGGCAGCGTGCGGCCGATGGTAGCAGAGCTTGGTTGTATAGGACCGGCGCAGGCTAACTACCGTGTCAAGCGGCTGCATGCAGCCCCTCGAGTCCAGTGAGATCGCCCAGTACGACTGCGCATCCCGACCGCACAAGCGACTCTCCGCGAGCAGTACCCCTCCATCGCCCACCCGCAGCCAAACTGCCGACACTCACTAGGATGATCTTCGTCTCGTCAAGCTCCTGCTGCACCTTCATGATCGCATCTGCCTGGCGCGGGTCCTGGTACTTTGCGATGTACGAGTTCGCCTCCGGGAACGATATCGCGGCGGGGCTCGCGTACGACGCGACGGGGACCTTGGCGATGAAGTCGTCGAGCAGCTTCGTGAGGAGGGAGAACGCGGGGCGGACGGGGTACTCGTGGTCCGTGATGATCACCCCTGCGCACCGACCCACGTCAGCCTTCCCAAGCCTGAAGCGAGATAGACGCATGGAAATGGAGATCGAGGAGACGCACCAGCGAGCTGCTCCGCGCCGCCACGGTTGTACACATGCGCGGTATACTGGTTCTCCTGGACACTCTGGCGTTGTCCTTGGGGCGTACGCTCCGCGATCGTCTTTGAGAAGAACTGCATGAACTCGCCGACGCTGGGGCGCTGGTAGAACGAGAACGAGGACAGATCCGTCGCGCTGCTCAGCGTCGTGCTCGCCTTCCCCGGCGGCACCTGGATGACCGACAACGCGTAGATCTTCATGATGGGTCAGTGGTTAGACAGATAGCGTGGATGATAGCTCGGATGTGGTGCAAGCAGGACAAGGGCGGAGGGGTATATGGACGGGGGAGGAAGGAGGGACGTTGCGGTGCGGTGGCGGGAGCGGTGCTGCCGGGTGCCCTGCGCGAATCACGACGGCGCGCTGAAACAGGCGCTGGTGCGCTCGACCTCCTCCTCCTCCTCCTCCTCCTCCCAACCCTCATATACATATCCACCCGCCTCACGCACATCCACCTCTCCCTCCCTCCCGGCTTCTACTCTGCGCGGTGGATCTTCCCCTTCCCTCTCGACCCCGCCGAGGGCGCACGCTGCCTCGTGCAGCTCCACGGCAGCAGCGGGAGCAGCGGGAGCACATCGATGCCCTCGTCGCGCGCGAACGCGCCTTTGCCAATCTCTCCAGCGGCGGTCTCTGTCTCGAGCTACGTCTGCGCGCTGACCTTGTCCCGATGCTCGACGCTGCGCTCGGGTCACCGGGTAGCTGGGCTGGGTCCGCAGGCCTGCGAATGCCGCTCTATGAGCATCATCGAATGTGTGCAGTATGTGCACTGGTTCGCTTCCGCATGATGGCCCTACTTACGTATTTGTTGTATCCCAGTGTAGAACGTCGGTCAGCTTCGGAGACGACGTCTAGTACTCCAGAGTGCTGTTGTCCGACGGGACTCGAATGCGATGCACGCGACTCTCGCTTCGCGCTGTGCGATGCGCAGGGCTCCCGGACTCAAATTCATACTGGGGCAGGTATTCGCGGCACAGCTTAGAAACTTGGTATTGTCTCCGATCGGACCATGATTGGGTCCAATCTCATGCTGCCAGAGGCAACTTAAGTTGTACCGGGGTAGTGTTATCGAAACGCATCCTAGCTTTTGGCTGCTTGCTTATGCTTTCGGTTGCTGGAAGGCTCGCCCCTACGTTTGTTCACGAGCCACCATTGCATCATATTGCTTTCTGCGCAGGTCGGCTGTGTACTGTGTACTGCTTCTTTGAATGACTGACGGGCCACATGTAGCTATAGCCGCGTTGCAGTCGGCACACGATCTCAGTCTGGTGATAAGACATGGCTGATAAAGGGTGGATGCGACCTCTTCCTACCACAGTGCTCTCCGGAACCCAACTCGCCAGGGTACGTCCATTTCCGCTCAGGTTATTGTTGAGCAGCACATTCACGCCGTCATCAGGGCCGAGCAACAGTCCCACACTCGAAGTTGTGGAACCGTCGATTTCCCGAAGGCAACGGCTCCCAACAGCTAATGCGTGTCATCACCGTGACAGCCCTCGAGGTGTTCAGCCGGAGATGTGCCCATCTCACTCTGTCTCCTCCTACTACGCCTCCACCGTCACCAACTCTGCGACCCACTCGGCCGGTGCCTAGTGCGCCTCCACCGTCACCAACTCTGCTACCCACTAGACCGGTGCGCAATTCAGCACCTCCGAAGGGGGATCGGGGCCCGTCGCACGGGCGGGGCAGTACGTGCTTCCGAGTTTGAACATGGTCTGATCTAGTGCACTGACTCAAACTTGCATCCGACACGCTTGCATTCCCTTAGGGCGTGTTGAGCGCAGTGCTCTTGATAACAATCGCCCTCGTCTACCGCTCGAGGTCATGGAGATCATCATAGAGTTCGTTGCCCAACAACGGGAAGAGAGCCTTGTACGTCAACACCTGACATCGTTCGGAATGGACGTGCAACAGGAGGCGGCCGAAGAGGAGAGTTGTCGGCGTACGCTTAGCAGCTTTGTGAAGACCTTCCTTGGCAGATGGTCCGTTATCCCTTGGATCTGCCTTCTGGCCCATGTCCGCTTCTCTTGGAGATCAGTCATGAAGCTTCGACGCTACTTCCAGACTCACGCTGGTGTCGGCTACCTCGTCAGGCACGCCACCATCGACGCAAGCTCCCCCTATGGCTGTCACCAAGTTAGACGCGCATCATATCTCACTGCCATCATCGTGATGCTCCGGCACTTTCCGGACCTGGAGCACGTCACGTTCTTCAATGTTGCATGGAGCCTGGACATGGTGCCCCCTCGATGCATTGGCTTCCTCGCAACCTACCGCAACCTCACGCGTCTCGATCTTATTCACGTGTGGTTCGCGTCGCAGTCTCATCTCCACCTTCTCCTCGCCTCCTTCCCCCACATCCGTTCGATTCACTGCAGACACGTTTCCTTTGACCAGGCAGGTATCACGCATACCTTCTCTCGCTTCGTCCACTGCGGCCAACTTCGTGAGCTGACCTTGTCAGATTGTGCTGACGAGGTCATATGCCGCACCTTTCGCAATGTAGCAGCGAACATCTCAACTCTCAAACTAGTGCTCTCAAGCCGGCATTTGACGCCATGGCGCCCAACGTTCACGCCATACCAATGTCTGCTGGATTTTCATTGTTCGTCGTTGAGCGAGCTGAAGCTCTTGCTCACGGACAGATACTTGTCTCAGTGGATGCGTGAGTGGGGCCTTCCAGTCGTACGCCGTATCTGATCAATCCTCATCCTTCGGCTCAGAGAACAATCTCTCCAGCCTTCGCAACTTATCCAAAATCACGATCGTGCATCTTGTCCATAACTCCATGGACGGGTACAACATGACGACCCCTGCTGGTCCCCAGATTCCCGCGCTTCTGAGAACAATCACGTCCAAGAAGCTATCCATGCTGCACATCTCCTTTCGATTCAGCTTCAGCTCTCTCACTTGCCGCAAGCTCGCTAGACCAAAAGCCGACCTTGAAATATACCTCTGTCGACTCAAGGATAGTGGCATTTTCGAACTCATTGACGATTGCATATCGGACAAAGACTATTCGATTCCAAAACAAGGTGTGCTCCTGGAGTTTGCGACACAATCGCGGTGTCATGAAGCACTCGAGAGTGTGCTGCAGAAACGAGGGGGATGGGAGCGATTGGTGCAGCAGGATATGCCATATTCAACTTCGCGCGGTCTACTGAAATGCTTGCAGTGCGCCTTCTATCGTTGAACATGTCATGATTCTGTCTGACGGTCGCATGCAGGAGAACGGTTTCTTTTGAGCAAGATCTCCACAAATTTTGAATCTCTCCACGATGCGTACGCATCCCCAAGTCGAAGCCGGACATCTATCGGTGCCACAGTCACCCAGTCATATTTTCTCATTGCGCGCCGTCGTTATATCCTTTGCACCAGCTTACTATACTATGCACATCTACCTCTCCCTCCACCTCGGCTTCTACTCTGTGCGACGGCCTTTCCCGTTCCCACTCTACCCCGCCAAGGGCGCATGCTTCCTCGGACAGCTCGACGACACGGGGGATCAGACGCCTTCCTGCGGACTACTTAGTGCTGGTGCGCTCTTGGGAACCACAGCCGCCTGTTCCCGCCCGTCCGTCATATCTCCAGCGGATGTCTGTGCCTCGAGCACTTCGTGCGCGCCGACTTCATGCCGACGGTCGACGCGGCGCAGAATGGCACGGTCGGGCTCGTAGCCGTACTGGCGCCGCTGTACGAGTCCCGCAGCATCCTCGAGGGCCTACGGTATGCGTAATGTTTACCTCGCGCGATGGTCATGCTTGACTACTACTTCTGTTTGTCCCTTGGGCAGGACGTCGGCTCGGTTCATGGACGACGCGTATCGCTTACAAGTGCCTACCTGGATCTTTTAGACGTTTCTCGGATGTGATGCACGTCTTCTGGAGATGGAGGTCTGAGGTTTCAGAGTGGCTCCGCTCAATTCGCGTGTTGTGCGATGTACAGTAGTACTTCGGGACTCAAACACGTATTGGAGCAAGTAGTTGCGACTGCAGACCTCCTGCCCCTACGTTCGGATCAACATTTCCTCAACTGAAATACCCGAATATGTTCCCTGAGTAGTCATGGCTCAGTCGCCGAACTCAGCACGTCGGCCGCGGGCGCTGCGAGCTGGCGTGTGCGCGCCCCGCCGGGTGCCAGTGCCTTCGGCAGCAATCACCTATGACTTTGTGCAGCTACACGTCCCTCATAGTAAGTAGTCGCTTCAACGAGTCAAGTTGCAACCCGGGAGAAGAGTGAATACATTTCTAGGTTACCAGAACGCCGTTTTAGTAAATCTGAGAACAACTTCAAGCGACCTGGGTGACGCAGGGCGATGTGGCGGAGTCAGCTGACGCCTGTAGCTCTGGGCGCTTATCCGCCTACTAGTAAGTACATTTACAATTCTGCTTCCATTGAAGTCGAACAACACCCTATCGGGCGCGCGCCCTCAACAGCCCTGAGTGGTTTCGCAACCGATTCGCTACTAGACCAGCCCGGCGGCGGTGCTCCTCATTCGCTAGCGAGCATGCCAGTGCTGTGACAGTGTACCTGGGCCGCGGTGGGCGCGGCTCCAAAATCCCTATTGCTGCGAGACATGATGCTCAGAACACTCAAGCGAAGGACGCTCGAAGACGAACAAAGTTTCTTGGAAGCTAGCATTGAATGGTAAGTGACAGGACAGTAATGTGACGAGAAAGACATCAACACGTGCTAGGGGGCAACGCAAGGATAATATGATTTCTACGTAAGTCTACAGCCCATGTCTCGTCTCATTTCAGCCATTCAGCTGGTCATAATAACGAATTGAAAATATCTGGCGTCACAAATGCCTCCGATGGACCTGCTGGTCCTGGTGCAGGCAGGGAAGGTGTTCATACTATACGCGCATAGATCGGTAGCAAGCGACGCCCTCGGAGTTCCATTCATGCGAACAATCATCTCACAATTTCTTAACCACTTTCATCCATCCAGTTTCAGAATAAAAAGGGCCAGCGAGCCGTCGGTCTCCCCATCTCTCAAAGATGCCTCGCACTTTCCCCTTCAACGTCGACCTCACCCAGTCCCTCCTCGCCGTACGTCTCTCCGTCTCGTCCCTTCCCTCCCTTCTAACTTTCTCCTCAACAGAACGGTGCAGAGTTCATAAACTTGGCACAACGCCCTCTCCCGCTCGCTCCAGATGGCGCCTACGACTACGAGGCCCTCGCAGCAGGCGAGAAGCCTGACCCGTCTACTAGCACCGTTAGCCAGCACTCCCGCTTCTACACCGTCGCAGACGACATACAGGGCGCCCTCGAGCGCGGTCCTATCGTCACAGACCCGCGCGCGCCAGAAGCAGTAATTCAGGCGATCATGAACCCAGACGCAATCGACGACCGCAAGGGGGTCTTCACGGATGCTCTCGCAGCGATTACCAGGCTCCCGCCCGGTAAGATCCAGGATGGTCTCAACGACAAGGTCATTACCCTTCTCTACGAGACACTGATCCACCCGCCCCCGACCTTGATGGACGACTCCCATCGGTTCAGGCAGCCGGACGGCAGCTGCAACAACGTCACTATCCCCGGTCTCGGCCAGTCCGCGCGCCCATATGCGCGCAGCGTGCAAGGCAAGCACCCGATGCCAGCCAACATGCTCCCCGACCCGGGTCTTGTCTTTGACACCCTCCTCAAGGCGCGCGACGTGAGTCTGTCTGATGAATTATCCTGATCCTGATCTGATGAATGCGTCACTAGTTCCAACAACATCCCGGCGGCAACTCCTCGCTCACGTTCGCCTTCGCTTCCATCGTCACACACTCGCTGTTCAGGACCGACCCGCGCGACTGGAACAAGAACAACACGACCTCCTACCTCGACCTCTCCCCCGTCTATGGCAACAATGTAGACGAGCAGCTCTCCGTTCGCGACACGGCCAAAGGCCGCGGTCTCCTCTACCCCGACACCTTCGCCGAGGACCGCCTCCAGTTCCTCCCGCCCGCTGCTAGCGCTCTCCTCGTCATTTTCTCCCGTAACCACAACGTGAGGATTTCCCTCCGCAGAATTTCTTCTCAGCTGACACTCTACTCAGTACATTGCCAACATGCTTCTCAGCATCAACGAGAAGAAGAAGTGGAGCGACCCGGCCTCGCTCAGCGCCGACGACCGCAAGTGGCAGGACGAGGAGATCTTCCAGACCGCCCGGCTCGTCAACTGCGGGCACTTCATGGCGCTCATCTTCGGCGACTACGTCGCGGGCTTCCTCGGACTCACCCGCGACGGCTGCACGTGGAGCATGAACCCCTTCGACATTGGCATCTGCTGTGGGTACACGATGACGCGCGCGATCCTCGCGGACGCGATCAACCTTGTGCGCGGGGACCGCTTCTTCACGACGGACTACACGCCCGAGGCGCTCACGAGCTGGGGCTTCCAGGACTGCGTGCGCGACCCGGACAACGGCGCGTTCGGCGCGGCGCTGCCTAAGCTCCTCTTCCGCCACCTCCCGCGGCACTACCCTGCGAACTCGGTCTACGCGCTCTTCCCGTTCTTCACGCCCGAGGTCACGCGCAAGAACCTCACGAAGCTCGGCGTCGCGGACGGGTACGCGTACGAGCGCCCCGTCGCGCAGCCGGTGCCGAAGGTGCTCAACACGCTCACCGGCATCCGCCATGTCTTTGCGGACCCGACGAAGTTCGTGCAGATCTACACGCAGGACATGAAGGCGCTCACGCGCGGATACGGGTTCATGCTTGTGTTTGACGAGCGCGAGAAGCACGACAAGGATCGCGCGTTCTGTTGGCATGCGCTCGTACCTGACATGGAGACGATGAACGGCTATACGAAGTGGTACAGGGACATGACCGAGCAGCTGCTCAAGGAGAAGCAGTTCAAGTACGATGGCGTCGATGGGACGTACGTCGATATCATTCGCGATGTTATCAACCTCGTCTCCGTCCATTGGGCCGCTGATAAGCTTGTTCGTCTTTATTCGCTTGTGTCCTTTTTCCCATTGCTAAGTCTTTTCTCTCTCAGTGCGGCATCTCACTGAAGACGAAGGCGAACCCGCACGGAGCCTTCACCGAGCAGGAGGTGTACACGATGTTCACCGTGCTCTTCATGTGCGTCTTCGAGAACGTCGCGCCCGAGAATGGCTGGACGCTCCGCTCTGCCGCTGCGAAGGTCGGCGCTATCATCAACACTCTCATCCAGCAGAGCATACAGGAGGCCACGCCCTCACTCGTGCGTATCACCTGCACCACTAAAAAAATTCTCTTGCCGTCTTTGCTGACCTGTCATGCAGTTTCACGCTCTGGAGCACCAGAAAGAGTGCGCGCCCTTCCTCGCCCGTCTCGCGTCCTCCGGGCGGCCCATCGACGAGCTCGTCGCTTGCGTCATCGGGCTCGCTGTCGGCTCCTCCGTGAACTTCGCACAGGCGGCCGCGCAGGTCGTCGACTTCTACATGCGCGAGGACCGCTCGGAGGAGCGCGCCGCGCTGATCACAGCGTGCTGCGCGCCGGACGGGGACGCCAAGGCGATGGAGCTCGTGCGCGGGTATGTGCGCGAGGCGATGCGCCTGAACCCCCAGTTCGGAGGCCTGTTCCGCATATGTGTGCAGGATGATGTCGTGCCCCAAGGCACTGGCTTTGCGGACATGCAGGTGAAGAAGGGCGACTTCTTGTTCGGGAGCTTCAAGAACGCGCATCTCAACGTATGTCTCCTTTCCTCCCGCACCATGTCATCCGATCCTAACGAACCCCCGTCCCCTCCCCTCCCAGCCGAGCGACTTCCCGAATCCCACCACCGTCGACCCGACACGGCCCAAGAGCTCCTACAGCATTCAAGGTGCTGGCTTCCATGGCTGCCCGGGAGTCGACTTCGTCGCGCAGACGCTCCCCGAGCTCGTGCGTGTCATCTTCCGGCTGCCCGGGCTCCGGCGTGCGCCAGGCCCGCAGGGCTACTGCGCGGGCTTCGCGCTGCACCAGTTCGACACGGACAACGCGATGTACATCTCGGCGACGGGCACCGTGACGCCGTGGCCGACGTCGCTGCAGGTCGCGGTGAGTGGATCTGAATCGGTTTATGTGACGGAGCTGATGTGCAATGATCTCCTGTGCAGTTCGACCAGCAATGATTACGCCCGAGGTTCGTCGTCGACACCCATCCAGTCTAGTTCAATGCGATTCAAGGCTGAGCATCCGTTCTCACACGACAGCAATCGCACGCACAGTAAACGCTAGCCTCGTTCAACATATCTCCCATCTGTATCTTGCATTAACCTCGTCTGGCTTTTTTGTTCACGAACTCGAATGTGCTTTGCTATACACTCGATAGCTGTGTTACGTCATTCACGAATATCAATCATGACATGTGGAGCGTATTGAAAGTTGACTGAATTTTGTTTCCTGTCGTTTTCAGCTCCCGCATGTCAGTGCTTAGAAAAGTCCGGCATCAACCGTTCTTTCAAACACAGTCAGCTTCGAAGGCTCATACTTTATAGACAGTTTGGAGCGAATCAAACAACGATCAGGCTATTGGGAGCTACTATTGGGGGACTCGCATACACCAAGTCCGGCATCAAGCGAAGAGTCGTTAAGAGATTGCGGTTGGGCGATGTATCTCAGATTGCAAATCATGTATCATTGTATGCGCCCCACAGCTTGGCTAGACTCGATCCCAGTCTGCAGGGGCGTTGTCTCGTTTCAGTTAGACTGTCTTGTTTGGTTAGTCTGTGATGGGAGGGCGGAGACAAGCGGAGGTTGAAAACGAAACAACTAAGGGAGGAGTGACGCGGCGGAGTCTGAAATACCGACGCCAGAAAGGCTGGGAACGAGCCTAGCGGAGCCCTTACCAGACTGAAACTGGAGGGCCAGCCACCAAACCCCTCAACCATTGACACTACCGATGAATGTGAGTACGACTGGTCCTTATAAGACTGCAACTGACAAAATACCGTGCAATGGAAACACAGAACACTTCTCTCGAAAGTCATCCCACTGGCATCGCAGTTGCTCCTGCGCTACCGTGGGACATCCACGAGCTCATAATCGATATCATTGTGAAACCTCTCCTGGATGGCCGCAGACGGCGCACCTTCGCATGCACAGTGTCGGAAAACCTGGAGGTGCTTCGGGAAGAACTCGAATGCAAGGCTACCCTGAGTACCCTCGCTGCAGGAGCTCACATCTCAAAGGCATGGCATCACCAGCTTTCCAACACCGCCTTTCCCAGCACATCTGGCTCTCGTCTGACGCCCACTTCAACGCTTCTCTCGCCTCCCGCTCATACACTGCGAATGCCTCGCTGGTCCAGGAGATCACCATCGGTACAAGCGGACAGGGTATCTGCAACCTTGTGCCGGCGTACTCATGCCACTGCGTTGTGCGGCTGCTGGGGCAATTTCCCTCAGCAGCGACGCTCTCGCTGGGCGGTGCGGCGTGGCAGGTGCATCCAAGGTGCATGCATCTCTCCGTGACGCATCAACACATTACCCGCCTCGCGCTCGTATGGGTGGGCTTCCAGTCAGTCATGCATTTTCGTCTCCTGCTGGAGGTACTTCCTATGTTGCACGGTCTGGAGTGCAGCCATGTACAATCTGCGGACAAGACTGAGGGGTCGCCGGACGTTCTCCCCACGACGGCACGCTGCACCAACCTTCGCAGGCTAATGATCTTGGATGTCGACGCGCATATCTCCGCCTTCTTGGGCAACATACAGCACGGAACAGACGCTCCGCCGGTAGAGATCCTGTCAGTTGCAGTGGCCACCAGACTTATCCCGACACGCGGCCGTGGATGGAAGAGTTACAGGGCGATCATAAACACTTACTCGGCGTCGCTTCGTGAGCTCAAGCTTATGCTCCACGTGAAAGGCGAGGGTTTTCTACCTGGTAGTATGTCACATCATTCTTCACCATCCGGCCCAGTCATCACGATCTCTAGTAATGCTTCCGCTTTCATCCCAGTCTCGACGCTCCCTGACAGTCTCGCCAATTACACGAACCTACAGAAAGTCACGCTAGTCCTGCGAATGGCACCAGCACGTCGCTTAGATTCGTTTATCACATCACTACTCTCCACCATAACCTCAACGTGTCTCTCCGATATTTCCATTTCCTTTAGAGCTACGCCCTATCGCTGGAAGGTCAGCCCTGAGAAACTCATCACGCTGCTCGACATTAGCCCGGTTCTCCGCACGATAGACAAGATGCTGGCGGATGAGCAATTCAAGAGCATTCACCAGAAAAGCGTGCACATTGAGCTTGTTACACCCTTTTCCGAACTGAGTACAATATTCGACCATGCTCTGGAACCGACAGGCGGGTGGGAGGAGTCTGTCAGGCAATGGATGCCCCTTGCGAATTCCGCGGGTCTCCTCCACTGCGTGCGGTGAATGTCTTGCTCCTGTTCCGTTCTAGGCTCAGGCTGCAGACAATAACAACTGACCTCATCTTGACGTCGGCTGCACAGAAGAATTGTTGACCCCGTTGACCGACTTGATCTTCATGTTTTCTGACGGATGACGAAGCTCGCACCGTTCATGTGCGTAACTCCGAGCGGTCTATGACTGTGTCTTGATTGACCAGTACAACACTCTCATAGCTTGTCGAGGGGCATACAATAAATTGGTGCTGGCACTGGCATCGACAGGGTGAGAAAAGCACAATCTAGCAGTGGAGTTCAAAGGTGAGTTGTATCTGATACAGTGATAGAACGAGACGAGTGCACCGTGACGTATCATGGACTTTTCATGGATCAATGAATACGAATGTAACTAGGTACCTAGTGAGGATTAGAGGAGGAGCTACGCTAATAGTGTACACGAGTGGCGAGCATCCGAAGATCGCGTCTCGCCGTGCGATCAGAATTATTGAATCATTATGAACCAATTAAATGGTAACGTGTGCGGGGCACAGGCGGCCCCGCTATACATGTCACGGTTCATTGCCATGAATAAAACGGGAAGAAGTTACATCGCGCAGAGACGATAGTCCTGCCATCGAGCGCAGTTGAGTCTCATCTGATACAATGGCGGGATGAGAGGAGTGCACGTACTGAGTACATCTGAGAAGGCCGCGCACGCGACACCATGACATCTTCTCCGTCACAAAGCGCTCCCATCCTCCTTCCCCAGCTCGCCACGCGTCGTTCAACGCATCGCGCTGAGTCGCCATGACCATGAGCTCAATGTTCAGCCCTCGGGGTGGGATATTTTTGAATGTGTCAGTACTCGACAGGACGTCGTCGAGCCTCCGGAGGGCACCATTATCGGCTAGACGCTGGAGGTAGAGCGACATACTTCCAGGCTTCGCGGTGTTGGAGACCCGGAACGAAATATGCACGGAGGAGACGGCACTGGACGTGACTGTGGAGAGCATCGAAGGGACCCAAGAGAAATCGCACGACTGGGGACTGGAGACATGCCCAATCATAATGCTTCTCAGCTCGGAGTGGTTACGGAGGTCGGCGCGTAGGCCTACAAAGACGTGTGTGTCGGTCAGATGTGTATGCGCACTACAGCCATGAATAACTGCTCACCCGCATCAACGTACGTATCATGCGTGACTATCAGCCTAAGCTCGCATAGGGACGAGTGGTAGGCTTCGAGCAGCCGTTGGAACGGCCAGTCCTTGCCTTCTGTCACATCAGAAATGTCGAATGTGATGGTCAGGCATTCTACCGCGGGTATCGCCTCGAGATCGGCGAAGAACGCCGCAATCGGGAAGTCTGTAGATGCGATAACTACTTCACGCAGACCCGCACAGCGAACTGCGTTGAGTGACGACTGCAACTCCTCCTCCCGCAGGCAGACAACGTCGCAGCACACGAACATCCGCACACTGGGCAATGCACCGAGGACATGGGCGAACTGCGAGACAGACTGGAACTCGATGCTCCGGAGCTCGAGGCAAGTGACGATGCGGAATGCGGCGAGGAGAGCGAGATGCTTTGGCTGGACAAGACCGACGCGCCATCTGATATGCGCAAGAGTGAGCCGTTCTAGCCTCGGTAGGAGGCCGGGGAGCATCGCTGCGAAAGTACCGAGGTGGGGTGCCGAGCCACGACTTGCCTTCTGTGCGGCCCGTTTCGGACTGAGCCCGAAGATGGTCACCTGTCGAGCCATCTCGCGAGAGTCGACCTGAGAACGGAGGCGTGCAGAAAGTATACGGACTTGTTTGCTTGAGGCCAGAGAGACGTGCCGCTGGAGGTGGAACTTGGTACGGAGGTACCACGCGTGCGAGACCAATGCACACGATGTCAGGACAGTGCGCCATTCGTCAACCGG
>MPVS01000631.1:0-30877 GCA_001931775.1 Fomitopsis pinicola | reverse complement strand
GCGGCCGCTTGGAAGACCTGCAAATACTTCGTGCAGGAAATCAACATGTGTCGCATCCGTAGACCCGTCGTGCCCAACAGGCTCGGCGCTTCCTCCGTTGTGTCGCACTTCGCTACATGATACATTCCACCATGGAGTGGGACTCTGGCACGCGTGGGAGCGGGATGGTCGGTCTTACGATCTATGTCGGCGGAATGCCGTCTTCTGCCCTAGCTACAACGAGCTCGCCCTAGATCCGTTCACAAGCAGGATCGCGCGGCTACGACTGCTGCACCCTTCCTCTTCTTCCTCCGCCATTAGCTGCGAGCATGTTCTGAGTCGGCGTCATGTCACTCTGGTTGGCGAGCCCGAGAGCTCACCTCAAGGCCGTTCGTCTGGAGGTGCGTGTTACCCGAATCTTTGACAGCGAGCGAGCGGCCTTTGCTTATGCGTTGTCTGGATCGAGGGTCATGAGTTCCTGTCCACGGCGCATCCTAGGTTGGTGTCAAGAACGACACTAGGGTGCATAATCAACACCCCGCTTGACTTCGGGTAGTCCGCCAGAACGACCCAATTTACCATCAACCATCGCCTCACTACAGGCAGTACGCACGCCGGGATCTCGTGCGCCTCTGCCCATCTCCTCTCCGCCGTAGCGGGCTCCACTTCCGAGCATCGCATCCCCATTGGCACTGCGATTACGAGCCCTGCGCGCTCCGAAGCTGTTCGCCTTCCACTGCCCGCGCGCCCCCACACCACGGGCATCTTCAGCGGAGTGTTGCCACCATCGCGTATGATAGAGGTCACCAGCGTTCAAGTTACTAGTGGCCGTCACATCCACCTCTCGTCCGCACCTGGGGGGCGCGACACTTATCCGAGCAAGCAGAGCGCCCTGACTACCACGCGCGGCGCACACCAGCGAACTACGTGCGCGCGCACGTCAGCGCAACCGCGGCATCCACTCGCACATCGACACTGATCCCCGCGTGGATGACACTTGTACTCAACACCACGGCTTCGTTGTTGCACCGAGTGCGTGTGGTGAGCTTGCCGGGGCCGACACGAGCGCGAGCCGATCTACTCTCCTCCTCGCGGCGACTCTGCACGTCCCGCATTAGCACCCATCCAAGACGGTCCGGGGGACGCGGGGCCTTACCCTCGTGAGCCATCATGATGGACGTCGGCGGGGTGGATGTCGACGGCAGCAAGCGGCGAGGTGAGGGCACGAGGGAAAGGAAGGACAAGACGGGGATAGGCACGGGTGTGCTGGTTGACGAGATAGACAAACTCGCTTCACCTTCCATGGTTTCCCCTCGCTGCCCATCGGCAGCAGCGCAGGCACGACCCGACGAAGACACTACATTGCTAGGGACGACGCGGATGCTAGATCGCGCCCGCAGTCCTCTCCCTCACAACCCGGCAACCTGAGGACTCGAGGAGCGCGCCCGACTCGGCCCGAGATGGAGAGCTCGCTGCGCTGGACAGACTCTTCAAGGGATCTGGTCGTTGCCCGAGCTGGGGATCAAACCTTTTAGGAACAGGATCGCGCGGATGCGACTGCTGCACCATTCGCCTCCTTTCTCCGCAACGGATGGCGCGCATATACTGTGTATTTGTCACGTCGCTCTGATTGATGACCCCAAGAGCTCACTCGTTGTGGAGGCGCGTGTTTCTCTCCTGCTTCGAATTCATAACACTCCCGAACCACGAGCAAGTTGCCTTTGCTTCTGCGTCATCTAGATCGAGCTTCAAGACTGCTTGGACTTGGCTCACGGCGCATCCCAGGTCCGTTGTCAAGAACAAAACGAGGGTGTGCATGAACAGCGCTTCGTTCGGCTTCGGGTGGTCTGCCAGCACGGCCCTTTCTCCATCGTGATTAGTCTTCGCAGAACGATTGCCGAAGAGCAAGACGAAGTACACACGGAAACCTTAAATGCCTCTGCCCACGTCCCCTTTGCCTCAGTGATCTCTGCCTTCCAGCATTGCATCCCCCACTGGCACGACCGCGCTCTCTTTCTTGCACGCCGTCCGCGTAGCCTTCCACTGCATGCGTGTCATTGCGCTCCTGTGCGCCTGCATATTGTCCACGATTGCGGCTACGCGCTTCGTGATGCTCAGCACTTCCGCGTAGCCCCGCACACAACAGCGATCCGGGGCGTGTGCGAGCCAGTCTGGAGGTGGGAGCGGGCGACCTTGAGGAGGACGGAGGCCGCGAGGAGGGGCAGGGGGGCACATGCGCGATGGTAGTCGTTGAGGGCTAAGGTGTACTACATCTGCGTGACGTGCACGTCACCACGGCTCCGCACGAAGGCGGTGGTTTCGCTGCGCATCCATGGCACGATGAGAAGAGTGCTCATCGGGGATGAAGGAACGCACCGATGCGCTCGTCGAACATGCGTAGCGCACGCATCACTCTGCTCTGCTGGATCAACTCGAATCTGTTGAGTCGCCAGCTGTTACGTAGCAGCTCGCGCCGTTCACGTTTTGGCGAGAGCCGTCCCCCCTTGTACGCTACCTCAGCGTCTTCGCGCCCATGAGTGCACCACCCTCGGACTGATTGTGTACTACCTTTCGCGGACGAATCCTGTCGAATCGTTAAGAGCCACGACGCCGCTGCCTAACACGCTATCAATAACTGCAAAGGAATACGGTGGCATGAGGCCTACTTGCCAGTGGGCAGCCTTACATCAGCAGGCTCCACTCACGCAGCAAGAGGGTGCGCGCCCGCAACAGCGTGGTCTACTGTTGGAAGCTGCGACCCAGGATCGACGATCCGTAGGACGCTTTATCTGTACTCAGGCGAGCAGACTCCGCTGCTGCTTCAAGTTCCTCCCCTCTCAGAGGAGGAATTGTACAGCGAGTATGATAGTCAGCCCTTGTATGGTCTTGGTCTGCATGCGCCTTAGCAGCACATGTGGCAGCACTTGTCCCGTGCCAACGGAAGGGGTTGACAAAGGGCGACGTACATGTTGCAAGACCCGCGTCGCACAAGGTAATTCTGATCACGAGATCGTGACTACGGATAGGCGCCTTGTGCCACGCCTCGCGAACACCGAAGGCCCTTCTGTTGCAGCCATGCGAGCCTTATGTACTCATTGCAAGGAGAGTACTCGCAGCGTGCAACTCTCTGTTCTCTTGCTCCATATCCCCACTTGAAAACCCTCGGATCGAATTCTGCCAGTGGTCTCTATCCGCTTACTTGGCCGCACTGTATGCTCTGCCCCCTCGCTTGTGACAAGGGAATCGGTGCTCACACGACTACGTTGGGATTGGCCTGCGCAGAGGCACTGCGCCGGAAGCTTGCCGCGAAGGCGGAGGAGGATGTAGGTAAGTATCTACTCTGTGATGTCACGCGTTCCGGTGCAAGTTGACGCAGCTACAGTTCGAGCTAGGATTCGAGAGCGGCAGACGGGATCGCGTGCTACAAACGTTACGCACATGATGTTGAGAGGAGGGTCAGAGCAGGGCTATGCGGTTGTCGGTGAGGCTCGCCCACAGATGCTACTCCATGGTCCTGCTGATCACGCAGTCTCGATCTTTCGTACACGTTGTTCTGCACACTACAATTGAACTCCCTATCGCGAAAGGGTTTCCCAAGGTTACTTTCGACCCTGTCATCGTCAACTGTCAACCTACCGTGTCATGACAACCCTTTCCGAGCGGGGCCCGAGTCCATCACTCGCGCCCATGCTCTTTCCCCTGCGAGACCACCCACCTGTTCGCACTCATCTGTAGCTTTTCTCATCCGTGTGTCTAACGATGTGCAGAAGGGGTATTCCCTGAACGCTTGAAATGGGTACGCAGTGCGACACGAATGCTAATACGAATCCCGTACACTTGGGAATCAACATCGGAGCACAGTCAGACATCGACCTCCGTGCAGGTGCAGTGACCCTCACTGTCACATCTAAACTGTACGTTTTTCAGGTGTGTCAGAGGGCAACGCTCGCTGCGTGTAGCATGGAAAGACGGGTCAATCATCGCGCAGAGACGTTCGTCGCTGCAAATGAGCAGGGCGGGCAACAGAAGCGCAAGACGAGGGCCGGTGAGTCGAAGCGCACTGGCACTTTGTGTATCTGCGGAGTACTATGGAACGTTGTTCTGACTTCGCCGATGAGCGGGGCGGCGCCCCAAATCATCGCGCGGTGCTGGTCAAACTTTGGGCCTGCGAGACGCGAGACCCCCACAGGATTGTGCCTCGTCATGCGCGACGTATTGACACATGCGCGGCGTGTCGGTCGACACGCGAAAACACTCCTCCTCTTCTCTAATCTGATTACGCACCACAGGTCGTGAGCGGCGACGCAAGAGCCCGGCCCTTTTCGTGGCGGATCCCCGCAGAAACGCTGTTTGCTGGTGCGCAGCGTCGACTCGCTCGTGAGCCTCCAGGCGTGCCCTCTGAAAGCCGAACGTACGTGTTTTCGTCTCTGTTCTGCCACACCCTTCGCTCTGGCTGCATTGCCGCGTAGTCTCTGGAGGAGTCGGCCGTGGGGGACGTGGGGGAAATCTGGTGATTGACGGCTTTGCTTGGATTTGCCCTCCCTTCGGCAGGCTGCAGAGCATACAGCCACAGCCACAGCCACGGCCATGCCTCTCAGCGTGCATCGTATGGGAGGAGGAGGATGAAGAAGGTCGTGTCAGCCAGTGAATCCGCGTGATGACGGCGATGACTTGCGGCGACCAGCGCAGCGATGGTGACTAGCTTGTTTTCCCCCAACATGGCACCCCGACTACGGGAGGTAATACAGTCCCCGACTCAGCGGATGCGTGCGGAATGCACGAACGTAGCAGCACAACGCTAGCATCGTCGTCGTGCGCCCTTCTGACCCGACGCAACACATCCCACTGGCTTCCTCCTACGATCGCGTCGCCCTTTCTCCACAAGTTTTCGCCCTCGACGCGCCCTTCCACCGCTCGTTCGCCTTCCTCCAGCATCTTGCTCGCTGCAACTTCACATCCGCGCTCGCTTCTTGTGCTTGTCCTCTGTGCTACTCGTCCGTCTGCCCGTCCACCGCCGCAACGGCTCCTCATAGCGACACCCGCAAGCCGCATCTCGCTGGACGCACAACGCAACACATGAGAGGACAACACACACTTGCGATGTGCATTCTCAGTAGCGCAAGCCGTAGTACTAGTACGTGACTCGTTGCTATGCGGCCGCATCCCCACACTTATCCGTCCATTCCAGGGTGCACACGTCACCTTCTATGCTGACACGCACGCAATCGACTACACTACGCACGCTCACGCCCTCGGAGTCAAAGCGATCTCCATGCAACGCATCCTTCTCCATCCCTCACCGACGAGAGCACGAGGGATATGCATGCTGCATGCCAGGATAAGCCCTCAGAGGCATTGTGCAAAACGCCGGCTCCTTAGTGCGTCCCATTCACTCCTTCAAGGGTCGTACTCATGTGTCTATGTAGTTAACTCGCGCGCAGTCGCGGACGTATGCATGCAGCCTTCCATGCGAATGTGTCCAGAGCACTCGCCTATATCTCGCCACACACCTGACGAACGTGCACGACGGGATCGCCAGCGTAGCGGCCGTGTCGTCCTCTCGTTCGGGCCTGCAGGGTGCGATATCCCGTCCGAACAGGCAGGGCGCGCTGACTACCACTGGCATGCGCTGCGCACACTGGCGAGCTATCGGTGCTCCGGGGCGCACACAGCGCGGAACAGCTGCCCAAAGCCAAACATCAGCACTCGCCCCGTGGATAACACTTGCACTCACCACCAAGGCTTCGTCGTAGTGCAGAGCGCTTTCGTTCGAGCTCACCACCACCACCTACCCGGTGGCGGGCCGGTCAAATCTCCGCCTCGGCTCTGCACGTCAGCTACGGGCTAGGCAACGCCGTTACTCACCCTCCTGAGCCATCACGATAGGCATCGGCGGCGCGAATGTCAGCGGTAGCGGGCTGCTAGGCGACATGAGGACACGAGGGAAGAAAGGACAAATGGGGATGAGCATGAGGTACTGGTAGCAAACCTCGCTGCACCTTTCAGATTCCCCCTCGCTGCTCATCGGCAGCAGCGCGCGGGCACCGCCTGCGAAGACACCCCTCGAGGCGGCTGCGAAGTCGCCCCCGCGATCCTTCCCTCCGCCTCCTCCCCCTCTCCATCTCCTCTCCATCTCCTCCCTGCCCACACCCGACGTGGTGGCTCGCATACAGGAGAGCTGCAAACTCCATGCAGGCAACCGGTATGTGTCGCATTCGTAGACGCGTACCCGCAAGGCTGGCACTCCCTCCATCGTGCCGCACTACTACGCTACCTTATACCGCTGAGTGCGGCTCTCGGGGCACTGGCGAGCCGACGCGTGGTCGAGGGATGGTCGTTCGTACGATCTACGTCGGCGGGATGTCGTCTTCTTCCCCGGCTACGACGTGCCGTGTGGCGCGAACATGTTAATTCGGGGACGGCGGCGAGCGCGTGCATGTCGTGTGTGCTGCCTTTGGTCCGTGTGGCGGCACAGCCGCTGTGAGTCACGCCAGAGGGCCGTGCGGATGCGACCGCCGCACCATTCCCCTTCTCTGTCCGCAATGAGCTGCGCACATACAGTGTGAGCGGCACGTCACTCTCATCAACGATCTCGAGAGCTCACCTCAAGGTCGTTTGGCCACATCTCGGTCGCACCGGCCGAGTCTCCGCCCTGGAAGTGCGTGTTTCCCTCCTGCTCAGAACCCATGACACTCTTTAACTGCGATGGGGTGGTTGTCCGGATCGACCTTCAAGACCGCCTTGGTTTACGGTGCATACAAGTCGTTGTCAAGAACAATACGACGGTGCGCATCAGCAGCGCCTCGTTCGACTTCGGGTGGTTTGCCAGTACGACCTCGTCTCCATCATGGTTATTCTTCGCAGAAGCATTGCCGCAGTACGTACCCCGAAACCTCGAGATGCTTTGCCCACCTCCCCCTTCGCCGCAGCAGCCACCACCTCCCAGCACTGCCTCCGCAACGGTACGATCGCGCTCTTCTCCTCACACGCCCCCCTACACGCTACGATCGCCATACGCCCCGCCTTCCGCTGCTTGTGCGCCGACCTGCTCCCGCGCACCTCCACATAGTCCTCAATGCTCCTTCGGCCTCAGTTCGCGTCGCCCGGCGTGGGCAGCAGGAGACCTTGAGGAGGACGGAGGCCACGGCGAGGGCCGGGACGGCATTGAGCAGGGTGTATGCGTGCTGATAGTCGCGCAGGTCTCCGGCGTACTGCTTCTGTGCGACGTGCGCGTCGCCGTGGCTCCGCGTGAGGTCTGTGACGTTCGGACCCTTCGCTACGTATCCGCGATGAGAGGCATGCGTATCGACTCGGGGATGAGAGAACGCACCGAAGCACCCGGCAAACATGCGCAGCGCCCCCATCGCTTGGCTTGGTTAGGCCAACTCGAAGACCGACCGATACACAGCAGCTTTCCCCCTTCAAGCTCCGGCGAGCATGCGTCCCCCCTTACACGCTACCTCAGCGTCTTCGCGGCCACGAGTGCACCACCCTCGGAATGCATGTATACCACTTCTCGTGGAGGCAACTTGTCGAGTCGTCGTGTTCGACGGCCGCCCTGCCCAATGCATGATCAGTTGCTATGAAGGAACACATTGGCACGCTACTTGCCAGTGAGCAGACTGAGATTCGTGCATGCAACAAGGGGAAGAGTCTCCGCAACAGCACCGTGCACTCTTGGTGGCCATATGCACTTCATGACCGTTCTTTTCCTGACCTAAAGAGCAGGGTAGATGATCTACAAGACGTCGTAATTGTACTTGGACGGGCGAGCTCTGCCGCTTCGTCTGTCGGTAGGCTCATTTCCTCCACCGCCCGCTCTGAGGAGACGACTCGGACCGGGGCGTCGGCGCCGTCAGGCTGTTCTTCTAGATTGCAGAACAACTCGTCGATGGAGGTGCATAGCTGCAAGCTGATGGATTGCTGCAGATGATCGCGTATGTCCGTGGTATCTTCTGCTAGGGAGAGGGCGTCGTACTATGTCGAGGATGATACTATGATGACCACATGTTTGCGCGCTGTTCGAAGCGAAGAAGAGTGCCCGCTGTGCTACATGACCGTGACGGAGAAGATGAGGCATCGAACTCGCGTAACCCTGGAGCTTGCCCTTCCGGGTGCTTACCGGGGGCATTGTCCGTGACGTTTCGCGTGGGGCGAGGAACACTGGAGGACCCCGGGTTACAGGATTCAAGTGCAGGTATGTGATTGGGAACAACAGGTTTATGCGCTACTCACTCGATTTCTGCCTCGGGTTTGCCAGTGCCACAAATACTTTCTCCTTCCGTAGTCCACTACAAGTATGTCCACTACAAGTACACAAATTCGAACACGTAACAAATTTGCCAATCAGATACCATACAAGAGGAAGAGACTCGTCCGTGTTATTCCCCAAGAATTCTGATCTGCTGGGCCGGGTTCGCTAGCGCCACAAGCATACTAAGTACATAACTCCCAACTCCATAATCATGCGTAGGAATTGAAACAATCAGATATCAATCGAGTCTGAGGGAAGAAGTGCGTCCGTGATATCCTCCAAGAAATATGACCGAGCTGGACCGGCGAGCCTGCGTGTGTTGGCTCGTACAAGGTATGTCCGCGCGCAAGAGCCCTGAGCTCTCTAGTGCGTGCGGATGTCAAAGTCAGCTTGTGGACAAAGCACAAAAGGCAACGCAACCTCGTACCTCTCGGCGCATGCGCATTATCCCTCACTGCTTTCCACCAGATCTGACACGGCGCCCTCCAGGCCGTCCTCATCCTCGTGGTCCGAGGCGAGTACACTCTCGTTTTCTGAGGAGTGCGCTTCAGCACCGGCACTGGAGTCTCCCTCCTCGGCGATGCGGGCTTTCTCGGCCTTCCGCTGCCGAAGCTCCTCGTCGGTGAGTTCATCGCAGCCTTCCGAGTCAACGAACAAGACCCCGCGCTTGTCCCAGGGCTCGAGGATCAAGCGGAGCCGGCGCTCCATCTCCTCCGCTGTGAGCACAGTATCACAAGTCAGACGAGTAGCTATAGTAGAAAGGCCGTTGCCGCCGAGGTGTATACTGGCGTCCTGGAGTGAGTCGAATAATGGCTGTTTCATGATGTCATGAATTGACCCGAGGTCGATCGTCCAAAACTCGCTATCAGGATGTATCGAAGTGGAGGGACTGCCCTCTGGTGCGACCATACATATAAAGACCCCAAGGCTACGCATCACGGGGCTAGAGCAACGAGAAAGCATCTCGTGGAGCCCGGTGACGAGTCCTTGCCACGAATCTATCGGGTTGGCCTTGAATGACAGTTCTAGGGTTGACAAACGGGTGCAGCAGGCGAGGAAGCTCAGATCTGGCCCTAGCATGGTCGCCACATCATCAGTGAGAGCTTGTGAGATCAGCTGTCGGGTGTACGTACGATCATGCGGCTGCAACCAGTACTCCAACCAGTATCCGAGAGAGTCAAGTGATGGACCCAATTTCCGCACTATTGATCCAGTGCACCGTCGTTGCTCCGGCACATAGTACTGCAGACACAGACTCCTGCATCCATGGCATAGTTCTGTGGATGTGACCCACTGTGCCAGTTGGGAGAGAAGGATATCATCCAGGCATTTTAAGGTTACTTTGCTGAGATGGGGAGCATTCACGGGCGGAAATCCTGACGGAGGAGGGGGGGCTCTTGAGACAAGGCTGCCTTTGTAGAGATCGAGCTCGCGCAAGGCTTTCAGGCCACAAATGATGCTGCGCAAGTCGAAAAACGAGTGAAGCTCAAAGTGTTGCAATGTCAAGTGAACCAATGCAGAGAATCCGGAAAAGGAGCGTATAAAGGAGGGGTGATATGGGCCTCGGATAGACTCTTCGAATTCGAGGCACGTAAGAGAGCACATGGATCGCCCAAGCACAATAGGGACTGCTGCAAAGTATCCCCCTAGTCCGAGTGGAGTATTGCCAGATCCTCCTACAACAAGGGCATTTGTTCCAGTCAGGTATTCTCTTGACCTTCCATTGTGTAAGGAAGACTGCGCAACAGCATCATACACGGCGCGATTCGCGATTTTGACACGAGAGTACAGAAGACGTTGACCGTAATGGTGCCAAGCACCGCACACGAGAGCACAGTTGTAGAGGTCGCGCGTCTCCCATCGGAGGAAGTCGAGGATGTGCTCGAACAGCTCGAGTGGGATGCGGTCGGTAATGGATCGCGGGAGAGGGCGTACAATCATCCTTCGCTCACTCCGGTTGCCACCCCAGTATTTATAGCCCCAGTAGCAGTCGTTCCAGTTGATACCGTCTGGATCGACCGCGAGCACACCATCAGATGGAAGAGGGCTGAGCCTGTAGAGCGAGTTTTTATGCTCCTGGTATGCGGAACAATGAAGACACCCCGTATAGGGATCGGATGTGGCGGGTGGCATGGAGGGGGATTCGTGCATCTTGGTCGTCTCCTCGATTGCGAGTAAAAGGGGCTACGTATAAGACGAATGATTAGTAAGTGACATATTATGCGGGACCTCCGGCTCACCCGGCAGACGGATGCGTGTCAGTAGCACTGGAAGGGATGCTGTGAGATGCCGAGAATGTAATGCCCAGGTTATGGTGTCGACCTAGGCGAGTGCATGTGCGATGCTGTGGAGGAGGAGCGAGAGGAGGAGGGCCAATCGATCGATCGATCGATGTGCTGGTAGCGTGGGAACCAAGATGTGGGCCTACCGCGACTTTGACCGCCGTCCTCCTCCCAAGGAGCAGCCCCCTTTCCTTATGTGTTGTCCGCATCGAACCCTTGGGCTTCGTGAGGACGCCCCGTCACGAACAACCCGAGGGCGCGCATGATCAACGCCTCGCTCGACTCTAGGTGGTCTGCCAGCACGACCCAGTCTCCTTCACCGTCGGCCATGTCTCGCTGCATAACTCGCAACGACAGCACGCACACGGATACATTCAGGACCTCTCAGGACCTCTGCCCGCCTCGCCTCCGCCGCAGCGGCTTCCACTTCTAAGCACTGCATCCTTGCCGGTACCGCCGCGCTGTCCTCCTCGTACGCTCTCCGGTTCGCTTTGTGGAACGCTGTGCGCTCCACTTCCTGCGCGCCGCGCCCGCATGCATCCACCACATCCTCGATTGCCGTCACCCAATTCTCCAGCCTCAGTGTGTCCGCGTCACCTGTGATGGCCAGTGCCTCCCGCGCGACAGCGGGCCTGTGCGAGCCCTCGTGGAGGTGGCAGCGAGCGACCTCGAGGAGGATGGAGGCCGCGGCGAGGGGCAGGGTGCGCTTGAGCAGGGTGTGTGCGTGCTGTTAGTCGTACAGGGCTACAGCATACTGCTTCCGCGCGACATGCGCGCCGCCGCTCCACGCGAAGACCATGGTATTCGTGACCTTCGCTGCGCATACGCGAGGAGAGCGGTGTTTATCGGGGGATGAAGTAACGCACCAATGCACTCGTCGAACATGCGCAATCCCCGCATCGCCTAGCCCGCTGCGAGCGCGGCGGTCTACCAGGCCCGCGTCCTCAGGTCCATTGCACTTCGTACTTGGGATACTCAAAGCCCGCCCAGTGGCGCCTGCTTGTCCTACGCTCATCCCCGTGCTAGGTTTCTGGCGAGTGCTACCGCTGCTCAGCGGCGGTACGTTCCCCTTCTGTGTATGCCTTGACTCCGACACACTCGCCTGCGCATCGCCCCGCCTAGTCAAACTGAAGATAGTGCACGTACACCAAGCTTCAAGGTCCTGGGCAACTGGCTCTCCACTCCAGTACGGCCGCCTTCCTGCGTGGTCTCTGGAGAACTTGGCCGTCACGGCCGTCAGGGAAGCCCGCTGGACGAGGATTTGGTGCTGGCTCGCGGTGATAGGAAGCGGTGCGGCGAAGATGACTAGCTTGTTCGCCTCAGAAATGGCACCCCGATGATTCAGTAACTTAGTTCATGCGCGAGGAACGCACGGGCATAGCAGCGCAACTCGTGCGCGCTGGCAGTGACGCGACGCGTCCGCGCCGTCCACACTTCTTGACCAACGGCAACACACCCCATCGGCTCCCTTTTTCCGATCGCGGCGCCCTTTCTCCACCGTGTTTCGCCCTCAACGCGCCCCTTCAGTCGACTGCCTCCACCATCTTGCTCGCCGCGTCTTCACACACATTCTGTGCATGCCCGCTGTACTCGTCCGTCCGCCTGTCCGCCCACCGCAGGTCCGCAACGGCTCCTCACGACGACAACGCGCACAGCCCGCATCTCGCTGCATGCACAACGCAAAGCATGAGAGAAGAATGCGTACCTGCGCTGTGCATTGCAAGTAGCACAAGCCGCTCAAGTCGCATGCCCTGAGCCACGGTGATTGGTGCGTGACTCGGCTTTGCGTCGGACACCATTACGTCCTGCATAGCGGCCACCTTTCCACACTCGTCCGTCCACTCTCGGGCGCACACGCTGCCTTCCGTGCTGATGTGTATGCAATCGACTGCACCACTCGCGTTCACTACGCCCTCGAAGTCAAGGTGCTCGACCTCTATGCTGCGTATCCATCCGTCCGCCCCTTGCCGACGAGATATCGGGTAATACGCACACTGCACGCGAGAACAAGCCTTCAGGAGCACCGGCGTGCAATACACCGGCTCAATGGTACGTCGCATCCACAACATCCTTCGAATCGTCGTACTTATGTAGTCTACGCATTTGCCCGCGCAGTCGCGGACGTACGGATGCCTTTCCCGCGAGGGCGTATTTCGCCTTCGTCTCGCCACACACGTAATGAATGCGCTGCCGCCAGCATGTGCCGTCACAAGGCTACAAGCCGCCGTGTCTGACGCTCATCCGGGCCCGCGAGCGATATCTCGTCCGAGGAAGCAGGGCGCGCTGACTACCATCGGCGTGTGCTGCGCACACAAGCGTGCTACATGCGCGTGCGCGACAAGTGCATCCGCCAGTAGGGCGTACACGCGCGCAGCGCGGAACAGCTGTCCGAAGCTAGACGTCAGCACCAACCGCATGTCACTTGTACTCACCGCCACGGCAAGTTCGTCAGCTAGTGCTCGAGCTCACCACGACGTACGCAAGCGCGAGCTCGTCAACTGTCCTCTCCGCCTCAGCTCCGCACCTTCACTCATCCGATACAGTCCAGGAAACGCGGGAACTCGACCCCCTGAGCCGTCATGGTAGGCATCCGCGGCGTCTCGACGGCAGCAAGCGGCGAGGCGACGTGGGGACACGAGGAGAAGAAAGGACAAGACACGGACATGTGTTGGATGACGAGACAGAGAACCTCGCTGGGGCTTTTGTGTTCTCTCTCGCTGCTCATCGGCAGCAGCGCGCTGGCGCAACCTATCGAAGACCCCGCACGATACGGCTGCGAGATCGCGCCCGCGATCCCGCCCTCTTCCTCCCCAACTCTTTCCTGTCCACGCGCGACGTAGCCACGCTGATTGCGCTCGCGCAGGAAGACGTGCAAATGCTTCGTGCAGGATATCAATGCGTGTCGCATCCGTAGACCTGTCGTACCCGCCAGGCATGGCGCTTCCTCTATCGTATTGTACTCCGCTACATTCCACCACGGAGTGGGGCTGTGGCGAACGTGGGCGCGGGCGGGATGGTCGCTCATACAATCTATGTCAGCGGAATGCCGTCTTCTGCGCTGGCCACGACGAGCTGCGCGGTGCGAACGTCGGGGACGGCAACAAGTGTCTGCACATCGTGTGTGGGGCCTTTGCTCTCTGTGGCGGCACAGATTTTAGTCACGCAGTATGTTTGTGCTACGTTTCAGCAAACTGAGGGCGCGCCCGCGATGGAGAGATCAACGTGCCGGGCGGCCTCTTCCGTGTTGCCCAACCCTGAAGACGTGCCATAAACAGGAAGTCATGGGCTGCAACTGCGTCCTACCTGCACATTTAGGCGTGCCCTAGACCTGTTCACAAGTAGGATCGCGCGGCTGCCACCGCTACACCTCTCCACTTCTTTCGCAGAAACTGGCTGCGCGCATATATTGTGTTGGCGTCACGTCACTCTCGTTGGCGATCTCGAGAGCTCACCTCAAGGGCGTTTGTCTAGAGATGGCGCGTATCACCCTCTTTTGTAGAGCCGTGAGCGAGCTGCCTTCCTTCTGCTTTGTCTGGATCGAGCTTCAGGACTCCCTGTTCATGGCGCAACCTAGGTCAGTCGTCAAGAAGAACACGAGGGCGCGCAAGAGTAGCGCATCGCCCAATTTTGGGTGGTCCACCAGCACAACCCAACCCAGCCTCCTTCACCGTCAGCAATCGCTCACTGCATACTTCACGAAGGCGATACGCACACTGAAACCTCGAGGGCCTCTGCCCACCTCCCCTCCGCCACAGTCGCTTCCACATCCCCGCATTGCATCCCCACCAGCGTGACCTCACTCTCCTCGTCGAATGAGCTCCCGCGCACTTTGAACGCCGTCCGCGCGGCACTCCACTGCCTGCGCGCCGACACGTTCATATACACCTCCACACTGTCCACGAATGCCGCCTATTACTTCTTCGCTCTCAGTGCGTCCACGTCGCCCGGCGCGGCGGCAGGCGCCTCGCGGACGACAGCGAGCGCGGGAGTGTGCGAGCCCGTGCGGAGGTGGAGGCGGGCGACCTTGAGGAGCCTGAGGATGGAGACCGCGGTGAGGGGCAGGTGGATTGATAAGGGTGTATGTGCGCTGGTACTCGCGCAGGGCACGGCGTAGTGCTTCTGCACAACGTGCGCGTCACCGCTGCTCCGTACGAAGTCCTTCGCTGGGCGTCCGTCACACGTCGATGCCCATCGAGGATGACGGAACGCACCGATGCACTCGTCGAGCATGCAGAGCGCTCGTATCGCCTTGCCCTGCCCCTAAGTTGTGACGTCCAACAACTCGAATTCGCTGAGTCGCTACCGTTACGTGCCAGCTCGCCCCCTTCAAGTTCCGGCGGGCATCCGTGCCCCATTCTATGCTACCGCAGCGTGTTTGTGCCCACGAGTTCACCATCCTTGGAATAGACGACGATCACTTTTCGTGGATGAAGCCTGTCGAGTTCGCTAACGCCGTGCGAACACATCTCCTGTTGCCGCGGAGGAACATAGAGGCACCCACCTTGGACGGACTTGCATCAGCATGTTCTGCGCACGCACGCAAGGGGGAATGCGCCCGCATCCGCGTCGTCTACTTTTCGGAGCTAATTTACGCTGTGCATCGTGTTCCAACCCAGATGGCAATCTGGACGACTCGCAAAGCACTGCATTCGTACTTGGGCTGGCGAGCTCTGCCTGCCGCTTCGTTCATCGGTAGCTTCTTTTCCGCTACTACCGCCGGCCCTGAAGATGCGACCTAGTCGTCGGTACTGCCAGGTTGGTGCAGAACGTCTCGTCAATGGAAGTGCTCGGCGGCACGCTGACAGATTGCTGTAGCCTAACATGTATGCTCGTGGTATTCTTGGGAGAGGGTGTCGTACATCGAGCATGTATATGATGCTATAGTTAGCCATTGCATTGTCTTGACCAACACGCGTTGTAGCAGTGGATGGGGTCAACAGAGGTTGTCCGGCTACAGTCTACGTCTCAGGGTGCGTGAATGTAAGGGGCCAGTGAGAGGGGACAACATACAAGCTGCTAGACACGTCGAAGACACGCGTCACATCCTCCTCCTGATCACAAGATCGTGACCAGGCATCAGGCGCCTGGCCTGGGCTTTGCCCGACGACCTCCTCCGTCGAGGTTGCCTACTACGAGGCTACTAGTCATACTTCTGGTGTGCGCGATGGTGTCTATCCTACTGGTCGCTCCGCTTCTCATTTGTGACAACGGAACCTGCGCTCAAGAACACCGTCGGGATCGGTCGGTGACGCGCCGTGGCACAGGGACGAAAGGCGCATCTGTTATGCGACGTCGCGTGTGCCCCCCGCAGTGGCAAGCACCTAGAATGTCAATCGGGGATCGGAAGGGGTGGAAGTGCTCGGCGGCACGCTGACAGATTGCTGTAGCCTAACATGTATGCTCGTGGTATTCTTGGGAGAGGGTGTCGTACATCGAGCATGTATATGATGCTATAGTTAGCCATTGCATTGTCTTGACCAACACGCGTTGTAGCAGTGGATGGGGTCAACAGAGGTTGTCCGGCTACAGTCTACGTCTCAGGGTGCGTGAATGTAAGGGGCCAGTGAGAGGGGACAACATACAAGCTGCTAGACACGTCGAAGACACGCGTCACATCCTCCTCCTGATCACAAGATCGTGACCAGGCATCAGGCGCCTGGCCTGGGCTTTGCCCGACGACCTCCTCCGTCGAGGTTGCCTACTACGAGGCTACTAGTCATACTTCTGGTGTGCGCGATGGTGTCTATCCTACTGGTCGCTCCGCTTCTCATTTGTGACAACGGAACCTGCGCTCAAGAACACCGTCGGGATCGGTCGGTGACGCGCCGTGGCACAGGGACGAAAGGCGCATCTGTTATGCGACGTCGCGTGTGCCCCCCGCAGTGGCAAGCACCTAGAATGTCAATCGGGGATCGGAAGGGGGCAGGCTTGATTACGTGCTGGAAAACACGCACAATATCGAGACAAGCGTCGAGCATCATGAGTGGAGCCATGCGGTTGTCAGTGAGGTTCATGCCCAGCATCCGATAGTTTTGCTGATGACGCATCCTCAGTTTCCTATATGCGCTATTCTGTACGCTGTACCCTGCGACCGGGTTCTCTGTTGCAATATGGCTCCCTGAGCCAGCCTCTTTTATTCTGTCGTTGTCCACCTGCCGCGCCATGGAGGTTCCCTCTGAGCGGTGTCCAGTGTGTCACTTGCAACCACCCGCACCCTGCGCTCACTCATATGTGGTCACTCGACTCCTTGTATCCGGCGTATGCCGCACGAGGTGAGACTTTTGAAGACTACCGGCGACGCGACCACGTCCTTCATGTTGTGTTCCATGCCATACCCGGCATGTCTGACTGCCACCAAGACTGATGTAGGGTGTCTCTTAGCGACTATAGTCTCACAGCATTCAACGAATCGGTGAGTGTCTCTTGTCGTCGGGGTAGCCTGCTGCCTTCTTACGACGTCGGTGAGGGGAGGTATACTTCTAGAGCTGTATTGTCTCGCGCGCGATGCGACAAGATCGAGCTACGTCATCTCCTCGAGGCCGCTGGGCGGATGCAAGGCAATTGGTGCGTGATAGAGTTGTACAGTTGTTCACTCTGCCTGAAAGACACGTCGTCAGAGTGGACACTGGGAAATACCCTCCATACGAGATCAAAAGGCGCATGGAATGAACACCGGGAGTGCGAACGTGGCGCGACTCGAATGCGAATGCGAACGCTAAACAACCCGTGACTGAACATCACAGCGCAGTCGAACAACAATGTCTGTGCAGGCGTTGGTATGTCATGATCCCGTTCATATGTCCAGATTGTGTTGTATCCACGCATTCTCGATGACAACGCGCACTTCGTGTAGCGTGAACAGACGGATGGTCCACCCTACAGACACTTTGGCGTGGCGTGGCGAGCGAACAGGGCGGGTAAACTGAGTGCAAGAAGAGGGTGGGAACACAGTGAGTCGAGGCGTGTGTGTCTCCGCAGTACCATAGGATTCTATTCTAATTTCGTCGACGGGCAGAGCGACAATCCAGTCACAGCGCTGCCTGAGGCGGGATGTGACACTGCCATGATGTTTTGGCTTGTGTCGCACGTTGCACTTGTTGGCTATGCGTGCCAGGTGGGTTGACACTCATAAATGTTCGTTCTCTGGTCTGATCCCGCTCCGCAGGCGGCCGTTTTGTCGTGCGCGGGCGACAGCGGCGGACCTCCACATAAGCACCGCCGACGCACGGCGTCGACCCGCTCGTGGAGCCTCAAGCCTAACTTCTACTCTCTGCTTTTGCTATGCAGTCTCTCTGTGACTCTCGTTGCATGGCCCACCGCGAGGCAAATGCATATACCGACTCCCCATCCCTATACTATGCACGCACGCTCGATGACTAGGAAGCATCCTGTCCTACCATACGACGTGACGGGCTGTTGCCGAGAACAATGCACGATCACTACGGACGGTGGAGTTCTTTCGAGAGCATAGGTGAGTCGTCTCGAGTCCAAGAGCAGACGGGTGAACTCGTGCTCATCGGCTTATCGAAACAGTGGTAATCATGGAGACCGCATCGGCTGTTTGGACTAGCGTACGTAACCCTCGAGCTAACCACTCAGTTTGCTTACGGTGCGACGCCGCAGCCCCAACGCGCATTAATTCCGTGCCGCGAAAATACTGCAAAGTTGCAATATTGGTGAAGCGTGTGGCGCGAATGCTGTGCGTAGCCACGAGCGCAAGCGATGCCAGACTTTGCCCGAGATGCATCGCACGGGGCGGGGAGCGCTGTAGAACCCCGGGTTACAGAGATCAAAGGCAGGTATGCGTGGCGATTGGGTACGATAGATGTATGCGCCGTTCACTCAAATTTCACCCGGGCCTTGCCAGCGCCACAAAACACTGTCTCGTTTCGTTGTTCCGAACTACAAGTACACTATTCCAACTCTGTATGCAACGCGTAACGAATTAATCAATCGGATACCAAAGGATGGGAAGAGACTCGTCCGTGTTATTCGCCAAGAATTCTGATCTGCTGGGTCGGGTTTGCCAGCACCGCAAAGACAAATACATGACTTCCAACTCCATAACCACACATAGAAAACGACACACTGAGATATCAGCCGAGCCTGAGGGAAGAGGCGCGTCCGTCCGTAATATCCTCCAAGAAATATGACATGTTTGGATCAGCGAGCCCGCGTGTATTGGCTCCATACAACGTATGTCCGCGCGCAAGAAGTGCGGTGTGTCCTGAGCCCTCTAGTGCGTGCGGATGTCGAAGTAAGCTTGTGGACAAAGCGACAAAAGGCAACGCAACCTCGTACCTTCTCGGCGCACGCACATTATCCCTCACTGCTCTCCACCAGATCCGACACGGCGCCCTCCCTGCCGTCCTCATCCTCCTGGTCCAACGTGAGTACGGTCTCGTCTTCTGAGGACTGCGCTTCCTTGCTGCCAGCACCGGCGCTGGAGGATCCCTCCTCGGGGTTGCTGGCTTCCACGTCCTTCCACTGCCGAAGCTCTTCGTCGGTGAGCTCATCGTCGCCTAGAACTGTCAGGATCCCGCGCTTTTCCCAGGGCTCGAGGATCCAGCGGAGCCGGTGCTCCATGTCCTCCGCCATGAGCACAGTATCACAAGTCAGACGATTAGGATTGGCACCGGAGTCAGTGAGGTATATACTGGTGTGGTGGAGTGAGTCGAATAATGGCTGTTTCATGATGTCATGAATTGACCTGAGGTCGATCGTCCAAAACTTGCTATCAGGATGTGTCGAAGTAGAGGGACTGCCCTCTGGTGTGAGCATCCATATGGGGACCTGAAGGGTACGCATTACGGGGCTAGAGCAGTGAGAAAGTATCTCGTGGAGCGCGGTGACGAGTTCTTCCCACGATTCTATCGGGTCGGCCATGACTCGCAGTGTCAGTGTTGACAAACGGGTGCAGCAGGCGAGGAAGCTCGGGTGGTTCCCTGGCATGGGCGCCACATCATCAGTGAGAGCTTGTGAGATGAGCTGTCGGGTGTACGTACGATCATGCGGCTGCGACCAGTACGCGAATCCGTATTCGAGAGTGTCAAGTGATGGACCCAATTTCCGCACGATTGATTCAGCACACCGTCGTTGCTCCGGCGACTCATTGTCATCGGCCCCCAGAGACAGGCTCCTGCATCCATGGCATATTTCTGTGGATGTCACCCACTGTGATAGTTGGGAGAAAAGGATGTCATCCAGGCGATCTAAGGTTACTGTACTGAGATGGGGAGCATTCACGGGTGGATATCCTAAGGGAGGAGTGGGAGCTCTTGAGACAAGGCCGCCATCGAAGAGATGGAGCTCGCGTAAGGTTTCCAGTCGACAAATGATGCTGCGCATGTCGAAAAACGAGTGAAGCTCAAAGTACTGCAATGTCAAGTGAACCAATGTGGAGAATTCCGAAAAGGAGCGTATAAAGGAGAGGTGATATGGGCCTCGGATACAATCTTCGAATTTGAGGCACGTAAGCGAGCACATGAATCGCCCAAGCACAAGAGGAACTGCTGCAAAGTACCACTGTGATGTGAGTGGAATATTGCGAAATTCTCGTACAACAAGGGCATTTGTTCCAGCCAGGTATTCCCTTGACCTTCCATTTCGTAAGGAAGACTCCGCGACAGCATCATACGCGGCGCGACTTGCGATAACGACACGAGAGTACAGAAGACGTTGGCTGTAATGGTGCCAAGCACTGCACACGAGAGCACAGTTGTAGAGGTCGCGCGTCTCCCATCGCAGGAAGTCAAGAATGTGTTGGCGAGTCTCGAGTGGGATGCGGTCGGTGATGGATCGCGGGAGAGGGCGTACAATCGTCCTTCGCTCGCTCCGGTTGACAGAGCTGTAGCCCCAGTAGTGATAGTTCCAGTTTATGCCGTCTAGATCGACTGCGGGCACAGCATCAGATGGAAGCGGGCTGAGGCTTCTGGGCGAGTCTTGATGCTCCTCGTATGCGGCACAGTGAGGACATCCTGTATAGGGCTCGGGTGTGGCGGGTGGCATAGAGGGGGATTGGCGCATCTTGGCCGTCTCCTCGATTGCGAGTAAAAGAGGCTACATATGAGACGAATGATTAGTAATGACATTTTATGCGGGACCTCGGGCTCACCCTACAGACGAATGCGAGTCAGTAGCACTGGAAGGGATGCTGTGGGATGCCGAAGATGTAACGCCAATGTTATGGTGTCGAGCTAGGTGAGTGAGTGCGTGGGCTGGAGGTCGAAGTGGCGAACAGTGTAGAGATGCCGAAGAGATGCTATGGAGGGGGAGCGAGAGGAGGAGGGCCAATCGATGGATGGCGTGGGAACCGAGGTGTGGGCGTGCAATTCGACGCGACTTGGACTCGGAGTCTCGTCCCTACATAACTTACAAGCCGTGTTGGCTTCTCAGTTGTCTTTGAACCTCAAGGCCTCAAGCTTCAAGCCTTGCTGTGCTTGTTTCACGGCAACAACACGAGAGCGCATATGACCCGCGCCTCGCCCGACTTCAGGTGGTCCGCCAGCACGACCCAGTCTTGTTCACCGTCAGCCATTCCTCACTGCTCGTAATGACAGTACGCACGCTGATTCTGCCCACCTCCCCTCCGCCACGGTGGCCTCCATGGCCCAGCACTGCATCCTCGCTGCCACTGGTACCAGCGCTCTCCCTCCTCGTACGCTCTCCTGCACGCTTCGAACCCGGTCCGCACCGTTTTCCACTGCCTACGCATCGTCACACTCCCGTACTCCTCCCCCCGTTCTCGATCGCCAGCACGCACTTCTTCAGCCTCAGTGCGTCCGCATCACCCTGCGCGACGGCCAGTGCCTCACGCATCGCAGAGAGCGCGGGCGCGTGGCAGCAGGCGGCCTGGGGGTGGACGGAGGCTGCGAAAAGGGGCAGGGCGGGCTGCGTAGTGTGCATGCGCGCTGGATATCGCATAGGGCTCTGGCAGTGTACAGCTTCTGCGCGACGTGGGCGCCACTGCGGCTCCGCACGAAGGCTGCAGTGTTTGAGACCTTCGCTCTGCATACGCGAAGAGAGCGGTGTTTCTCGGGGGATGAAGTAACACACCAATCACTCGACCAACATGCACAACCCCCGCACCGCCTGGCACGCTGCGAGCGCGGTCTCCCGTGTCCACAGGTCCATTGCGACCTTATACTTCGAATACTCCATGTCCACACGCGCCTGCTTCTCCTGCGCGCCAGTCCCACTGCTCAGCAGCGGTCCTATTTCTTTCTGTGCATGCCCCGACTGCGACGCACTCACTGTCTCATCGCCCCGCCTAGTCAACTTGAAGATACAGCACGTACACTAAAGCTTCATAGGTCTTGGGCAACTGGCTCTCCGCTCCATTACGGCTGCCTTCCTGCACAGTCTCTGGAGGAGACGGCCAATCTAGCCAGTGATCCTGCGTGAAGACGGTGATCGCTTGCGGCGATACTAAGGAAGCGGCACGGCGAAGATGACTAGGTCGCTGGTCCCGGAAATGACACCCCGAGAGGGTCCATTACCCTGCTGGGTGGAGGGACGAGCTTAGCAGCGCAACTCGTGCGCGCTGATGCGACACGTCGACTGCGTGCGTGTCTTTCGACCGATGCAGCACATCCCATTATTGGCTCCCTTTTCCGATTGCATCGCCCTTCTTCACCGCTTTTCGCCCTCAACGCGCCCTTTCACTGTTCGTTCGATTGCCTCCACCATCGTTCTCCTCGCGCCTTCCACACTCTCCGTGCATGCCCTCTGCACTCGTCCGTCCGCCTGTCCGCCCACCGCAGGTCGGCAATAGCTCCTCACGATTCCCACAGCGCGCATCTCGCTGTACGCACAACGCAACGCATGAGGGCGGCTCACACGCGCGCTGTGCCTTGCCGGTAGCGCAAGCCACCCCCCAAGTTCCATGCTCCGGGTCACGGTGGTCCTGGTACGCGACTCGTCGCTGTAACTCCACATTGACCACCATTGCATCCTGTATAGCGGCTGCATCTTCACATTCATCCATCCACTCCCGGTCATACACGCCACCTTCCGTGCTCATGTGTACGCACTGGACTGCACTACTCACGTTCACTACGCCCTCGCAGTCAATGCGCTCGATGCCGCACATCCCTCCGTCCGTCCCTTGCCGATGAGAGCACGGCGAACACGCACGCTATAACGCCAGCACGGGCCGTTAGGAGCATAGAGCAACACGCCGGCTCGTGGGTGCGTCGCGTGCACTGCATCCTTCGAACCGTCGTACTCATGCAGTCTCGCGGACAGACACACCGTGATCCCGCCTCCCGCACGAATGCGTCTAGACCACGGGGTGTCGCCTCTGTCCCGCCACACACTGCCTAATGAAAGCGCTGCTGCGACTGGCAGCGCGTGCCGTCACAAGGGCCGCCAGCGACACAAGCCGCCTTGTCGACCTTCTGTCCGGGCCTGCGGGGCGCAATATCTCGTCCGAGCAAGCTGACCACCACGCGCCACGCACACCAGCGAACTACGTGCGCGCGCACCGTTCGCGCATCTGGGGCGTCCACGCGCACAGCGGGGAACAGCTGTAAAGACAGACGTCTGCACCGATCGCGGCGTGGATGTCACTTGTGCTCACCGCCACGGCTCCGTCCGAGGAGCGGCGGCGTGTCGAATCGTGGGGCCCTCGGATCCATGTCATCATGATACGCCCCGAGGCTTGATGTAGTCTGAGATTACACGCCGCTTGCCGGCGCTTCACGCTTCGACGTCTAATGTTCAACCTCTGCAAGCGTCCTTCGTCCGAGTCCTTCTCCGATTCCTCTCACCTGAATTGGATCGCCAAACTCAACAAAGTGATAAGTAGGGCCCGGTCAATTGAAATTGTTTCTTCCTGTGATGTGTTGGCATTAACACTAGCTTGTCAGATCCTGAGGCTGCAACCCCCCTCGACCCAAGTCCCACATTGATACTACCCGTGGCGAAAGTTCCACTGATCCCTGTTTCCGATTTGCGGGTTTCTCAACCTCGGGTCATGGATGTAGACGGCGGTAACGGCAATGATGCTCGCGCTGCTGAGGTACATGATGCTCCCGCGCCGTTCAACAAGCCTACTGCGGACGTGATTCTCCGCACGTCTGACCGGTGGGACTTTCGCGTGCGACGAGCGATCCTATCTGAGGCATCTCCTGTGTTTGAGGGCATGTTCGATATGCCCCAGCCCACTCCCTCTGCAGACAATACGGCCGACTTCAAAGATGGTCTTCCCATCGTCGCCCTCCAAGAGGATCGACGTACCCTTTATCGACTGCTGAGTGTTTGCTACCCCGTTCCGAATGCCCCGCTTGATACGATCGAGGCCCTGCTGCCTGTGCTGGAAGCGTCGTTCAAATACCTCATGGAGGGCGTCACGCTCGTCGTCCGCGAGGACCTCCGTCGGCTCGCGAAGCGGTATCCGCTGCGCGTATACTGCCTGGCCATCCAATACAGTTTCCTGCAAATAGCGGAAGAGGCCGCGCGCGCCACGCTGGACTTCCCGCGCCGCGACATCTACAGCTCGATCCCGAGCGTGCCCGAGCTCACGCGCGTTGACGGCAAGACGCCGCTGTACCTGCTCTACTACCACCAGAGCTGCTCCGATGCGCTTTCAACGCTGAAGCATAGCATTCCCTTCCTCACAATCGACTGGGTGTGGTTCCACTGCAGGACATGCACGCAGGCGGACTACTATCGGATGAGGCTGGCGAACGGCACCTGGGAGTACCCCATGAAGTGGTGGGCGGACTACCTGGACGACATTCTCGAGGTCCTGCGAGAGACTCCGAGTAGCGAGGCGGTCAAGCAAGAGAATGCGCGCTGCCTCGAGAAGGCAATACGAGGGGCGGCTGGGTGCGCCACTTGCCAGCAGCACGCGGCCGTGCACATGCACTGCTTCACCGAGCGGCTGTGGCCTCTCATTGACGTGGAAGTATCGAAGGTGAATGTCCGCGTTGTCGGTGCAGTATGGGGCTCTCAGTGCTTCTCCGTTGTGCAGGTCAAGCTGGCGTACTTCTTATCGCGAGACGTGAAACTGGCCGCTGCTCACGCGGGCCGCCTGGAGTAGCGTTGCAGGTCGCAGACACTGTCCTCGCCCCCACACGCGCTCAGCTTCACTGGAGTATCTTGTGCTGTAAGCGGCGAGTGCATTTCAGAAGTTGTGGCTGCCACCTCATATTGGCTTCACGTCGTTGCAGACTCTTGCCACAACCGACTCTGCGGACGATGAGCTTTTGGCTGCTCGGTTTCGTCTCGTGCCATCTGATTTTCGCCTTGCTCGGATGAATACTGTATATGCGGGGGCAGATTGCATCGTCCCTCTGTATGGTGCTGCTCATCAGTAGTCAGGTCGTGCGTGATTGCCATGGGTTCAACGCTACAGTTGGAAGGATAGCATTTCCCATGTTACATATTGGCGGTTTTCTCCCTTCACGTTTGCGCCATCTCGAATTCACGTTACACTCAGGGCGGTGGTCCTATCGATGCGTGGGCACTCCGTGCTGAGCTGTGTTGGCACATACAGCCTGATGCCAACCCGTCTCTCAGCATATGAGCCTGCCCCTCACCCGCACTTCACGGCCGTCGTGCTTCCTCCAGCCTCTGGTGTGCAACACAGGGAATATCACTTGGCGGGGTTGAATGTGTTGAGAGGGTCCGCCAGAATGCGCGATACCTCCTCCTCCTCCTATAGCTGGATAAGAGGCATGCACAAAAATCCGATAGCATATTGCTCGGTGACAGGCCACGTGATCGCCTGACAGGCCGAAACCGTGTACACAGCTGTACACGTAACAGACATCTGACGTTCACCTCTCCTACAAACTCCCATCTACAAGTGCACCGACGACGTTTAGACGCAGCAGGTATGCATCCTAGAGCCCGCGATATGCAGTCTAACGTTTCGATAGTGATCTATCGAATCCCGATCATGGCCAACCGTGAGGAGCGTGTCGTCACCACACAGCTCAATGCACTGCTGCCCATCTCACGACTTCCCCATGAACTTCTCTCCGAGGTCTTTCTGCACCACGCTGAGTACCGCGCGGAACCCAGGAGCCAGGAGCCGAAGTCACCGCGCGACTGGATATGTGTCACGCACGTCTGCACACATTGGCGCGAGGTCGCGCTGCAATGCCCCACTCTCTGCCAGTCTGGACCCGTTTCCATGCCTCGGACTCGTCAGATATGCTCCCGATATTTCTGGCGCGATCGAAGGACGCACCCCTGTCGGTGGCAATCGCCCATGACCAGGCGCTCGAAGCCTCAGTTATCCGAGGAATCACTCATCCTGGTGCTCACGAGACCTGTTCAGGATCAGTACCGCGCAAATGCAACCACCGCGCCCTTCCTCTTCCTTCTCCGCAACGAGCTGCGCGCATATACTCAGCGTATCAGCGTCACGTTACTATGGTTGAAGATCTAGAGAGCTCACGTCGAGGGTGTCGCTTCTTGAGCGCACCGACCAAGTTTCCCTTCTCATGGCGCGTATTACCCTCCTGCTGTTTAACGTGAGCGTGCAGCTCCTGCTCCTGTGTTGTGCGGATCGGGCATCAGGACTGTCTGGACCTGATTCATGGCCTCGCCCACATTGATCGTCAAAGACAGCATGAGGGCGCGCATTTACCGCGCCTCGCATGACTTCGGGTGGACCGCCAGAAGGACCCTGTTCACCATCGACTATCGCTCACTCACAAAGACACTATGCATGCCGAATCTCAAAGGCCTCTGCCCACCTCCCCTCTGCGACAACGGGCTCCACTTCCCAGTACCGCATTCCCATTGGCACGATCTCGCACCCTCCTCTACGTACGCCCTCCTGCGCGCTCCGAACGCAGTCCGTGCCGCCCTCCACTGCCCGCACGCTGTCACGTTCATATACGCCCCCGCACCACCTCAGCGGGTCCGTGTCACCCGGCGTGACTGCCAGCGCCTTGCGCACGATAGCGAGCATGCCGGTGTGGAGGTAGCACCGCGCGATTCTGAGAAGGACGGAGGCCGCGGCGAGGGGCAGGGAAGGCTTGATCAGGGTGTATGCGCGCTGATGGTCGCGCGGGCCTGTAGCGTACTGCTTGCGCGCGGTGTGTGCGTCGCCGCAGTTCCGCACGCTGTCTTCGGGTCCTTCGCTGCCCATACACGATCAAAGACGTGCGTATCGTGGATAAGACAACACACCGATGCGCCTTTCGGACATGTGCAATGCCCACATCGTGTTGCCCTGCTCGTTCGTTGTGATGTGCGACAACGCCAACTCGAATCAACTGAGTCACTGACCGTTGCGGGGATCGCCCTAACGGGTCAAGTCAGTCAGGCTAGTAGGGGAACATCGGGCCTGACTTACTGTGTCCGTGCGTTACCATGTGGCAGAGCAAGTGCCGGTGCAATGGAGGTGATGGCGAGGACAAGAGGGAAGATGGTCGACGCGTGCATTATTACAGCCTTACGTGAACGATATCGATGGGTACTTGGAGGCGTGAAGTCGTTGATCAATAGGCCGTAGAGAGAATGTGAGTTGTAAAGCAAGCAAGGCTAACAGAGTGACACGCCTGTCAGGATACAATCATAGGGCATATAGGCGTGATTTGAACTCACCGACCAGCACCTGTACTTGATGAGTGAGCTCTGAAAATGAACGAAAGAGAGGAGTCGAGCTGATGAACCTCACGGCTTAGCCCTATGTTATATACTAGGTTTCGCGCGCTGCCTTCAGAACCCTCGCCCACATTAGGACGCTCGCACGGTCCTTTCGGGTTGTCTATGGACGGCCTACCGCATGGTGCCGGAGAAGAACCGTCGCACGTGCAGAAATGGCGTGCGGCGGCAGTGCGTGGATGTGGCAGCGTTGAGGTGATGCCCCATCTCCCACCCACCCAACCCATTTGTTACCACCATCCCGGCGGTGAGTCAAGGCAGTAAGCCCCTGCGTCGCAGCGTGCACGCGAGGAGGTGACGGGCACGTCGTCGACTTGAGCGGCGAGCCAGGTGCGAGACAGTCCCCTGCCGGTACTCTCACTGCTTAAGGCTTAGATGGTAGGTGCCTAAACGGCACCAGAGGAGCGGACGGTCGGGGTAGCGGTTAAGCCCCCTGACGAGGACTTTCGCAGGTCCAAAACCGCTGCCCCTCGTCCCTCTAGCATCCCTCTCGGCTGGATGTAACGCGAGTCTGATCCTCGGAGAGGACTGTCCGACATCGCATGAAGGGTGTGGTCAGCCTGGCTACAGTTGTCCATAGACGTTTGTCTAGGGGCCCTCGTACCTCGGGCCCTTGAGACAGTGAACATATGCGATTCTATATCTGTGAAGCATGATCGTTACCCTCGACCACCCGAGTTCCTCGGCCATTGTTGTATCATGTAAGCACTGCCATCGGAGACGTGAGTGCAAGCTGAAGATAAAGTAGGTCGAAACGTACATGCCAGTGACCAACTGCTTGGCCCAGGTATCCGTATGAGACTGATATTCAGCCTTATCCCGGAGTTCACGATGCAGCCTGCATGCGAGTGCCGGGGTGATGTCTATGTGCGGTCTCAACTCGAATGGAGTGTCACGGGGTCTCGTTTTTGGTGGCCTGTTCACTTCTCGGCCTAGGTCGGGGCCCGGACTCTCCGAGTCAGAGCTCTGACCCGAGTAGGCCACTTCAATGATGGCCGTGCGGTCACAGGTAGCTCAGAGGAAACGTTCTCCACTCCCTGATGAGTCATAGAATTCGAAAAAATACTGTTGCAAACGTGTCCTTTGATATTACTTGACAACGTCCGGCTGTCATGATCGGCGGTAGTCCCCAGGCTTCATCCAAACAAGAAAAAGAAAGGCTTGGTGAACTTTCCTGTTGAACGTTCAGGGAAACTGGTAAGGCTCACTGGCAGGATCAGTGAGAGCAGCCGAGTCGTCCAATTAATTAGTCTATATAAGGCATATTTCTCCACTTGATAGGAGTACTGAGATCATGATGGTGCGCATAGTAGAGAGAGGCGACGGTGCTTGCAGGGGTGATCTGGCCGTTGGACGCATAGAGAATGCAATTATGTTGCCGAACTAGACGCGGATGGTCAAGTTCCGACGTTCGTCAAGGGCGGCCAAGGGTCTTTCCCAGCGTTCGCTGGGACGACGTTATGATCAGGCAGTGGCAACAACCATACAATTATACTACGCACCGGCGGCCTCATGCGCTCATCAACCTCGATATTGGTTGGATGCAACGCTTCTGTATACATTGCCAACCGAGTCTCGATGTGAATTGCATCGGTGGTCGTGTGATTCTTAACGTGACCTTCGATAGCAAATGGACTCACTGCCATTGTACATGCTTTTCCAGGAGATATTTGAGACTGACCTGCTGTGACTCCATACGCGCTTTGTTATACATGGTCGCGGGGGGCAGCTGCGTGATGCGTTCGTAAAGGTTGGATCCCTGCGCTAAGCCCACGAGTTCAGGCGCCCGTGTTGCGTACGCGCTGTGCCGGTTAAGCTGCGCAAACGCTTGAGCCTTGAGCAGTTCACCAGCAGTCGTGCGTAAGGAACATACTGATAGCTGTCTCGTCAAGCACAGATAGGCGAGTAGGACATCCTTGATAGGTTATATGCGTCGGCAGGTTTTCTTGCGCAGTGCGACCAACGGTGGTGGAGTGTGTCTGACACCTACCTGCAACCCCATCATCTTCCGTGTTCAACCACAGCGTAAATTTGTACGGGGCCGTCATCGACTCTAAAAGTATAAACAGGGGTCTCGCATGCGCAATATTTCCGTCCGACTTCCATTCACTCACCGGTCTTCGCATGACGAGCACCTCGGAGGAGTGATATTTCAGTCGCATCCGCAGCGCAGCCCACTGCTCGCTTCCAGGCCGAAGCGCCTGACTGCATGACCAGTCCTGGCGTTCAATTCGCGGGGCTGTCTTGCTGCCAGCAGTATAAGTACTGCAGCGTGTGTAGCACCCTCCACCGGCGTCGTCCAACAAACCTCGCATCGGTACTCTCAGGTACGCTGTCTCTTTGTTCAGTACTCGTCCTGAAGTCGACTCGTTCTTGAACACTCACAAGCTGCCTCCCACAGTTTGCACCTCTACACCAACCTCGATATGCGTTCTACGATCATCACCGCTGCTCTCGCCCTCGCCTACGGCATCACTGCCACGGCTGCTATGGCCGCCCCGGCGCCCGCGAGCGTGGACGGCCCTCTGCACGAGCAGTACTGCGCCAAAGCGGGCGACTGGTGCTCTATCAACGGCACCAAGGGGCCCACTTGCTGCCACGGGTTGTTCTGCTTCTCAGAGTCTGGCAGCTCCTCTGATGTGCGTAACGTGCTTTTTCGTTGCTGGTGATTTTGAAAGACTTACCGCGACATTGTCTTCTCCTCCTCGTAGTACTGCGTTAAGCTCCCGAAGGTGTGAAGCGCATTTTTGTGATGGCCCAACTTGGGGTCTGAGGATGGTGGTAGTAAGACGATGCATGCGTGCATCGTCGGCCGTTTGCTGAAGTCGGGGTGGTAGTAGACAAGAAATGTTCAGAAATGATGGTAAATCATAGCGAGAGAGGCTCGGATCGGATGAACATACGGTTGAAAGATGCTCCGAATTCGTGCTATGCAACGCTAGACGGCTCGGATTTGAAGGTGAGCCAAAAGGTTCCGTGCGGGAGGTGCAAACTTCAAGTTCTAAGGGTAGTGTAGCAATTCGTTAGCTTCATTGATGGCGGCGGCATCCTCGCTGATGCATGGTGTCATTTCAGAGTAAGCTTCATCTAGGGGAAACTGTGCACGACGGCGGGTTAGCCTCAACCCCCGAGACGAAAAACAGTAGTATCCGAGCTGCGCCTAGTGACTAGGCACTAACGCATTACCGCCGTCCCAGTTCCCAATTCATGACCAGGAGATACGAGCCCAATGAGTGACACTGCAGCCATCGCAGAGAATACTCGCAGGCGAGCACGACACGGTTCATGATATATTGACCTGTCTAAGGTGCACTTCGAAGGGCATGGTAATGACGGGGAGGTCGTCGCGGTGGCAGCAAGATAGTCAGCTGAATGCGGTCTTGTGTACATTTTCGAGTAAATGCAGAGTTCGAATGAGCTTTACTTGTGGCCTGGAAGTGATATCTACGTTCGAAACTCAGTCTAGACCTGTTGAAACGGTACTTTCCGGTAGTTGTCAGGTCGTCCTTGACACCAGCCAGTGAACTCCGGGTCGTGGGCTTCATAAAATCCAAGGGGGGAGCGAGTTTTGTGAAAGACAGATAACTGTGTGCAGAACTGTGGGCAGATGTGCTGGCCAGTGGTCAAGGTGGTTGATGAATTTTCAAGACATGTCGGAAGCTTTGATACTTGAACGTTATGGAAGACCACGTGAGAGCGTCACACTTAGCTGCCCGTCACGGTGGTGTCGCTCCGA
>MPVS01000063.1:0-122066 GCA_001931775.1 Fomitopsis pinicola | reverse complement strand
AACGGAGGGGACGAGCGCGTACGTGTATGCGACGCAGGTGGGCGGGAGCATCCCACTGTACCGCCTGTTCAGCCCGAGCGCGCTGGACAACTTCTACACCACAGACGAGGCGGAGAGGGAGGATGCGGTCCAGAAACTTGGGTATACGGATTTGGGAATTGCTTGCTACGTCTTGCAGAACCTGTAAGACGTCCCTCAACGAGTGTCGTATTACGTGTGCATCTTCTAAACATAGCCGGTGTTCCTGTCCACCTGTCCCTTTTCTTTGCAGATGTCGCTTGAGTGCCGCCACGTCCGATATGCCGTCGTGTCCGAGGAAGTCGAGGCCCTAAGCTGAAGGTTGGCTCACCCATACCAACCTTGTAGTTGTCTGCTGTTTATGACCGTCCGCCATAACAATCCTTCGTCTGAATTCGCTCAAACAGGTAGACCGAGAGAGTACTGATCTGACTGGTGTGGAACAGGATCATCGCACATGCATCACTATTCTGTGAGCGGCGCTCTGTCATGGGCATTCCAAGCACTCACCTATCCCAGCAAGGACTGGTCTGCTAGAGTCACGGTATATGAGCGTACACCGCCTGCGTGGTATTCGGCTTCAGATCGCCGAAGCCGGTAAGTCTTCTTCCAACACAAACTGTACCATCGCGAGTTGCCAGTGTGAAGATCGAATGGGTTGGCCGCACCTAGCCTGTTGCATTCCACGACAAGACATCGACAGTACCAGGGGAGGAGGAGGAGGACATGACGGGGGAAAGTAGATTGGCACACAGCGTGCCGAGGCCTGGATGGCCCGCACCCGAGGCATGTGTTTCCTTGGTTTCCGAGTCGGCGCCAACTTCTCGTCCCAACCATAACCTACTGGTTCTTCAAGTGTCGTAGATTTTGTCACCAACCCCAGTCTACACTGTGTTCATGTTCCTTTCTGGACGGCAATGCGGACTACTCGGGGCTCGTACTGAGCGCACATGGTGCAGTTCGCGAAGAATGGATGTCTCCTCGCAAATGCATCATTTCTCACCGTGTACGCATGCTCGCCCGTGCAGAACACGTCTCATGACCCTACCTCGACGGCGAGCATATCCTATTTGCTGCGGTCTCGGGCTGCGCCTGCCGGCACGACAGCCACTCACTGGACTTTGCGATGACGCGTGAAGAGTTCTGGCGCCTGGCTCAGGACATGCCGGAAGAAGAGAACGGCCAAATGGATCTGGTAACTATCCCTGTCAATCTTCCAATTTCCGGCGTGAACTGAGGTGACGTTCAAAGGGCGTGCGATCAGCCGCATTATGATCCCAGCAACGCCACGCTCCCGGCCAAAGGATCCAATTCGGTCTGCTTCGCACTTATAGCGTCGAACGTACATCCCTACCCTTTGCTGCACCTTCCTCGCGATCATTCAAGCAGCTGGGACCATGCACGTCGTGATACTCCCTCTTCTTGCGGCTGCACTTGCCCCGTTATCGCTCGGCGATGTCTGGCGACGCGGAGACAACAGCTCGACGTCCTATAATGGCACATCATACAACGGGACTTCTTACAATAGCACCAACTACAACTCCTCGAGCTCCTTCAACGCAACCGGCGAAACCTGGTCAGCACGTATGTAGGACGTCCTCTTGCTCAGCAAGTCGTTGTAGCGATCTCACCATCCTACAGCAACCGCGACTGGCGGGTCCACGTGGAAAGACGCGTACACGCGTGCGCAGGCCCTCGTTGCGCAAATGACACTCGAGGAGAAGGCCAATTTTATCACGGGCCAGGCAGGGCGTTGCGCAGGAAATACGGGTTCGGTAGAGCGCCTCGGGATCCCCATCCTCTGCTTGCAGGACGGCCCCGCAGGCGCGCGCCCGATCCAGGGATCGTCGCAGTTCCCTGCCGGTCAGGCGGTCGCAGCGACGTGGGATCGAGAGTTGTTCTATGCACGCGGTCATGCGATGGGGCAGGAGTTCTTTGACCAGTAAGTGAGATAGTTGCTGTGGAGAACTGTGTGCGGTGCTAATGCGCCCGTCAAGAGGCGTACATATTGCGCTCTCGCCTGTTACGGGTGGGCCACTTGGGCGTGCTCCGCGTGATGGCCGGTACGTCGTGTGATGCTTTCTATGCGTGACAGAGGACCAATAGCACGTCGCGTCGCAGCCTCTGGGAGGGATTCTTCGCGGATGCGTATGGCACCGGTGAGGCTGCTTACCACACCGTTAAGGGACTGCAAGACGCGGGTACCATGGCTACAGCGAAGCATCTCATCGGCTATGAGCAGGAGACCTTCAGGTCAGTGTATGCAGCTCACTATATGCGCGTGTTTCACACTCGGGACAGGGATCCATACAATGCCCTGTTAGACCTCCAGTTGCCCATCTCGTCGAACATAGATGACGAGGCAACTCACGAGGTCAATCCTCAGCACTCGCTTTGTTTGAGATCTACGTACTCACTTTGGCTGCAGCTCTACCTTTGGGGTTTCGCGGAAGCTGTTCGGGTGGGCGTAAGCTTCGTGATGTGGTGCGTGCGAAAGTGCTGATTATGGGTGAATTGGACTGCTCACATTAGGATCAGTTCGTACAACATGGTGAACAACACGCATGCGTGCGCCAACTCCTACACACAAAACCACTTGCTGAAGGAGGAGGTACGTGGCCACAATCCCGATCACGTGGCACAACGACGGTTGACCACGGCCGTACACTGTGCAGCTCAACTTCCAAGGTGGTGTTGTATCGGATTGGGTATGTCCTTTATACGCGTGGGGCTTTTTTGATGCACGCTGACTGGCTTCGTACATAGGGGGCCGTATGGGGCACTGCGGATTTCATCAACAGTGGTCTCGATATGAGCATGCCAGGCTCCGCGGACCTTGACATCTTTGGGCTCTTCTGGGGCGATACCCTAGTCCTAGCCGTCGCATTCGGATTTGTCGAAGAATCTCGTGTGGACGACGCTGTGCGCACCTCATCGCTCGCACTTATATATCACTGAGTACTCACCTCAGTACTCCCTAGGTCCTACGCGTGCTCACGCCCTGGATTGCCTCTGGGCAGGCCGACAACCCGCCGCCGCCTGTGACCTGGAACACCGCGTCGATCCTGTACGCCGCGAACTCGTCGTACTGGCACGACGTCCGGCAGCGCTCCACGTCCCAGCTGATTCGGCAGATCGGCGCAGAGTCCGCGACGCTGCTGAAGAACACAGGGGGCGCGCTCCCGCTGAACGAGCCCGGCGTGCTTGTGATAGTCGGGAGCGACGCGGGGTCGAACACACTGAGCCCGCTCGACGCGCTCGGCCTTGAGTCGTACCTGCTCGGAAGCGTGGACGGCACAGTTACCCTGGGCGGCGGCTCGGGCTGGGCGATCCCTCCGTATGTTGTGACGCCGTACGAGGCGATCAACTATCGCGCGCGGGAGCAGGGTGCACAGGTCTACTCGATCTTCAGCGACACGGACCTCATTGATGTCGCTGTCACAGCGGCGAGCGCTGAGGTCGCGATCGTGTTTGTGCGCGCGTTCCGGAAGGAGGGAACTGACATCTCGTCGCTGTCGCTGTACGTTGCGCGTGCCTCCTTGGGACTGAGTTGATGGCTGACTCGTGATGACTGCAATAGTGACAACGATGGAGAGCTGTTGATCGACGCCGTTACTGCTGTCTGCAACAACACCATTGTTGTGATGCAGTGCGTCTATTCTCCTTCGTGGTCACACCAGTGCTGATCTCTGCCGCAGCGCCGGAGGCCCTGTACTCGTCGAGAGCTGGATTGACAACCCCAACGTGACCGCGGTCGTGCTTGCGCATTACCCGGGCCAAGAGTCCGGGAACGGCCTCGCGGACGTGCTCTTCGGCGACGTGTCTCCGAGCGGCAAGCTCCCGTACACGATCGCCCACTCCGTCGACGACTACCCGCCGAACACGATCGTCGACACGCCCGTGATCAACCCGCAGTCGGACTTCACGGAGTCGACGCTGATCGACTACCGCTGGTTCAGCGCGCACAACACGACGCCGCGCTTCGAGTTCGGGTTCGGGCTGTCGTACTCGACGTTCGCGTACAGCAATGCGAGCGTGGAGAGCGTGAGCATACCGGACAACACCACGGTGCAGAAGACGAACGAGCCGTTCGAGGGGTCTGATGGGAGTAACAGCCTGTACGATGTCATAGCGCAAGTGACGGCGCAGGTGACGAACACAGGGAACGTCACTGCGAGCGAGGTCGCCCAGCTGGTTCGTGGCACTGTTCTGCGTCGACGCTTCCCGCTGATGTGCGATATGAAGTATGCTACTATACCCGGAAGCGAAGGTATCTGGCTGCGCGGCTTCGACAAGCTGAAACTGCTCAGCCCCGGGGAGACGCGCACTGCGACATTCCAGTTGCGCCGGAAGGACCTATCGCTGTGGGACACGGAGGAGCAGCTATGGTATATCCCCGATGCAGACATCCAGCTACAGGTCGGGGCGAGTTCGACAAAGTTATACTTGGTATGTTGCATTGCACCCTCCTTCATGGACTGCCGCTGACGTTTCGGTGCAAGAAAACTTCATGGTCCCAGAATCAGTGAAGCAGTAATGCACTGTAGTGTGATAGTCGTCATTCATTTGGTATACTCTCTCGTTGTGGCTTCGAGGTAGGGTCTGAAGACTGGCGATGAGGACCCTCGTATCCAAATGACGGATGCAGAAATCCAAGGCATCAGTACACCTCACAGGCTCGACAAGATGTGGCATGCCATTCTCGTTGTCTTCTTACGTTGAGGTTTGCTCAGATCGTGTCCTCCCAACGGTCCATCTCGTTTGTCGTGTAAGAATTGACCGCCTTCGCCCGGTCATCATTGCAGGGAGTACAGCAGGACAGTTTCAGTACTAGCCTGTGTTGCATTGTCGTACGCTCCGTACCCGGTGCGGACTTGTAGGCGGCTGCTCGTACATTACAAGCTAGAGGTCTCCGGACAGCTGCAGCATCGGGCTGCATGCCAGTGCCAAAGGATGGTGGTAACAGTTCAATTTCTTTATAAGAGAGGAGGACTTGCTAGCAATGAGGGCATCCATGATACGCTTTCCATGGGTGTTGTCAGGGGTTCGTATTCGGTGAACAGTACGAGGCGGAAGAGTGACAAGATTGATCCCACGTGTGCGCAATCGAGATCGCTCCCCTGGCAGCACGCGCAGACTGGTAGAGATGGGATCTGTGGCGTCTGCAAGAGATCCATCTTCAAGTCGGATGATCCTCCTCCATCACCATTCATTCCCGCATCCGCAGACGAGAGCTATGGACGCTGCTGCTGATCTATGGCTTTTGTCAACAACGCACTGAGACTCGGAAGTTGACTTTACGTATTAGGAGGTTCTACGTGGCATTCACCGGCCACCTTCGGATCCGCTCGCGGTGTATCGGTCACTCAGGCTACCGTGACTAGTAGCTCCGTGCACCTTACGGTTGAGTCTGTCAGTACGCTCTTGAGTAATGCAGACATTTTCATCCGCTGCCGTCGCTCCGGTATGTATTCCGCCGCTTTCTCCGCGCTATTGAGTGGCCTTCACAGCACTTTGAGCCAATCAGCAAGACCTTCGACGCCGAATGGTGGCCCTGGCTTGAGGATTCAGTTTGACTAGCCGGTCTGCGGCACTGCGAAGTCATGAATGACGTTGTGTCTCGGCCCGAATGACTTAACTTACAATCGGTGGCCGATCTACGGCTCAGTACCCCTTTTAGGTCCACATCCATACAGAATACCAACACTCGCCATCATCTGTCGTTCTCGTGACTATGACAAGTACAAGTACAGTTTTCCAAATCCGGGAGCGGAAGGAAGCACAACTTTAAATGACGATACGTTATCTCATATTGACTATTCAGTCGTTACCACACGATTGTAGTGAGTGTGGCGCCCACTTTTCAGAAGTCAGAAGTCTTCTCATGAGAACCGACTGTCCCATCGCCTCCTTCAGGTCCTGTGATGCCCTCCTCCGACCCTTCTCTGGTGCGGCCATCACGCATGCCTGTCCTCCGTGCGGACTCAACGATACTGTGGGTATCAAGCGTCTAAAGATACCTCATTGACTAGAGCGATTGGCGACCGGACCCCATGTAATACAACATTACAGCGTCGCACGCGTGGGCCGGGCCGTACGCAGTATAAAGCCTGAGTGTCGGCAGTGGAAACAGCAGGCTCTTATTTTCCATCGCATCGCCATACGACATGTCGATCGTTCAGCAGCTTACTGCGTTCGCTGGAGGCAATCCTCTGCTTCTGTTAGCGGCCTTACCCGTCGTACTCGTGGTAGCCAAAGTCGTGAACTATCTCACGGACTCATCTGGCTTGCGTTCGTATCCTGGCCCCTTCCTTGCCAAGTTTACCGACGCCTGGATCTTCTGGATGGTCAGCCGTAACCGTTGGTCGCGCTCGGTGGAAGATGTCCACATCAAATACGGTAACATAGTTCCTCATGGTTTTCCGCATGATAAGCATGCTCAACGTTTTTGGATTTTGAGGTCCCATTGTTCGCATCGCTCCGAATCACATTTCCATAGCTGACCCCAAGGCTCTCGCAACAGTCTACGGCCATTCCACCGGTTTCACGAAGTCGAACTGGTACGATGTCTTTTCCAACTTCGCTGTGGCGAACATTTTCAACACCAAGTCCCGCTCTGAACACGCGAGGAAACGGCGCATGGAAGCACACATGTTCGCTCCCCAGAGCATCCGCGCGGTTGAACCCATCTCTCACGCCCACGTCAACGAGCTTCTCCGTCAATGGGATGGCCTTATTTCGCGTGTGGCTGAGGCGCAGCAAGGTGGACCCGACCGAGGACACCTTGGAGCTACCGCTTGGAGCGTGCAAGACGGGCGCGTTTGGATCGATTGCATGACATGTATGTACCACGATTGCGAAAGATAGGCTCCCGAATCCTGATGTTGCAATTCATATTCAGGGCTCAGCTTCTGGGCGTTTGATACCATTGGTCAGTGCGCTTCTGCAGCCCATTGACTACATGACATAGGCTCATGCCCGCGGGTCCCTGGGTCTAGGTGACCTCGCGTTCGGCCTGCCCTTCGGCATGCTCAAGTCTGGCAGTGACACCGCCAAAGTTGCAAAGTCAGCTGAGGAGGGGCTCAAGGCGATCGATGCAATCTCAAAGGGCGGAAACGCGCTCGCTGTTGAAGAGGAGGAAATTCCGTACATCGAGTACCTGAGCGCGCGTGCGGAGACGAATGCCTGCTTGGCGTGGCTCCCTCCTGTCTGGGCACGGGTCGTGCGGAAGCTCCCAGCGTTCTCAGGGAACGCACTCACCGGTCGGAAATTGGCCGCACTATCTATCATGGCCGTGGCGCGCCGCCTCGCGAACCCGAACTCCAGGCAGGACATGCTCCAGAAGCTATTGGAGGCACGGGATGACGAGGGGATGCCTCTCAGCCCGCAGGAGCTGAGCTCTGAGGCTTTCGTGCTGATTGTTGCGGGCTCCGATACTATTGCTAAGTAAGTGTAGAAAAACCCCAGGACCCAACGGGTTGACCATATTGTTGTAGTACGACCTGCGGAACGACGTACTACCTAGCCCGCGACAAGCGCGTTCAAGCCAAATTGCAGGCGGAACTAGATGACGCATTCGCATCTGTCGATTCCGTGGTCGCTCCATACGACGCTGTCAAGGATTTACCTTACCTCGACGCGGTGATCCATGAGGGCCAGCGTTTGCACTCGACGGTCGGCGCGGGTTTGCCCCGCGAAGTCCCTGCCGGCGGCGCCACCATCCTCGGTCATCACTTCAAAGAGGGCACTACCCTCAGCGTGCCTATCTACCGTCTTCACAGGGATGAGTCTATCTGGGGGCCGGATGCGGCCGAGTTCCGTCCGGAGCGCTGGATCGGGGCTAGTCCTGAGCGCAAGAAGCTCATGATGGATGCTTTCGCGCCGTTCTCTGTTGGTCCTAGGTGAGCACTTCGCGTGGGTCGATCCAGGTTTCTGTGTGTGACGTGCCTTGCAGAGCGTGTATCGGCCGTAGCCTCGCGATTATGCAGCTGCACATCATCGTCGCTACCCTCTTCCGCCGCTACGACTTCGCGCTCCAGTCTGACGAACCGGTGAGCTACTCATCTACGGAACCATGACTGTCATCGTGACTGACGCGAACTCGCAGCTTCGGGTCCGCGATTCGCTCGCTCGGAGGCCGCTTGAATGTATGGTCGGCATTACACGGAGGAAGTGAGCAGTCGAGGGTGGTATTGTTGAAACCAGGCGAGACAACCAGCATGAAGTCGTCAACTACGCGTTTCATTGGGTCAACATCTTCTCAGAACGTAACCATCCTTCAAAGCAATCATGCCCGATACATTACATATCCTCGCTAGCAATTGATACTGTTAAGACGTGCTGGCTGGGGTCGGGCCGAGATCACGTTATCGAATGGCTAGCAATCCGCTCCCAACCCGGCACAACGAAGGACACCAGCAACACCTACATAGAAAGAAAAAGGAAGATGAGGATCAGTGTCGACACACCGTATAGTGAGATGGTGCACGCGCCACAATAGGTACTCACATATGCGTTGGCGCGTCATGACATGTCCGGTAGAACATAGCAAGCGATTCCGTTGCCTTCATAGCCCAGTTCCGTAATGGCGTACTCCCGCTCAGTCTCGTTGGTTGTGAAGAAATTGTCCGCCTTTGGCGGGCTGTATAGGTGGTACAGCGGGATACTTCCACAGACCTGCGTTGCGTAAGCGTATCCCCCCGTGCCCTCGTTGAAATATCCCTCCTTTGCGATTGTATAGTCCACTTCGTCCTGACTGATGGTGAGGAAGTGGTCCACCGCGTCCGGGTTGAAAACGCGGTACAGCAGAGTGGTACCCTCGCTCGGCAGGCGGAAGATCAGGCCCATGACGCCCTGATACACGTAGCCGTCGAATGCAATGGCACCACGCATCTCGTTGTAGTCGGCGGTATAGAAGTGGTCCGTGTTGGAGGGGCTGTAGGCACGGAACAAGGGCGAAGCATTGTAGGTGTCACAACCGAACTACATATGAGCGCACTGTCAGCAGTGTTGAGCGGCTCGGAGGGACGCTGCATGTGCACATACCTCATCTGCGGCCTGCGGCGCGGTGCTGGAAGCAGTCGGAGCGATCGCGTTGGAGGTGGCCTGCGGTGCTTTGCTTTGGGCAACCTGCGATACAATGGTCACCGGGGCTGCCTGCGAAGCGGCGCTGCGGGCAACCTGGGACGGCGCGATTGTGACACCGTGCGCAACTCGCAGCGCGCCCGTCGCGGCGGCGACGAGGGTGAAGAGAATGCTGAAGGTCTTCGAAGGCATGGTGGCTTGTACTTGAAGTTTATTCTGCTGGGTGGGCTGAGGACTGATGAAAGCCATGGACGGTATTTATACTTTCCAGCTCTGTCAACTACCGTGTACTATTGAAACGGTCATGTCCACTGCGTAAATTCGAATACAACGGTGCACGACCCACCCCTCTATTGAAGATATTTCCCAGTATGTGTCAATGAGGCGCCACCTTGCATGAGTACGCAGCGTGAACAGGACTGATGGCTAGTAGGAATAGGCAAAACGCCACATCAATCTGGCAAGCCATTGAGACTCGCAGACCTTCGAACATAATTCATGCCAGGCAGCCGTCAAGGAAGACGTTCGTGGGGTAGCTTAGAAGAGCGTGAGATCCGATACGACGGAGTTTACTGCATGTCGCGCACATCCGAGACGAAGCAGTGGCACAATGAAGATAGTTGGCTGATCAATAAGTCATATGAGGGACGCCCGCAAGGATACGAAGACTCACAAACAACCAATTGGCACTGGCAGGCTTCCTATGCTCCGATTTGCTGCTACATGGTCGTACTCTTACATAGGAAAGCCAGATGCTTCAGAGATTGAATGAGTACGTCGGATGGCAGACGCAACCTTCGCTTCGGTAGTAATGAATTAATGACGTGCAGCCTTCATCAAAGTCCGATGGCGGTCTGAGCGGATCCCTGGTAAGAGTTTGGCTGCAGGGTGTGCGACAGCGGTTGGACTTCGTGGATGATTGAATTATCAGGTGGTTAGATCAGTGCCCACTGTGCACCCGCCCCAGCTCGGCTAGTAGTGTCAACTCGCACTACGCCTCCATACCCGATCCGAGTCGGAGTCGGAGGTGCTGGCTTGTTACTGAGTTGGTATATAATAGCAAGCATCAGGCCGGGAAGTGAAGTGCAAGTCTGATCGCCGTGGGAACGGGAGGCACCGAAGGAGCATTCATAGCAGTGATGGCCAGGAAAACGAGAGTTATGAGCTATACCATCAGGCTGGGGACCGAGAGACCGCGCAACCAGACAGTGAAGTCAGTTGTAGTCTTCCTTTTCGCGACGAAAGTTAGGAACGTACCCACCACAGCATCACTGAGCTATCCCTGACCGGGAATTGGCTGTCTTCCTCGGGTGTGTACTAAAGCTGCTTCGACGCTCAACGCATCAACACCGAACCTACGCCACCGGACTCACAAGGTTCTCGTATTCTTGACTAGCTGCAGGCGCCGGCGTTGACATCAAGAAGCACGTCATACATATCATCGGGTGAGTCAGATGCATTGAACGATCCATTCACTGTTGGATCGTATTCAGTATCCCCCGCGTTGTGCCGCCCACCATTCTGTGAAAGCAAGTTGAATACGACAGATCATATCTGCTTTGGGGGCCCTACATCCCAGTGGTTGTTCAGAGTTGACTCCGGAATCCATCCGCAGATGCAGGACGTGCCAGCTTGTTCGGTATGTCACTGTATGCGTCCGTAGTTCCGCATCCATTGGCTGGCCGGGCGCATCTGGGTCTCCGCACATGCGTCTATTTCACGGCTCAGTGTCTTTGCCGAGGTTGCGCATCAACAAGGAGGAATCATCTGCAGGGTGAATACGCTTTAACGGGCCAACGCCCGTTCTTCGTTGGTTCCCCGCGCAGTGGCTGGAGCACCGATGCACTCCAACGCGCGCTTCGTCCGACGATGTCCGAAGGATGTCCGATCCCTGAACGTATGCACGCCCTTGCGCATCGCGATGTCGACTGAGTCGACTCTTGAGTCTGATGACACTCTCTGCGCGTCAGCGGGTTCGAGTGCACCCGCTTTGAGTATATAGACTGGGGCGAGGGACAGGGGAGGGACAGCAACGCGTCAGCCTCTTGAGTTCTACATATATCCGCTGGCTAGATCAAACAGATCGCGAGAATGCAACAGCAACTGACGAAGAATGTCGTCGTCCTCGGAGCCGGTATGGCATTCTGCCTGTAGTCTGCGCTAGCGTTGGCTGATGTTGGGAACCAGGTGTTTCCGGGTTGACTACCGCACTGAAGCTCCAAGCGAGGGGAGGCTACGGAGTCTCGGTGATCGCGGCCGTCCTTCCAACTGACTACCCGCGGAAGGCTGAATACTCCAGCCCATGGGCGGTGAGCAGTAGTCCTCGTGTCTGCTTGATTCGACCTGACATGAAGTCCAGGGCGCTCACCACATGTTGTATACCGGCCGAGATGCACGAGTGAAGAGTACGCCCGCATCTCGCAGCTTCAGGGAGCTGTGTCTGACGATTTGAACGCTCGTGCAGAGATCGAGGCGGAGACTTTCAAGGCCATGTGGGATCTCTCTGCACCCGGAGGCACCGCTGAGCACTGTTTCCGCCGCATGAAGGAGACCGAGTACTACCGCAGCAGAGTCGACCTGGAGGTGGATTGGATGCCGGATGTACGTCCACGGCTGTATCACAAGCCATGATTCCACCGGAGGCTCATAATATGTGCAGTTGCAGCCCGTCGCAGAGAACGCGCTTCTCCCCGATGCGAAGTCCGGCTATTCGTACACCACATACAGCGTCGAGCCCGCGCTCTACGTCAATTACCTCCTCTCGCGCTTCCTGGCGAGCGGGGGCACCGTCGTCCGTGGCGACGTCAAGCACATCAACCAGGTCATCGAGGGAGGCGTCGACGTCTTCACCCGCGGGACCGCCGCGACGACGCCGGTCGACGCCGTCGTGGTATGTGCGGGCGTCGGTGCACGAACGCTTGGCGGTGTCGAGGATAAGGCCATGTACCCGAGCAGGGGTCAGGTCGTCATCTTGAACGCTCCTTGGATCACCGAGGCTGTGAGGCTGAGCGACGTAACCGGCGCCAGCGCACAGACGTATGTGGTCCCGCGGCGTGATGGAACAGTGAGTGGACAACGTCCTTGGTGTCATCCGATCTTCACCCTCGAGTAGGTCGCGATTGGAAGTACGAAGGAAGCCAATGACTGGTGAGCCAACTCTGCGAAGCAAGAATGTGCATCGACTCACCTTTGGCCAGGTACCCCGTCGCCCGTCCGGAGACCACGGAAGACATCCTACAGCGTTGCCTTACCTTATGCCCGGAGCTCGCTCCCCCAGACGTCAGGGCACAGCGAGCCGGTACTGTCGACGACCTGCGCCCTCTGATTGTCGAGGTCGGGTGTGGCCTCCGGCCAGCGCGGGAAGGAGGCTTGCGACTTGAGCACGAATGGGTCGACGCCGGAAAGGGGAGGAAGATCCCACTGGTTCACAACTATGGGTGCGTCACACTTGAGTCCTGGCCATAGTACTTACGCTCTGACGATCGCCGTTCCAAGTCACGCCGGGGTTGGGTTCGAATTATCCTGGGGCTGTGCGTCGGCCGTCCTGGAGATGCTAGAGAACGGAAAGGCTTGAAATAAGGGATGTCCTAAATGCATGTGTAGTCTATAATCGATGGCCTTTCGACGATGATAAGAGCCACACGCACCATATAATGGCTGTCCGCCTGGGTCGAGTGCCACATCCTCGTGTAACAGGTGGGCGCACAACTCACTTCGGTACGCCTACGGGGTGTATTGCTCTGTCTTCGTGACTATTTTTCACGTGTAGAAGCGATGCCTCGGTGCGCACGAGGAAATGTACTTCATGGTCAGATTGGTCAAAGGAGAAGTGCACCACCCGCGACAACAAGCGCCCACTCGCCTCCAGCGCAGCCGCTCGATGTGTCACGTGGCTCATTTAGGGTCGGCGTTGTCCGTGCAGGCAGTTTGAGCCACCGGCGCCGGCACCACTGAACACATCGTCGTCGTCGGGTCCCACAACATCCGCCTCAAGACACCCGATTCAAGATGGTGAGTACGCACCTATGCATCGTCTCCCTGCCGTCGTGCAACAACAAGGCCGGAATTCGAGTCAGAACGGGATGGATTGCAACTCGAGGCTTTGGATGACGCTCCGGCGAGAGCGAATTGGAAGTTAACCACCGTTTTGTTTGTAGACCAAGAAGAGAAGAAACAACGGCCGCAACAAGAAGGGCCGCGGTCACGTCAAGTTCGTGCGCTGCTCGAACTGCTCGCGATGCGTGGGCAAGGACAAGGCGATCAAGCGCTTCACCGTCCGTAACATGGTCGAGAGTGCTGCTGTGCGGGATATCAGCGATGCGAGTGTGTACTCTGGTGCGTAGAGGATGTCCACGCGGCAGTGAAATTGGTGCTGAACGTCGTGTTTACCGCGAACAGAGTACGTTATCCCGAAGCTGTACATCAAAATTGCCTACTGCGTCTCGTGCGCAATCCACTCGCATGGTGTGTACGCCCTAAATCTTGGCTCGACTCTCGCTTCATAACCTTGTGCAGTCGTCCGTGTCCGCTCCCGCGAGGGTCGTCGCAACCGTGCTCCCCCTCCCCGTGTCCGGTGGAAGGACGGCAAGAAGGTCAACCCCGCTGTCGCCGCGGCCGAGGACGCCAAGGCAGCACTCGCCCGGGCTAACGCTGCATAGGCTATGTATATGGAGACAATGTTATGTCTTTATGCTCGGTGCGCGCCCGCGCTATGCACCCCCGCTTCGCATCCGCCTCCCACCGTCATCAAAACCCATTGACACCCATAGCCTGTATACTACGCAGCGCGCGATGTACTGCCCTACGATTTTGAGAGAATGGATGCTCTCAAGGCAATGCTACCCTTTGATACACAACTGCTGTACTCTGGGTGCGTTTGTACGTCTCATTGGGTTTGTTTGAGGCGTTTGCGTTCAGTGTCTCGGCGTGAGCGCGCGATCCATCGGCACCGAAGGTGGGGCCTTTAGCGTTCCGCAACGCCTGGTGTACACGTCGTGCGTGGGCAGAGCTCATGGACTATTAGTAAGTCGCTTGTCGTTCCATTGGTACTGTTATCTGAGGCAGATTATATACGAGCTTACTTCGATAACTCACTCATTCTCGAGCGTTTTCTCCTCCCCAGCAAACAAGATGCGAGCTGTTGTCTGTCCTTGCGCACCCATCGCATCCTCCGAGCTCATCTACACGACCGACCACCCGGAGCCCGAGCCGCAAGAGGCACACGTACTGATTCGTGTCAAGGCATATGGTCTCAACCGCTCCGAACTATTCACGAGACAGGGCCATTCGCCAGGGATTCAGTTCCCCCGAGTGCTTGGCATCGAGTGCGTCGGCATTGTGAAGGACGCTGGAGGCGGGTCGAAATGGAAGGAGGGCGACGTCGTGGCTGCGTGTATGGGCGGGATGGGTCGCCAGTCTGATGGTACGTGGGGCAGTCTGGCCTGCAGCATCACAGAGGGCAGGCACCTCAACGTCGTTCATCCGATCACGGATCGGTGGCTGAAGGACGCTTCGGGTGGCACGTAGCGAGTCATGCTCGACTCTGCCATAGGAGTGCCGTCTGCCAAAAGCTGATGTCCTCGCTGTACGACTCTGCCTTTATTTTACTCTGCGACTGCGAGTGTTTGGGTCCCCTTTGCTCTGGAATGGCGCAACAAGCTTATTGCTAACATGAACCAGGTGGATATGCAGAGTACACACTCGTCCCACACGCATCCGTATCCTCCCCGATCAAGCTTCCGGAGCAGATGGGCTGGGCCGATTTCGCTGCTATCCCCGAAACGTATCTCACAGGTCAGCCACATTCCGCACCCTCGATATTCCTACTGACCACGCATGAGACAGCGTGGGGAACACTGAGCGAGTCGCTCAAGCTGCAGAGCACCGACACCCTCCTCATCCGCGGCGGCACGACGAGCGTCGGGCTCGCCTGCGCCGCGCTCGCGAAGTCGTCGCTCTTCGCGTCGGACACCGCGAAGCCGACCGTGATTGCGACGACGCGGAGCGCGGCGAAGAAGCCCGCGCTGACGGCCGTGGGCGTGGACGTCGTGCTGATTGACGAGAACAACGCGGTCGCCGAGCAGGTGAAGGCCGCGACCGCGGGCCGGGGCGCGCACAAGTGCGTCGAGCTCGTTGGCGGGCCGACCCTCGCGGACTCGTGTGTCGGCCTCACGGACGACGGAGTCTGCTCGATGATCGGGTGCGTTTCTGGGGAGTGGACTATCAAGGAGTTTGACCCCATGGTCGCGCTCTCGCCGTGGAAGGTGTGCTCGTACTTCGGGTCGAGTAGCTGACTTGTATCTGACCGGATGCGTATTTGCCAGCACTTGACGCTGTGTTCGTCGCATCACCTGGATATCTCGAAGGCGCCGTTGCAGTGGATTGTCGATGCGATCGCGCTCGGCGAGTTGAAGCCCACCGTGGACAAGGTGTTCAAGATGGAGGAGACAGCGAAGGCCCACGAATATATGGAAGCAAACTCCGCGGCCGGGAAGGTAGTCTGCATTGTGGACTAGCTGTTGAGGTTCTCTGCACACGCCATCCCCAGAACGTAAGAAGGTCAATATCAAACCCGTTGTACTTATTAGTAGTCCGAAAGTTAGCGGAAAAGCGGAGGCACATCCAGCGCAGGACGTGTCCGGATATCTCAAGATATTCCCTGAAATTCAGAGAAGTGTAGCCGACATGTGCCAAACCATTGAGGCATGACTCGGATGGCGCCGTAAACTATTTACCGAGTTCAACAATCCAGTGCTCACGGAGTACTAAGTCGTAGAGCTCCAAATACGCTGGTTCGGGGTCCATGCCCCGAGACAACCAGGCCGCGTAGTTATGTACCGCTAGATTTCCTCCTCACATAGTCACACCGTAGGTGTGAGTACATGTGAGTGCTTAAGCCCGTACGGGCGGCCCTACTGGGCAGACCCTGATTACCACCTTGTTGAGCAGGAGAGGACAGAGGTACAAGGGCGCAGTCGTCGTTGTCGCTGCATCATCTGTCATTACATGAAAACAGTAAACATCTTTACACGGATCATGACCCCGGTTTGAGGTGGAAGCAATGGTCTAATTCATCGCTCGCCGCAGTACTACTACACCGGCGCCTAGTGACGCAGAAGTAGAGGAGGGCACAGCAGAACATAGACGAAGAGAGGTAGGGCATTGTACGCGAAGCGAGAGTTGGGAGAGCCTTGACTATGTTTCATGCGTATCCGAGTGGCACCATTCTACAGTACAAGTGAAGAGGCAGCGGAAGGACTTGCAGTGTACATTACGAAAAGATGAAACACACACACGGAGCCAAACACATTTCGCTCGCTCCCTGAAAAGGAAAGGAATCTACTCAGCTGCCACATCCTCGTCCACAGATGCCAGTTGACTCGTCCCACCGCGGGAGCGCTTGGCAGGAGGACCTCCCGCAGGGTTCCGCAGTGGACGCTTCGAACCAGAGGACACTTGCTCGGAGCCCTCGGAGGAGCGTTCAAGAGAACGCTGCATCAGTGCTGACTTGTACCGAGGATGATCAAACTGGTCGTGCGTCTTGACAGGAATAGTCCATTCGTTCGGGTCCTCCACCGCCATGTAAGAAGCCATGAGAGCAAAACCGACCGCATCGTGATTGGCGAGTTTCGGTGTCGGTTGCTTCGCGTCGGCACTTGGGGCAGATGTCGCCGCGCGGGATGCCAGCGCCGAAGGCATAGCAGCCTGCATCTCCGCCCACCGATCGTGCCACTTTTGATTGTGTACCAGCAGGTCCCCAGAAAGACCTGTGGCGTCGACCGGCTTAGGCTTGGGTTTGGGCTCGGTCGCCTGGTAGTGCTCGTTGCAGATCGAGCGGAGGTCGTCGAGGAGCTTTCCCAGGGGGCTGTCCGATGCCTTGAGAAGCACGACATCCACGTTCTGCAACATGGAGTGCTTCTTCAAAGTGCCGCCTACGTCCACCACCTCTCCACTGCGAAGATCGTAGCCTTCGAATTGGGCCATCACGTGTTGCCGGAGTTGCTCGTGCAGCCCCGTCAAGGCATGCTCGTAGAACCTGAGGCTCATCCAGCGCAAGACGTGTACGAAGGCCTCGATATCGTCTGCGATCTCATGTGCCTTCCCGGGATTCTCCAGGAGTCTAGCAGACATGAACTGCCACGTGCCCTGTACGCAGTCAGCGCGAGTTAGTGCTTCAGCAGGAAGAAGAACTCACAGAGCGCGCAGGTCTAGAGGCCTTCTTGAGGTACTCAAATGCCTTGCAAAGGTCCCAGTCATTGAGTACTCCCAATACCTGCAGCCGGCCATCGAGATCGATGTAGAAGAACAGAAGTATGTTGCCGCTGCTAACGTCACGGTGTATATAATGCTTCTTCATCCATGCCTGCCTGTGTGCTGCGCAGAATACGGTCTCAACGTTGATATACGGTAGGAAAACCCATTACGACACACCTTCAAATGCATCAGACATGGCTCTGACAAGAATCAACGGGGTCTTATGGTCCTCGAGCGGTCGGCAGATCTCCTTCACCACAAGGCGATAATGAATTAACGTAGCAAAGCGGCGCTGCGTTCGCTCGTCTACGTCTAGGTACTCTTGCGTGCGCGTTCTTTGAGCGTCCTTTCCGTCGCGTACGTCACCAGCAGCCAAAGGCGTTGGAACGTTCTCCACCCCGCACGTCCTGAGCTCCCGCAGGACCTCACCCTCGGGCGTCGCGCTATCCACATCTGGGCGCCAATAGTCCTTCAGGAACACTAGACGATCCCGGGAGAGGTCGTAGGCGATGTAGCACTTAGTGCCTCGCCCAGTAGGGGAGTTGGTAGCGAAGTATCGCTTGCCTACGAGGACAGGCACCTCTTTCAAGGCGTCAGGCTGCATGCCGGGGTCCGGGTCGTCCACCTTGACGTCGCGAGCGATCGGCTTCAGAGGACGCTGCTCGATGATGTCTCCCTGGCGCATCTTCACCTTGTAGATCGGCCATCCACGCTGGTCAAGGGCATCGTTACGGCGCTGGGCGATCCAGTTGTCCGGCGCGTGGCAGTTTCGCATTTTATCCATCTCTGCCTTTGTCGCAGGGACCACGGTAGAGTCGAAGCCACGCTGCTCCTGGTTCATGCCCGCGTACCGCCAGATGACCTTGTGGAGAAGCGATGGGTGTTCTGCAAAATCAATAATTGTGGAGACAATAGCGCCCGCTCGGTCCCAACGGATGATACGCGCCTGTCCCTGGAAGACGAAGAGCGAGAACAGATGAGTGCGGTGCTGCCGGCGGAAGATCTTCGACACGTAGTCGGCCATCTGGCCAAGCGAGCCTCCGCTCCAATTCCAGAGCGGATGAATGACATAGTCGCGCCGTCCTCTGGGGCCGGCTGCGCGCCCTGGCCGCCGCTAGGAGTCACCATGTCCTGAGGCTGCTCGCGTCCTTTCCCCGCCTTCTTTGCAGACCCTGAGGACTCGCTCGTGCGCTCCTGGTACTGCTGAGAGCGACCAGACGCCTTGCCTTTCGCTTTCTTATTCCTCTTCGACTTTGAGTTCGTCGCTGGTTTGTCTTGGTCGTTAGCCTTCTTGGTCTTACTCTTGATCTGAAACTCGAAAGCACACTGCTCGTGCGTCGTCTTGATCTCGGCGAGTAACGATATCCAGGCCCAGCGAGTATGAGCGTCGTACTCCCCGTCAGCATTCCATAGAGTATAATCCTTCTTCGCGTCACCGTCAGCCGGGTAGAAGCAGAGATCAACCCTCAGTCGCTCGGCATAGTCGTTGACATCGCTGTAATCAGGGTGGTTCCTTGTCGTTTTCGCGACTAGCTTCCCTGGGCTGTTGCATAGGTCGAAGGTCGCTTGAGACACCTTGCACTGTGATGCAACGCGAGCAATGAACATGCAAGGCCAAGGTTAAGGATAGGCAAAACGTACCAACTCTTCGCAAACCTTTGCCTCTGAGCCCATGAGACTCGCTCTCGACATGTTCGGTATTTTGGCGCTCGACCTAGACGACCTAGATTGCCCGGGAAGATCGCGCCCGTTGGCGGGCATGAACCTTTCGAGGAACTTGTCGTAGTCCATCTCAACCATATGCGGTCGCATCTCTTTGTTGTATCGTTTACGTGCGGCTCTGGTGCTGTCCGGTCCCGTAGCAGGCTGGAGCGAATGCGTAACGGTGGACGATGCGTTGGGGACTACAGGAGTGCTGTGTATTGCTGAGTCGTCCGGGGGTACGGTATGGGTAGGCGTCGATTGTCGAGGGGGTTGTTCAGTGTCTGGAGTAGGCGACGATGACTTTGAGAACTTCGTGAGAGGAGATCATACAGCAGCAGTGTAGAGGACTACTAACTGTGCCGCCCCTTCTAATGTATCGAGGGGCACTGACGGAGAACTGGAACGTTGACTAAGAATCGCGTCAGCTAGTCGTCGCGATGAAACGGCATGGTTCTCACAGTATGCCGCTCTCCGTATCTTTGTATGCGGTGTTAGACGGACTCGGGGGTCCCCTTCCAACGACGCGTCAGTCTACAAGTCCACGTCGGACCAGAGTGGCTCAACGACTCACGAGGCTTGGGTATCAGTAGGCGTACTTGGGGGCGTGTTAAGAGGGTCTTGAGCCAAGCTGGGAGCAGGTTCAGGAGAGGAGTCCATGGGGGTTAGGCGAGAGTGTGACTTACGAGTCAGAGAATGTGAGCTGAGTATATATCCAGCCCGGCGAAGGGCCACGCTACACAGCCGCGGCAATTTCCTGCCAATGCCTAGTTCAGTTTCCCCCAGGGTTAGATATTTTCTACGTAACTGGCAAGACAGATTGTCCTACCAAATATGTCTGTGGCCCGATATCTCGCGGAGATCTGTACCCTGACTTCTATGCCTGCACGCGGTTTCTGCCCTATGTGGTCGCGGTCTGGGCGAAGACGCACAATAGCGAAAGGTTGGTTGGATCTCTGATTGATGCCGCCACACGGGAGCTCGACGGATCAAACACGCGGTGACCTTGTTCTCCCCGTTCCCACCCTCAAACGGCTGCCACATCGGAAAGATCATGTCCTGCTTCATCACTACCATAGCAGACCTCATCCCTGTAACGTATCTTCAGAGCAGCCCGCTTTTCATTTTTATCGTAGCAAGCGCAGATGAGAAGAGCCTGAGGTCCCAGAGCAGGAACTTAGGCTTGAACGCTGAATTGGAGATGCAATCACGTGGATGCTCGCCACCGTCTCGGATTGGCGGCCCGGGACTATTATGTCACTCGCGACGCAGCCGACGCTGTGGCCTACAAGCTATGGGTGGAAGAACCGCAGGAACAGGGTGTAGCGGCAGGTGGAATGCTACATACCCGGTTCATTGCTAGCAGGTAACAGAGAGTTCGAGAGAGGTTGCGACTAAGTATTTTCATCGGGTTTATTGACATTTCCATATATGAAGCGCCAAGTCACAACTCACGTGACGCACTAGTCACACCGTCTGCCAGTAGGAGTAGTCACGGCACTTACTTTGCTTTTCGCCTTACGTTCGCGGCGATATGTTCAAGTTCGATTTCGATCTAGAAGACGCTCCACATGCAACTAATACCGCGACACAAGGGATAAGAGACGAGCAACCGCGCCTCGCCGCGCCTCCGAAGCCGGTCGCAGTCCCGGATCCGTCCATAGAACATCTAATTGTTGACCTCGTGAGTTGACCATCCGTTTGTTTAACCCAATGTCTCAGTTGAACTTGAACAAGTATTAGCTTGCATACCAGCCTTCGTCTATCAGCTTTTCGCCGCTGAGCGTCAAAACGTCACAGATTGACACTGTTACTCTCGCAAGACGCGACCTGTTCGATGCGCGTTTTCAGCTCATCTCCTCGGGATACGGCGAAGCATCCGAAGACCGGCCGCAGACATTGACTGAAGATGCACTGGGGTTCCTCGACGCGCCCTCAGATCTTGTCCCTGGCGTCTACGAAGGCGGTCTCAAAACTTGGGAATGTTCACTCGACTTGGCGGAACGTCTACATAGCTCACTTGGTGGTGAGCCAGGTAACAATCTCAAGGGTAAACGTATTCTGGAGGTATGTTATCTCTGAAGACATGTATTCTACCGGCGACGGCCAATCGTTAGCTAGCTTGGCTGCGGGACGGCGATTCCTTCGCTCTATGCCCTACATCAAGTTTTCGCAGTTTCATCTTTGCACCACGAGCCGGAAGAGACGGTCTTAATATTTCAGGACTATAACGCTCTAGTCCTCCAGCTTGTGACCCTTCCGAACATAGTTCTCGCCTGGTGTGAGTGCTGTCGTACATATCGTCCGTCTCTCAAGCTACTTAAAGTCTATCTTCATTCTAGACATGTCGCCCGCATCAGCCAATTTCCGCGCCTCCTACCAACCATCCACAACCGATCCGGACGTTGAAGAAGAGCCCCTTCCCCCTGCCGACCCTTCACAAACAGGCACTCTCCCATTCTCACCAGAGCTCGTGGCCGCCTTCCTCGCGTCCCTCCAAGAACACCACATCACCATCCGCCTCTTCTCTGGTTCGTGGGAGGCCTTCGATGTCGCGCGTGCCGGCGGGCGATTCGACATCGTGCTCACCTCCGAAACGATATACCGCCCGGAGAGTCTACCTGCGCTCGTGCGGGTGATGCGCGACGCGTGTGGCGCCAGCGGGCTAGTGGGTAGTCTCGAGGGAAAAACGGCGCGAATGGAGATCAGTGATGCGAATAGGGAGGAGGCTAACGGATATGCACCGTATCTATGCCTTGTCGCGGCGAAGCGTGTGTACTTCGGCGTAGGTGGCGGTGTGGCAGAGTTCATCAAGGCGGTCGAAGAGGGCGAAGGTGGCCCCCAGAAGGAGTTCGCGAGCGCAAAGGTCGAGACGATCTGGGAGCTCACAGAAGGTGTCAAAAGGATCGTCATGCGTGTAACGTGGTAGCTCATTGATTCATGCACCACTGGAAGGCCATGAACTCTATGTTCTCCCTGCGTGGTTGAGGCAGCATGCTTCCTTCAATTGCAGGTGGCCGAGTGGGGATCCTGCTGTCGTGGGATGGCTCGTGTCGCCCCATGCTTCGCCAACGGAACACCCCGAAATTTTCCACTCCAAGGCTATAAACGAGTAGGTACTCATGAAGGATACATCGCTTCCCGTTTCTCGTTGGCATGTCACTCCGCCAGCAACTTCACTTTTGTCTTCCCTGTACCCATCGGCGGCGTGCCCTCTCCTTGGCGACTTCTCTCCTTCTCTCTTCTTTGAGATCACATACATATTCCTCATCCCCCTGCTCGCGCTCCGATGGGCACGCAAGACGTCGCGCACGCTGGCTATAATGGGCGTCACAGTCACGAGCGTCCAACAATGGGTGGTGTACTAACTATGCACTACGAATGCTCTCATCCCAAGCCTACTACACTTTTCCGTCACTCACTTGACAACTTCTGAGGCCTACAACTCCGAGTCCCCTATGTAGACCATCTCTCCCGTGTACCGTCTGAGCGTCGTGTCAGCTACGGCCACCTCATTCTCCTTACTATCGGTCACAGCGGACCCATTGTTGAACGGCCACGAGGCGAAGGTACTCTTCTACGAACTTCCCGGAGCTGATGCCGCCGTGCTGCTGCTCGGCGTGAACATGTAGGCCGTATACAACATGAGTTTTGCAGGCTACTGGGGCATTCGCGATTGAAAGTGATACGAGGCTGCAGGGTCCTGACATGACGCTTCGAGAAATAGCATATGGACGTTCTGTGGGTAGCGATACGGAAGAGAGTAGCTATAGCGGAGGAGTGCTCTTGGTAAGGCCACGGTATATGGATGTCTCCTACCCAATCAACACAACTGAACGCATTGCAGCACGCTACCAGCATTTCACTGGTTGAAGGCGACCATGCGCTTCGTTTTCAGTCAAACACCACACCACCATCCATGGTGATACTTTGTCCTACAACAAGATATGTCAGTCTGATGGTTATAGCATGCGGATCCAAAATATTCCTGGCCTGTTATAAAGTGAGCCTCAGGCTTCACCAAGTAAGAAACTAAACTGGAAACTGCATCGGGCGTAGCAGAAGGGCCATCGTGCGGTATCCCACAAACCTTTGTGTGCGGCATATAGGCATGATCAGTGTCTCGGCGATAGTGTGATATAGCTACACGCGCGTACATATTTTGTAAACGCTCCTACAGTCCCACCGTGCTCTTTGTCTTGAGCATTACTATAGGCAGTGACTGTGTAGAAAGTGTGAGTCAGCTGTAACTTCCAACGGCATGACAAGACTGCTAAGTTACCTGCGGGTGTGATGATAACGCCTGGTGCATACGCGTTCACGGTGATCTTGTGCTCGATAAGTTCGATAGCTGCCACATGGCTTAAGCTAATCTACGCGGAGAGAATTGACCCTGAACACTTCATACCGAGGCATTGTGTCAAACCCCTGATGGCAAACTTTGTTGCGACGTATGCAGCGACTTCAGGACCCCCTGCGACAGCCAGAAGTGAACACACTCAACTTAACCAAGAAAATATGCGCACCTTTCTTCCCGAGAATGGAAGAAGCACCTATGAGATCGATCGTCAATACATTCGTCAACTCCGAGTCTACTCAGAAAGCTCTCGCCGATTATCCGTCCACCAGTGCCCTGCTCGATCATTTGTTTGGCAGCATACTTGTAGCACAGCATGACACTTCGGAGGTTGAGCGCCATGGAACGGTCCCATTGCTCGACTGACACTAATGGGAAGATGCGCATCGTTTTAGTTGACCTTTGTCCAGCGCCTGTGTCACCTGTGCCACCGCTTACGGTCAACTACCTTCCCCAAAATGCCCACCCCCGCGTTAGCCACCATCTAACGAACACAGATCAGCCATGCTGTGAAATTTGAACAGCCCAATGTACGCACAACGTCGAGCTTCCCGTATTCCTTAACCGTTCTCTCGACCATACCAACAATTACAGCCTCGTCAGATACATCGCCCACCTGACAAAGTGCTTTGCGACCTTTGCTTCGGATTTCCTGCGCGACCAGTTCTAGCTCTTCCGAGTTCCTCGAGTTGATGGTGAGGTCGAAGCCGTCGTCGGCGAGCCGTAACGCAATCTCGCGCCCTATGCCTTTCGACGCGCCCGTCACCAGTGCGACGGAGAAAGGTGTCATATCGTTGGAAACCTCAGTGCCCAGAGAGCGGGCAGAAGTTGGATTGTGGACTGTGAGGTATCTCACGCCAGTGGAATACCGAGATTTTTAAGGGGTTTGAAAAAGCACGCAATCTATATGGAAGCTCAAGTGTCATGTTGAGTTTCAGAGCGCGAGCTGTTGCGTGAACCACCGCGCGCATTATCACCCAAGCTGCCATGTAAGCAAGCAATGAGCATGCCTCCCAGTGAGAACTTGCTGCTATATATAGCTGCATAAGATGAGAAGCAGAGGTTCACTCATGCAGCGGAGAATGGGTCGAGTGTTGCGATCCCGTATCTCTAACCAGGGAGATACATGCCTCTCAGCATGCTGTTCCAGTTCCACGGAAGACAAGTGGGCGCACACAGAGTGGAGGGTGACGTAGCTGAGGTAGAAACGTGGATACAAAACTGTTTGTGCTGCGGCGAGGATCAACATGATTACTCTTCGATATGAAGTCAAGATTCACGAACAAACATAGTGCTTACTTCTAGGTATCCCAAAGGCGTGAGGAGTTTTCTAGCTGAATACGACGCCTCCGTCCATAGTGATCGACTGACCTGAGGAAAACGTGAGAACATCAGCAAACAGTACGCGGTTGAGCCTACCAGTAATAAAGTACGCCTCCGGCTTCACTAGATATGAGACCAGACTCGAAACCACCTCTGGACCGGCGTCGGGTCCATTCGGAGGCATTCCGCAAACCTACAGCTTGTGTGAGGGACCGTGAGGAGACAGGGCGCTACGATCACTTGCCCACTTCGTGGCGGTACCGTGTCCACCGCCTTTGGAGTCGTCGAGAGCTCCCATGTCAGCTGTTCATTATCAGGGGATGTGCACAGGGTGATCTAAGAAGTCGCCGTACTCATGGGGGTCAGGATCACTCCGGGAGCGTATGTGTTGACGGTGATATGGTGGGGCGCAAGTTCCAGGGCTACAGAAGGTCATATGAGGGTGCGCTATGTTTAGTGGCTCTGTTCTCGAACCTACCGAGACACTGCGTAAGACCTCTGACAGCGAATTTAGAGGCGACGTAAGAGGCCGCGACTGGCCCGCCTGTCATGATCGGTGAGTTCGGGACACCAATCTCACTCGATGACGGCAGGATGCACCGTGTTTGCCTAGGATCGACGCGGCGCCTAGAGATGACGACAGTCACCCATGTGTGCTATTCACGGTGTAGGAATAACATACCGAGGATACGTCCACCGCTGCCTTGTTTGATCATTTGCCTCGCTGCGTACTTGTAGCAGAGCATGACCCCTCGCACGTTGACGGCCAGCGACCGGTCAAAAGCGTCTGTGTCAACTGTTTGGACACTCGATGTTTGCCTTGAGCTCTGGATGAAGGACGGAACCGCACTCACGATCGACGATCTCGCTGATATGTGCAATGCCCGCATTAGCTACCATCTACGGACGTCGATCACTGATCGCAATGTCGGTCAATGCAGGGCACGTACCACATCCAGCCGGCCCAGGACTTCCACTGTCTTCTCTACCATGGTTCTCACCGCATCTTCCTGGGAGACGTCACCGAACAAGGGCAATGCTATGCGTCCTTTCGCTTCGACCTCCCTCGCAACAGAGTTCAAGTTCTCTGCGTTGCTCCCGACATCGTTGATCGCCACATTGAATCCGTCATCGGCAAGTTTGAGAGCGATCTCCTTCCCAATCCCTTGAGCGGCTCCTGTGATGAAGGCGACGGTGAAGGGTGCTGTTTGACCTGGAGCTGACATCGTTGGATGCAGCACAGGAAGACAGAGAAGAAGAGAGAAGGCGATCTCACTGAGCCTATGATGACCCGGGTGGTGAGCTATCTTGTTATAGCACAGGTTCTATCGCCAGAATGAATAGGTAGCCTGGGCACAATCGCCGACTTCTGTGTGTCGCCTGTCGGACCCAGTGCAGCTGTGACGCTTCCGAGTACTACATAGCTGCATTTCTGATTGGCACATTCCCTAAGCGAACGGCAGTCAGCGGGACTCTATTCAGAATGCAAAACTTATCACGTTCACCACTTCAATATGAGCGTGCAGCTGAGAGTGAGAAAGCCTCAACATGGTGCGATTGCTAAGACTGCTTCGAACAAGCTTCTGCAGAGCGCGGAGACCACACTTGCCATTTCTGGCCTCACACTATCACCACGTGGAGGTTCACGTGTGGTCCCAGCGAGACGATGGCTTAGCCCAGGCCCCAGGTTCATCCTCAGCCTGATTCCTGGTTCGTCCATCTCTCCTCGCAGCACGCTGGCTTTCTCAAATTCTCGACGATACGACCTAACCTATTGTCCCCGATGCCTAAGGTGCACAAAAATGCGGGATCGCAAAAGGGCCATGGTCGACTTGCGGGTGTACCTAGTTCGTCGTCGAGCCGGAGAAGTTGTACTGTTCCATGGTGCATTCACCATCTCCGCAATCGAAAGGAATGCCTGAGTGGAAGACGGGCAGATGGTTCAACTTGCCGACTTTCCTCCGGACGCACTCCGTCGCGCCTGGCTCAGAAATGGACGATGCTACCTCTGCGCCTCACTGGTGCCCCTCCGCGCTGGAACTCGTATCGCAAACCCGTCAAGTACGCTGCCGCGACACGGCCCTCACGTTGACTCTGACGCTGGGTTATCGACTTATCGTGAGCATTGAATGCGACCACGAGTCCGATAGCTGCTTCTCGACGCCGTAGCAGTCCACCACCTGGATCGCCAGCTGCTCAGCCGGGCAACCCACTATATGCGCCCCAGATGCGGTTGTCCCGTCCGGACATCGCGCTCACGAGGCACGATCGCAAGCACCGGCACGGGTTGCCCATGCCACGAGTCTGCCGGACGTAAAGCAGCATGCCCCCGAGTTGCCAACCGATCAGAACCTCCGTGACCTGCCCGTCGTCATCGCCCGTCCGCTACGATCAAGCAACACGCATACATGCGTAATTCGACTCGATCTAGGTTGCGCTGTGTCTGGCCTGGGTCGTGTCTGGAGAGCTGACACCTGTCGCTGACTCCCATGGTCGCGGCGATCCAAGAGGTCTAGACACTCCGCGGCTGTGGACGGGACCGGGTTCAGGAATCCGGCGGACCGCGGTGACCCTCTGTAGTTCGTGCAGGAGCGCAACTGCGCCACCATCCTCCGTTGAGATGCGCTGGGGAGTGGCGGACGGGGCACTCCTCACAGCTTCGGATGAACTCTACCTCTCGTCTCCTACTAAGCATGCCACCTGACTTGAGCAGCTGGCGGCGTTGATACTACTAGGCGTGACCTCTCTGTCATCTACTCTCCCAAGTGGTCTCTGCTCAGACTGCTACTGCGCAGAAGAACAAAGAAGAACCCTGTAGGGGCCTCTATGGACCGGTATACACGCCAAGACGATAGCTCTGTCCGTGGGATAAGCTGCGCAACATACTTCTGCAACATGACTGGCTCCTGTTGCTGCCTCTGCTCGAGGCAGTTCACGGTCACGCGCAACATTGAGCAAGCGTTGCTCTATCCAATAGGATCGTTGGTCGACGCCAACAACTCAATCATAACGCATTAATCTCCTACTATCCATAACTCGTCGAAATGAATGGCTATCTACCGTTGGTAGAATCTCCTCGGACCATGACCACGCCTTTCTGGCCTTGCTTCAACCCCTTCAGTTTGCTCGCCAAGATGTCCGCGGTGATGAGGCCATGTTAGCGGCCACTTGTCGCTCTACCCTACTTAAGGCCTATCAAACCTTCATCCCCAGGACTGCTCCACCTTGTCTCCACGCTGCTCTGGTCGTGTCTAGTCGCGCAGCGCACGAAGCTCCAATCAGATTGTCAAGCACAGCGGATTCGCCAGTTCGTGTTCCTCTTTGTACTGCTGGGCCTCACCAGTCCTTTGCGGCGGACACTTGCCTCGAGCCTATCCGAAGCGTTCCATTCCTCGCTGCAATGCTGCGCCCAATCGGGGGCGGCGTGCTCGTCGGCGAAGTGCGGAAGATCCCCCCGCAGAGTTTGCTTCCGCGGGCGGTCCAGCATGAAGCGGAGACCGATCGTCCTCTCGTCGGAGCGCTGGGACGACATCCCGCCCTGCGAGGCAACTCTTCTGCTCTACTTACATACTGGAAGCTCGTGCGTTTCGCTCGCGGCGCAGGCACCGTGTCAGCGGGACGAGACCGTCCCTGGTGCGGAAGGCGTGTTACGGGACCGGAAGCTTGCTATTCTCATACCCTTGGGACCGTCCGCGAGGCAGCGGTATTCCCGACTGAAGGCGACGCTATTCTATACGGCGCGGAACCTTCGTATTCAAACAACCATCTCGATACCTCGATTGCAAATGGCCGCTGTATGTTCAGGTCCTCGTTGGCCGGTCGGCATGCGACACCGATGCTATTTTTACGCGTGCTGGTGGCCTCGATTTACGCTTTGTGGCAGTCGCATGGCGATTGCTACAACCTTTTGACGCGCTTCCGGTGCCTCGGAGCGGCTTGACCCGTTGATGGCAGCATAAGATTATCTGACGTCGACGGTCGCCCTCCTGCAAGACACGCGTTTGAGGAGGTTTGATCTCATCCCGCAGCGCATGTCGAGCTCGCTCGGGTCATCCATCAACCAACACGAGGGCTGTACAAAGCTCGCTGGACACCTCGGCGGTGACCTCGCAGCTGTGCTGCGGTGCAGCGAAAAGTAACTAGATGTGATGCCATCTTCTGCCTCGTCTTCGTCGCCCCGGACATGTTCCGCCACGCGCGGGTCCTGTCCAGTTTCCGCAAGTCTCTCAACAGCCCTCCCCCGGTCCTCGCGTCAATCGGCCGCGGCCGCACGTCGGATGCGCTGCAATGGACACATCGATGGCGATCAGAATGCTCACACTTCGTATGTATTGTGCCACCGCAAGCCGCTGCCTCAAGGAGAGAATGGATCGCGGCCTGAAGCGGCTGCTTCCTCTCTTCTTGCATGCTGCCGACACGGTCACTTGATGCAGTCTGATAGTCGATAATCCCACCGCAAAAATCCAGAAAGCCCTGCCAGTCTGCTGTACCCTCTATTTCCGTGTGCCCGTGGCCGTGGAGCGAGAACTTTGTGTTGGACCATGGGAGCGAGACTGTCCCAGGCCTGCGAGTCGGTGATTTCGGCGGCTGCCTGCAATTGGCGGGCGCCTGGGCCAAGCGCACCTTCGCCTCGTACCGTGACTGCAGCCTCCTGTTGACAAAGCCATGGTTGCCTCTCTGACTCGCTTTGCCCTGGCTTTCGATTCCCATCGACGTGCAAAAGGGGCCGCGCGATAGGTGAGTGACTGCTGAACAAGACACAATTTCGAGACAAGGTGACCGTCTGCGTAATGGCCAGGCCGGTGATTTGGCGCTTTGGCGCGCGAGCAGCTCCGATCTGGAAGCCCACGCATGGGCGCGGACGCTTCTTCTGCCTGACTAGCATTTCGCGTAATGACTCCTCGTGGCCTCCTCTCCTCGATCCCGGTCGACTATAAAGCGCTCGCTTTGACCGACATGTTCGACCCGAAACCGCCGGCCACTCACGAAGTACTGCCACCCGCCACTGTCGATCTGTCCTTGTCCTTGTCCTCGGTGTCTCATATAAGGGCCCGAGTACAGCCTGTGCACCTGTCTCATTCCCCGCTGCCTCCTGTCTTCGAACACCCAAGTCTACCACCATGACCGCCGTCGCATCGTCCTCGCAGTCTCTCTACACCTCGCTGCCATCGGGCCCGTCAGCGACGTCGCCATTGTACAGCCCAGGTGCACACAGTGCCACGCCGCAGCAACCCAAGCGGTTCGCCTTTGCGCAGGTGCAGGGTACGGTCTGCCTCGTCCAAGGTACGTTATATCGCTCTCTCGCGACCTTCCACTGCTGAGGGTCGTCGCCATCCAGTACCGCCGCACACACACCAAGGCTCCATGTCGTCGGCACTGGTCCCCTCGGACGTGCACATCTTCCGGCACGAGTTCATCACCCAGTTCCGCTTCTCGCACTCCGCCGCCCTCCACCCCGCCGACCTGCACATCCTCGAGCCGATAGACGAGGCGCACACACTCTATGAGGAAGACAAGGGCATCGTCTTCCTCGCCCGCGAGCTTATGGCGCGCCTCCAGAAGCTCACCTTTGACTCGCAACGGGCGTTCCGGCGACCGCGTGTGGCAGGACAAATATCGCGATCGCATTGAACCTCGGGCGTCACGCGCCATGCTCGAGGGTCGAGAAGGGGGCGTTCGATAGGTTGTTTGGTGGCGTCGGGGACCGGAGTTGCAGCAGAACCACGCAGCCTTGGTGTGGCCAGCCTACTGTCGGATCTGTGATCCGGACCCGGGGTGGAGTGAAAACGCTGGCATACCCGACGATAACGGGTCCATCGTTCATGGTTCGTCAGACTCAGAGGCATATTACATCTTTACCGTACATCGCCGCGTTGCAGTCCATACTATCATCGTGTGCACTAATTTATTAGATCCCAGTTCTATTGCTTACATATCACATCTGTACTTCTAGCCACTCGTAGCATCACTTCCCATGAATCCGTGTCCCCATATAATTGTTCAAACTATCATGATGATATCAGGTGTGGCTGCGTCAATTCAGCATTCGCCGCTCCACAGTCGAGACGAGACGCGGCAAGAACAGTTGCAGATAAGTAGCTCCGCGCTGATGCACTGGTCATACGTCCATGTAGACCCTTCAGAGAAGTTCGGGGCATCCACTTGTGATGGAAGCCAAACAGGAAGCCCGTGTAAATGGCGGCGCGAGTATAGCTCAATGGAAACAGAAGTAGGCCATGCGACGCGAGTATCTGAAGCTACAGCCTCTAGCACCCTGGAAACCTTCGCCGGAGCGCGTGCACATACAGTACTCACACGGAGAAACGCGCGCGGCGTAGGGGACAGGGCACACGACGATGCGCAGGTTTTGCTTCCGGATACAGTGCTGTTATAAATACAACATATTTTGCCTTCTGTCTTCTTCGACGGTTCAAATAATCTCTGATCGACATAGCGGGCAGCTGGAGGAGTGGCTCGAATTGAACCACTGACGGATCATCAGGTGAGTGAGGTGTCGTGCAGATAGCGCAGTACGCAGTAACTCGCCTTGTATAGACACCCGGCGTGGAAACGGTTCTTGCACGTCCTGCATGGTTTCCGCGGCAAAGTGCCATCCATCGCGCTGATGATGCTGTAGCGCCACCAACGAATCAGCTACCACCAGGACCGCATGCGCCACGCGGGACACTCACGAGTAACAGATCGCGCACTCCGCGAGACCCTCGAAGTGGGAAGAGACGTTCTTCTTGAAGAAGCTCAGTCCGTCGGTGATGCTCCCACTCTGCCAGCGACGTGAGTACGACCCACTGGAAAAGAAAGATGGCGCACCCTGTATGATATGATCTGTTGTATCCCGAGCATCCATGCTCGCCACCGGTCTTCGGGCACCCCGACCGGCTTATTGTCTCGGATCTCAATGCCGTGTAGCGGGTAATCTGACGGTAGCTTGACCGTCAAGCCCAGCTTGTACTCGTCGACCGCATACGAGGCCGTGACTTCGTTGACCGCGTTCGCAACCTTGATAGTCAGGTTCTCGTCTGCGAGCTCGGCTGCGGCGTCTGGGTCCTTCACTTCCGTGAGCTCGGTCCGTATGATGGCTGGCGAGAAGTGAGTGGCCGTGTAAGTCGATACCCGGTTGAGCAGTTGACGATCGCGGCACTCGGAGAGCCAGCTGCGAATCAGAGAAGGCACGATGAGAAGCGCGCGGTAGTACAGATGTGCCGCCAAGAGGCCGACGCTCAAAGCCGAGTCTCCAGAGTAGGCTGTGAAATGATCGGCATGTTAGCTAACTTGTCATGCTCGCCGACATGGAGATCACGCACAGTCGAGGTACATCTCTTCGATGGACCATATGTCAAGCTTGAAAGGCTTGATGTTACCGCCTTGTAAGCCAAGAGTAGTTATGACGTTGGGGAGCAGACGATCGCTGACGAGACCCAGGTCTCGCAGCTGTCCAATGTATGCGGACTTGACTTTGAGCGACTAGCGAGAGATGAGCTGGGAAACCGGACGATAGTGGATGGCACTCACGGCGTTGGCGAAGTGATCAAAGGCCAACATCCAGGCGAGGAAATAACCGGATGAACGCTGTTCCTGTATTAGGACTACGCAGGTATTAGAAGTCGTGTAACCAACCTGATATTCGAAGTCCAGATTCTCGTCAGCGGCAAGGTCTCGCTGCAGGATCTGAACGAGTTCTAGGGGCAGCTCGATCTTCATGGGCTCCTCAGACTCAACCGCCGCCTCGATGACCATGTGCTCCGTATACTTCCGAGCAGCTTCATGGAGAAGCCGATAGGCCATCTTCTGTACGTCGACGACGGGGTCTTCAATGATATGACACATCTACCACACTATCAGTACGATGTGCCCCTCGCATATCATGTTGTAAGACCAACCTTCGATATAGTACCCGCATCCATCAAAGACTCCGGTAGGTCTTGTACTATCTGGAGTGCCAGTTCACGGCATGCCGACAGCGGTGCAGATATTTGCTCAGGCCCTACGCAACAGTTCAGTGTGGATAGATACGAGCACTGCTACCGGCTGCGTACCGAGCTTTACGGCAACGATGTCGCGGACAAAAGTAAGAGACGTGTTCTCCCTGTCATGCCAAATGTCACGAAGAGCCTTATTCGTCGAAGCAAGGTCTTGAATGGCGATAAACAATCGCAGAGTCTTACTGAGCACGACGAGCGATCCTTGCTCCACAAGAGAGGAATTCTGAAACCGGTATGCATCAATGAAGGCTCTAACCACCCACCCTTGACATTCTTACCTCCAGATTGTTCTCCATCACATCGAATATCAAGTCCCAATGTGCGCCCGGCACGTTCTGTAGGATAGGTGCCAAGTGTAGGAATATCAATGTCATCTCGCTTTCGACATCTTCGTCAATGTCTTCATCGGAGGTGATCCACTGTTGACAAGTCTTCATCAAGTTGACCGCCCGGAGTTGCGGGAGGAACACGATATCGGACTCGGGGTCTGGAGCCGTTGCAACGAGCCTTCGGAGAAGCCACAGACCCTGGGTATTGGCCTTCGACGCTGGGACACCATAAATACCGGCAGCGAGCTCGTTTCGATACCGGTCAAGGAGGGGCGGCTCAGGAGCGTGTTGCGTGACGGAATAGACAATAGCAATGGAGGTATGGGGAGCTAACTAAGTAAGCACTTTCTATGCCATATGGATTGATACGGGGACGAACCTTGTCTTTCTAACCTGCGGCCGAGCTGTACCCACTGTTGTGCGTCTTCCTTCGAAGCGTTGCCCAATGTATGTTCCAAGACCACATGTAAGATACGGGACTCCCGCACCGTGTCGAAGCGCATGCCGTAACTGACGAGATCATACACCAGTGTGCCGACGGCATCGAGGCCATGATTGTCCCTTTCTGCAGTGATGGCGTTTACGACTGCTGTGTGCCAGCCCTCGTCCTGTGGGGACGACGACAACACGTACGTCGCAACTTGTTTGGCTCTCGCGATGATATCGTTCAGCATCGCCTTCGAGACATTCCCGGCGAACACAGAGCTCGTCGAGTTTGGAATGCGAATAAGGTCTTCTGCATATAGCGCCAGTGCGAGCAGGTGCCTAAGCGCCCATCCATTCGTCTTCGCCAAGTGCCTGTCCTCAAGCAAGATCAAAAGCAACGCTCCCACTGCCCGGGCGTATTCAGACATGCCAGAGGCGTCCAGTTCTGGAGTCTGTAGATCCGTCTCGTTATATAACGAGACAGGGGGGATCAGTGGGTCCAGGACAGCGAGGCTCGAGTCTCCCGGTACTGACGGGAAGCGTTCAAGCATGTCGTCAAGTGAACTTCTCGAGGGCAGCACATCGTATAGCAGGTCCATTTCGAAGGAGGCATCTGGAGTTGCTAGCACTTTTAGGATCTGTTCCGGGCTATGGAGACATTCAGAGGCGGCGGCACAACCGTGATTGAGCCTGAATGAACGCACCTCGCAAGGGATGAACAGTCGAGCAGCATCTCCCGAAGTCTCTCCTTCACAAGAACCACTGTTTCTCTACGGGCATATTCGGTAGCTTCACGTAGCCACGTCTTCCATAGATGCGAGGCTGCTGCCACGTCTTCATGCTCGATCTTCCGGAGCGACGGCAGCAGATTCGCGAAGAGGAATACCTCAGCGAACAGAGATGTCGACCCTTCCGTCGCCTGCAATACGGCAAAATGGTGGGTGCTGAACACTTGCACCAGACTCCAAGACACGCCGAAGACAGAAAGCGACGTAGTTGCGTCCTTCCACACTGCGGGAAAATGGAGGTTCAACGCCGATACCAGACTCTCAACGAGTCCCTTGAACGATGGCCTCGAGACAAACGGCCCTATTACGATCGATAGCAGGTCAGAAAGGGAGATCACTGTGTTGTAGTGTTACAGACCTGGTGACCGCATGATACTCCGCAGTATATTGCTTTCACTCGTGTTAGATGATCCAGTGAGCACCACTGCGAGTAGATCGCCGACGACATCGTCAAAGTCGCCTTCGTCGGCGCGCAGGTATTCTGGAAGGTCCCCTCTCTCCTGAGCCCTGAGTAGTGGAGAGACAGCGTCTTCAATGCTGCCGGAGGAGCCGGCGAGTGTTCTGAGGACATCTTGCCACAGTCGTGAGCACAGCGCGTCATCATGGCGGTGGGAAAGGTAGACCAGCAGCAACGAGGGTGCCACGTCTAAGACACGCCGAAGGTGTTCACGGATGGTATCGTCGATTGACTGTAATATGATGGGTTAGGTGCTGAGACGAGAGTGACAGGAGGACAATATACCTGTGTCACCAGCTCATCACTGAAGATGGAGCCTTCAAATGCATTCAGCACGCCAACGAGTGCATCAACTTGGCCTTTGGCAGGCGGCTCGTCGGACTGCAAAATCTCTTCACAGCGCCCGATAGCGTGGTGGACCACCTTGCCGATAAGCCCTTTCACAGCAGCTTCTTGTTCGCTTCCTTGATCGAATGAACGCCGGAAGCTCCTCAGGATAGTAGAAGCGATTAGCGAGATGGCCCCATCTTGGCCACCTGAGGCCGCGAGGATCGAAGATGACAGGGCCTCCCATGCACCCGTGAACAGACCTGCAGCATTCGCGTTGGGCGCGATGAGTGAGCGCCAGGAGCGGTTGGAGACATACTCACCGCGATCGAGTTGATACAAGGCGTTCAGTGACTTGGTCATCAAGCCTGCAGCAGTGTCCGCCTCGACCCTTAGTCTGCGCTCGCTGAGCGCTTCCCAAGACCTAGTGAACTGCTCCGCCACCAGAATCTCTGCCGCTCGCTTACGACCCGCCGCATCTAGATCGCGCTCAGAGGAGGCGCCATGGACGAGGATGAGTGCATCACCGAGAGAGCAGTTGAGGAGTCGCCTGACGAGGAAGACAAGACACTCTAGAAGTGCGGAGAAGAACGCCGCGCTCGCTGCTACCCTGTCAAGTGCGGACAACGCGCGCCCATCCACGGCCGCCCAGAAGGATGCAAAGAAGGTTTGCAAGGGTGTGCTCGAGCTCGCGCCAAATATCTGTGCACACATGGATCAGCTGAACAAGGTTCTCAGTAGACAGGAACGACTGCCACGCACGGAAGGGGGTATCGTAGAGATGATAACGATGATCGTAGGGTAGCCCTGCAGTGGCGATCCTGAGCAACCGAGCTCGAGGAACTGGAGGAACTCGCGGTAGGCCGGAGACGATACGAGGGGCACTACAGAATCGTTCGATTGCTCGGCCTGCGCCTCATGTGGCTGACCGTCTTCTTCTGCACCCGAGTCCTCCTCTTCATCTCCGTCCCCGCCCTCGTCGTCCTTGAACCGCTTCGCGTCAAGGTCCCATGCAATCGGGTGTTCTGCAAGGGATGAGCCTAGATAGAGCGCATATAGTGAGACTATACCTCTGAGGAACGTCAGAAGGGGCTGCCACATTGCCGTTCTAACATTTGGATCGGGCTCCACCCATGCAGATCGCAGAATCGCACTGCTTAGAACCTGCAGAAGGGGGTCGAGAAGGGCTATGAACACATCGTCAGGGTGGTATGACATGTCCAGAACGCTCGGCAACCAACCTTTACACTTTGCAAGGACTGTCTGTAGCAATGACCATGCGGCCCTCCGTACACCGGGCTGATTCCACCCGAAGCTTTCTATATCCACGAACGGTGGAGTCTGAGCATGGTGTAGCACGGTCCATAAAGCAGGGTTCGCCAAGGGGGCCACGAAATCAGTTCGGAGAGATTCTGACCGTTCGCTGGCGATGGCATCTAGAGACACAAACGAAGCGTGTCACGGAACCTCTAAAGTAGTTACAGAAGGTGTACGTACTAAGCATCCACTCTGCCGAACCGCATGCACCCATTCGCAAACGCGCCCTGCGATCCGCCTCGTTCTCTTCCTCCTCTTCAGATCGCGCTCGGCCGGTATCCTCTTCAGTTACCTTCTTCGCGGGTGATGCTTTCGCACCCTTCTTGTGTGACGGCGGTGGTGGTGCAGCGACTTGTGGAGGGTTTACATAGAGATATACACCACCAGGATCGAGCAAAGTGCGGTGAACGAAGTCCCAGAGATGCTGAGTCAAGTCAGTATCTAGGGTGAGGGACCGGGGAGAGGACGAGAGCGAGACGCAACGCGTCCAACAGTCTCTGGCTACTGATGCCACCTGGCGATCTACATCGTGCGCGGCCAAGAGCCATGAGCCGAGGATGTATTCGGTCTGGTCGGCGGAGAGGACCTCGCGCAGGTTGAGAAAGAGCTGTTCAGAGATTTCTGGAGGCAGACGAAGCAAAGAGGAGTGCAACCCGACAGAGAGAAGCCGTATTCGCCTGGATGGGTGGAGAAAAAGAGCTGGTATGTGGTGTAACTATCGGAGGCATGAGTTGAACACGCAAGCGCAGAAAGGCGGGTGCTCACCCAGACCGGCAGTGTCTCTGCTATCACCTCCAACAGCCCACTATTCGGTCCTGCGCTCCGAGCCTGTTCCACCCACCCTGATTGGAAGTCCTCCAGCGCACGACGTTTGGTGATGGAGTCTTTCTTTGCAAGCCTCCGCAGAATGACAAGCAACTCCGGCGGTAGCTTCTGCGCGATACCAAGCGTGTCGAGAGGATCTGGCTGCACGGGAGCAGGCTTAACTGGAGGTATGTAGACCTTCTTTCGAGGCTCCTTGCTCTTCTTCTCCTTCTTGCTAGCTTTCTTCTCCTTCGGTAGTTGAGGGTCGTCTACTTGGCCCACGGTCCCCGCAGCTGCCTTGCGGGCGTGTTTCTTGCGCGTCGCTGACGATGCTGATGACTTCCCCTTCGCCATTGCAGGATCGAGAATTAAAAAGCAAGAAATGACCTATAGTAGCGTAGAAGAGGGGAAGGGGAGGTTGCCTGACACTATCCAAGGTAGCTATATGAGCGGCACGCTGCTGAGTGCGTCACTGCGAGATCTGACTCGAGATTGTAGATCTACCGTCCGATTGCTAGATCGTGACTCTGTGAGCCGTCGTTACTGCCCGAAGCATGCCCGAGTTCCTCCTGCTCGAACCCATACATCCTCCTCAGGCCAAGCCCTGGTCGGCGCAAAGTGCCTCTTGTTGCTCTTTATTGGTGACTGAAATCAACACCTGAGCCTACCATATACAATGTCTGAGAAGTGTAAGTGTAAGCCTGCGGGTCTGCGTCGATGTGAGACTCATGACTCGTCCAAGCCCAAACACAGTACGCTGCCGCCTCTCGCGTGCCCCTCATCAAATCACCGAGCTTAAGGGTTCCGAAACCTGTATGCTCATCAGTATACAAAAACTCCTATCGACTTCTAATACCAGATATCAGGTCGAGCGTCCGCCAGATATACACCCACTCCCTGATGATGTATCTGCATATGTGCGTATGCCGGTCAACCTTCATAAGCAAAAGGCCCCTTCCTACGCTCATTTATTCCCTAGTTTGTTTACCCTTTCACATTGGAGCCTCACGTCATTCGCCTCGAAGAGTCCCGCAGATCTACGCTCGCCGCACACGCAGCTAGGCGCGAGGCCTACCTGAAGTCCCGTGAGGAAGAGAAAGAACGCAGGAAACGCGAAGCGCTGCGTAGGATAGCCCCCGGATTCGAGCCTCAAGGCACGCCTCTCGTACCTACGAAGCGATCATCTATAGGTCCCGGATCATCGCCTGCTTCGCCGGATACGCAGAGCAACAGTGGTGGACACGCACGGACCAGGTCTGTCATGGACGACCTCGTAGATCAACTCGCTGCCCTGGAGGCTGAGCACGATAGGAACTGATCTTCGTGTGGGCTCACACGCCGTCGTCCTTTCGGTCGCGATATATTCTTCGTTCTACATACTGCGTGACGCCGTGAAGGATGACAAAGTCTGATGCTAGCCTGAGGGCATGAGTATATTCCACTCGTGGACCGCGCATCACTTTGTTACAGTGCCCATCCCCAGTGCAACTTCCCCTCGATGACGCCTGTCGGTGAGTTGCAATCGGTGTCTCTGGTTGTCCTGTACGAGAAGTGAGATGATCCTCACTATCTACGGAGTCGACAAAAGACGTAGCCAGTTCTTGTTGATCGAGCCGATGTCCGATATCCTTGATGACGAGGTAACACATTAATGCTGCTGCGCGATAGCTGAGTGCCCCTCCTTCTTCCACAGCTACGCTTGTGGCCCATCGACGCCTATAGACAAGGTCTGTCCAACGGGATTGCGGTCAGGGTAGAGACACGGCCAAGCTGGCAATGCGAGTTCGTTGAAGCCTCAATTTGAACACGCGCCAAAAACGACACCTTCTGGACAAGACGGAAGACCAGTTAAACCATCATGGGCACAGGCCGGCCCTGGGCCTGATACTTCACAATTCCAAGTATTCGCGGTTGTATCCAGCTAAGCATCTAGCAGCTCTCAGCAGTAGGCGACGTCCTATTAAGCGTCCAGGAGTGGGGTGAGCGAGGAGGAAGAATAGCGAGCACCGGGTGGTGTTTTGATCCTCTTTGTCATGTCTCCCGTTTCTGAGAACTGTGCTTATTTAGTAGGCGCTGCACCGCAATCAGGATGTTACTGTTGGCGACGAATCTCAAGAAGAGCTGCAATGTATGTACAAGAAGGCTAGCCAGGACTCAGGAAATCTCCGCCAACGCAATCGCCGATGCAGCGCCTCTATACAAAGGCGCGAGTAGGTGAGTATCTGTGTTGCATCCGGGTATAAGGGAGATTGAACGCTGCCACAGGTACTCACAAAGACGCATCCTACAGGTCCGGTAAGACATAGCACACGATCCCCTCGTCGTCGTACCCGAGGTTCTCTATCGCATTCGCCCTCTCCGCCTCGCTCGTTGTATAGAGGTTGTCAACGTCACTCGGGTTGTAAAGGCGATACAACGGAATACTTCCACAGATCTGCGCTGCGTACACGTATGCTGACGTGCCCTCGACAAGATATCCCCATTGCCTGATCGCCTGCACCGCTTCCGTCTGGTTTGTCGTGTAGAAATGGTTCATCGCTTCCGGAGAGAACGCACGGTACAGCACTGTGGTGGACTCGGTCGGCGTGCGGAAGACGAGGCCCATGTTCTCCTCATACGTAAAATCGACGAGTGTGATGGCATTGTGCATCTCGTTGTAATCGGTCGTATAAAAGTGGTCCTTCCATGCCGAGCTGTAGGCGCGGAGGAAAGCAACGACCGAGCTGGTGTCACAGGCAGGCTACGAACCTGCCATTAGAGGTGCTGAGCAGCTTGGGAGACACTTCCAGTGCACATACCTCATCTGCGGGCTGCGGCATGGTACCAGAGGCAGTCGGGGCGATTGCACTGGAGGCGGCACGAGACGCCGCGCTGGTGGTGAACTGCGATGGGAAGGTCGAATTAGCCCGCGATGAGGCGGTCGAGGTAGCCTGCAAGGCAGTGCCATTGGCAGCGTGGAACGACGTGATTGTGGCGCCGTGGGCAACTTGCAGCGCACTCGTCGCGGCGACGATGATGCTGAGGAGAATGCTGAAGGTCTTCGAGGGCATTGTCGTTTGCACTTCAGGTCCTGCTAGGTGGATTGGGGAGGCTGACAAGAACTACGGACGAACTTTATACGTCCTGGTCCCGTCGGTGGATGCATGCTACCACAGAGCTCAAGTCAATTCTGTCGAATCGGATACGAAATAAGACATACTTACGTCTGACGACGTCTTAATTAATCCTTGAATAGTGAGATTTCGGTGTGGACACCGTTTTGTATATCAGATAGCACAAGAGCAGGTGTCACTCTATTCACGTCACTGTGGTATGAATATATTGCAACACATCAGACTGAGTGATCACTTTGTATGATTAGTATGAGCTGAGGAACCGCCAGCCTGAGAGGGTGCCGGTATACTGAACTCCGCCTGTAACATAAAAGCCGATGAGAATTCACCAATGTCCATACAACAGATCTAGAAGAACCCACAAGTGACGTGCTCACAAGATGTTCAAGACTTGAACGATGCCTGTACTACCCAGCGTCACGCACGCTCAGACTCGGAGCCGCCTATACGATATGATCAGTGATGCCATTGACACTGAATCATGCGATAGATGCCTACAAGCATGACAACACGAAGGCTCACAAGCCTAAGGGGGACTGGTGGGCCTCCGGCCCCGACGCCCGGGCAGCTCCTATAGCAGACGCAAAATGAATCAAAGCCCGAGAAAGTGAAGGAAGGCAGACACAACCTTCGCTTTGGTATGGCAGATGCGCGATGTTGATCAAAGTCTGTCATGGGTGGCGGCGTAGTTCGCAATAGATTGGCACATCATGCGTATCACGGTAATGCCAGTGGTGGCACGCTGTGTGGATGCTCGGATCATCAGCGTCGCCACATAGCTTGCCACAGTCTCAGGTGATTGCTTCCAAGGATGTAGCATGGAATTGGGGCAGCCGTTCGCGGGTGGGAACGGGAGGGGCTTTCAATGAATCATTGGCATATAAATATGTTCCACTGTTCGGAGGCCCGGCATCCCTTCACCTACACTTTACCACTTTCGCGCAATAACTGCGCTCAGCTTGTTTCCTTACAGTGAGCTCAGCGAAGAGAACTGATGTCTTCGTGTTGATGATGAGTCTTCAACCACGTCGGCCCCCTGCGTTGACCTGTCGTCAAGTCGCGTAGTCCGTGCCACGTGGAACGTCTTCAGTATTCACGTGATGGCGTAGACAGCGTCAGACACAACGTTAACAGTTGAATGAACGTCGACGAGAACACGTTCGCCATTCCACCATGCTATCCCTGCGCGCCCCTCAGTTTCACCCAAGATCGCACACCATCCAAAGTCTCTTCCAGACCGAACACTGCTACTAGTACTGGATGCCACTGAACGTCCATACGTTGTCACTACTCGAAGCGCCATGTGAGGACCCCGCAGCTTCGTATCACTTCCGATCGCGGATTTCCCAGTCACCTCTGAACCCCGTGCTGTATACTGCCTGCACGTTCACACTAAGCAGCAGCACGGCAGCTATAAGCTCTGGGAACAGCTGTAGCCCGTAGAAGAGCGTCTTTGCATCGTGGCCGTTCAATGGATCCGCGGCGACCGATGTCGAGAGTGAGGTGGCCGTAGCTGACATGACACTCAGACGGTACACGGGAGAGATGGTCTACATAGGAGAATCATAGGCCTGTGAAGTTGTCAAGTGAGCGATGGAGAAGTATGTCACGTACAAGGATGCAGCAGATGAAACAAATGTAGAGAATCCGTCTGTTCTCCACTCGTCGAGGGCGAGTCAACAGCGCCGACAGTAAGAGTAGATTCGTGGACTGCAATATGGCCAGTCCCAGGATCGCCTCCGTGAACCTGATGAATGAGCGTAAATCGAACGTATGATATGGCACAGAAAGAAAATGCGTGAGTGTGACGTACCTCGTGCCCTGGGTAATCGCCGCTTTGGGAAGACTCGTCGTTGCATCTCGGTACGTCGCACCAGAGACCAAGCCACAAAGCGCGCCAACAACGAAGGTAACCGTGAGGATGATGCAGATGATCCGGAAGCATCGCCTCCTCTTCGGCTCGTCGCATAGTGGTACACTGTCATTGCGCGTGATACCTACTTCGAGTTCGCCAACGACCGCCGACTGCTTGATGGACTTCCTCCCATCGAGAGCCCCGAATTCTTCCATCTGGATCGCGTCAACATCCGCGGCGTACTGGACAGTCGGCTCCTCCGGGGTGCGCCCTTCTGCGCCGTCATTTCCACCGATTGGATGGTGGGAGTCGGTGCCGCGCGTCGAATTGACCAGATATGCTCGAGCAATATGTAGGCAGTCGTTGGCAAGGGCGAGGAACGTTGCGCAGTAACTACTCTGGAGCTCATTCACCATGAACTTGAGGGTCCGTAGATGCGGATTGTTGGCTTGTGCCATGCGTAATCCAAAGCTGACGAGGCTAGGCTTGGGAATGAGGACATTCTGAGTGCATAATTACTAGACCACGCACCGTTCGACGCTCGTGATTGTGACGCCCATGATGACCAGCGTACGCGACGTCTTGCGTGACCATCGAATCACAAGGAGGGGGATGAGGAGTATGTATGCGATCTCAAAAAAGAGGGAAGGAGGGAAGTCGCCAGGAGAGGGCACGCCGCCAATGGGCGCAGGAAAGAAAAACGTGGAATTGCTGGCAGACATACCAGCGAGAATAGGAAACGATGTCTCCTTCATGAACACCTGCTCCTTTATAGCCTTGGAGTGAACACTTCGGGGCGTTCCGTTGGCGAAGCATCATTTCGACCTTGGAGAACCCACGGGTGGTGTATACATACATGATCGACGTCGCCACGAACCCCGCGTATCTAGGGAATTTCCAGCACCGCAGCTGCGGGGATGTCAAATGGAGCGAATGACCCAAACATTTGGAACACACACCTAAGTAAGTCTCGTCATATTAGAAGGTTTGCACCTCAACAGTGACTGTAGACTTGTCCCGAGTCTGAACGCTCTGCCTGCGTAGGTACTCGTCTGCCCAACATCGGCTTCACGGTTCATGTTGGAAACTTGGCCATACAGCACATGGAAGTCAATGCTCAGTAGGATAAAACATGCTATAAGTATGTGAAGAATGAGACCGAGAAGCACAGCTATCATGCATATGTCGGGAGAAGCACCGTCTTGGCCTGTTTGAATGTCAATAGACAATGTGAATCGGGCCTGCCTTGTCCGACGGCTTGATTGGCCGCTTGCCAGCCTACCGCCGGTGAGTCATAGGCAAACTCGTAATACATTGGCTGTGCTGCTGGCAGTCAATATTTTGTCCACAGCACAACTACATATGGGATAACAGCACGTACCGAGCGCAATAATCAGGGATCAAAATACATACTAAGTATATGCGCAAGTATCTTGGAGAAGGTCAATGCGTACGAGGTAGACTCAAGGCTCGGAGGACACCACGGCGCACGCCACTCCGATTGACTGACGTCATCCGGGTCGTCACGCATCGTCACGTGGGAAGACGGGTCAAATGACAAATGCGGCACAAATCACGGCTTCAACATATCGGACGCGTGTTGCGCCGTGATAGAAATGCATTGAATAGCAGCAGCAAAATCGACTCGGTGTTATTAATCGTTGGCTTAGGCTATGAGTCTCAAGAAAACCTGCAAGGTGTGTACAAGAAGGCTAGCCAGGACTCCATCGACAACATTGCGGACACAGTGCCTGTATACAAAGGTCCGAGTGGACAATTATCAGTGAGAACCTTGCATACTGGTAGAATGGAGATTGCACGCTGCCAAAGGTACTCACAAAGGCACTGACGCGTCCTAGTAAAGGTCCGGCAACACATAGCACGCGATCCCCAAGTCTTCACACCCCTGGATCTCTATCGCGTTGGCGCGCTCCGACTCGCTCGTCGTGTAGAAATTGTCCTTGTCGCTCGGGCTGTACAGGTGGTACAACGGAATACTTCCGCAGATCTGTGTCGCGTACACGTACGCTGACGTGCCCACGTCGTGGTAGCCTATCTTCGCAATCACGTCCACCATTTCTGTCTGGTTTATCGTGTAGAAATGGTCGTGCGCGGCCGGGTAGAACGCGCGGTACAGCACGGTGGTGGACTCGGTCGGTTCGCGTAAGACGGAACCCATACTGCCCTCATAGTCATAGGGACCTCCTCGAATGTCACGGCTCATCTCGCTGTAGTCGTCAGTGTAGAAGTGGTCCTCCCAAGTGGGGCTGTAGGCGCGATAGAAAGGCGTAGCAGAGCTGGTGTCACAGTCAGGCTATGAACATGCCATCAGAGGTGTTGGAGGATAACGACAGGGCACATACCTGGTCTGCGGCCTGAGGCATCGTACTAGAAGCAGTCGGGGCGATCGCACTAGAGGCGGCTTGCGATGCCGCGTTGGTAGCAGCCTGCGGTGAGACGGTCAAGGCAGCCTGCGATGAGGCAGCTGAGGCAGCCTGCAAACCGGCACCATTGGCAGCCTGGAACGACGCATTCGTGACGCCGTGAGCAACTTGAAGCGCACTCGTCGCGGCGATGACGAGGCTGAGGAGAAAGGTCTTGGAGGGCATTGTGGTTTGCACTTCAGGTCCTACTGGGTGGGTTAGGGAGACTGGCCAGAACCATGGACGACTCGGATGTTTATACGTCCTGGCTCCGTCAATGTATGCATGCTACCAGAGAGATCTAGTCAATCTCGGAGACACTCGGATATGAAAGTAGACATACCAATGTCTGACGATGCTTGATTTAATCCTTTGATAGACCCCGGTACGGACGCTGCTCAGGATATCATACAGCATAAGGACAGGCGCCACCCCATGCACGCCACTATGGTACAAATGAATCGCGACCCGTCGGACTGAGGGATCGCATCGAATGCAAAATCAGAAGGAAAGGGAGCGCCAGAGGGTGCCGGTAATTGGAAACCCACATAGAGAGACAAGCCGTTGAAAACTCACCAATGCCAGTGTCCATACAAAAGATCTAGAAGCACCCCAAACAGCATAGTCCTAAGGAGGTGTTCACAGCAGGTATTCAAGCCTTGAAGGCCTGTGTCGAGTACTACTCGGCGTCACGCATGTTCAGAGCCACTGGTACGTTAAACTTCAGTGATTTCATCAACAATGAATGATTGCCCGCAAGCATATCAATATGAAGACTCACACAAGGCTAAGTGGCACTGACAGGTTCTCCGACTCCGACGCCCCGGGCAGGTCCCACAGAAATGAGTTCGTCTCCAGTATTCGGAGGAAGGCACACTCGGCGACACAACCTTCGCTTCGGTAGATGCGCGGTCTTGATCTGAATCCGCATGGGAGGATCGTAGACTAGCAGATCGTGCGTACTAGGCCTCAAGCTGCGAGATGCGAGCGTCTTCTGCGCTGGGCCCGGCTGCTGTTGCATCCTCGCGATATGAATGTTTGACGAGCATTCATATCTGCATAAGTGCAGAAATCAAGAGGGTAGCACTTGACTGGAAGCTCGCTTACGCACAGAGAGTCATCATCAATTCAATCGCCGTCGTGGTCCAGATCACAGAACCAGTGCAAGGGCGCGCACCTGCATACGCGGCCATTTCGGGCATCGTTCGGGACGTCTAAATCGTCGGACACAGCACGTGACATGAGAGCGGTGCCATTGGCCAGCCCATTCACCGGGGGCAACAAACGCAGTTCGACCTCCGAAAATTCTGAGAAAAGCGCAGTTGCCTGACGATCTCTTCGTTGCATGCGCGAAATTCGGGCATTATATGCATATTTCACGCACATGATACGAACATCCTGGATTTTGCCCATAAAAGGCAAGCGTTGTCACTGGAAAAGCCTTCAAACATACTGAATAGAAAGGCTCAATACATCAAATAAAGAGATTGTCAGGTAACCCGGCTTTATTGAAGATTTTCGGAGACCGAAATGCGTGTACTGCCCACGGTGATTGGAGTGTACCTTGCTGGTAGTTTCTCCTTGTTGATTCCGAGTCGCATAACTGTGGCGAAGACGACTACTGAGCAGCGCAATGGACGCTCCCGCAGAGACACAACTGTGCTCGGCCAGCCGGACACGGACGCCTACGGTCGAATCACGCGAGTCGCTGGACCTATACACGTCCTGCTTCCCTGGTTGATTCCCAGAGTCAGTTCTGACTTCAATCATTGGGGTCCAGCTCATGCGTCGAGCCTCTCAAGCTGGTATGGGCTATTTCATAAACTTCGCGTGGTTGCGACAACGTTGATGCATAAACTTGAAGCGCTGAGGCAGCTTCACTCGGAGCCGCAAGGCCTATGGATCGATAGCATTGAGACAACGCGAGTATCAAACTGTGATAACAAAGATGTGATGAGATACCGTAGAGATGAAGCCTGAACCCGATGCAGATGTCAAAAGACTTCAATCTACATGGCGCGCGATTTCATGTTCCTCGCTGACCGACGCCAGCCCCGTCGTCTCGTTTCTCGCACGCTTCAGCCGGTCAGCCTGCGCTGCGTCTTGCAAGATAAGGTCATCCTCCGATTCTCGCTTCGATCCCGACGATTGGTAGCTCCTAAGCTCACGCGTGCGTTGCATGACGGCCGAGTTCTTGAAGGGCTCGAATTGGTCCGGAGTTTTCTTCAGGGCCTGCCACGCGATCTGGTCGCCCGTCACCGCGATGAGGAATGCATCGAGCACCTTTTGGTGGTCCATGAGTTCTGGAGCAGGCTGTAGCACCGCAGTGGATGGAGCAGGCGCCTTTGGATTTCCCAGCGCCGCCTTGGCCGCTGCGCGCTTCAGTCCATCTACGAAAGCACCAGCTGTACTCAGAGCTGCTGTCGATGTACGAGCTGGTATGGGTCCTTGACACTTCGGCTCGACAGCGAGATAGTGTCGCTGGAGGATCTTGGCGAGATCGTCCAAGAGCTTAGCCAGAGGGGTGTTTCTGTCTAAGAGCTCTACCGTCGGATGACCGTAGGTGATATCTCTGTACTTCATCTCGCCCCCAAAACTACCCTTCTTTTCTGCTTTCTCCCGGTCGTACCCTTCGAACAAGCCCATGATGCGTTCCTTGAATTGCCCAATGACTCCTGTAAGGTTGTGCTCGTAGAACCGGAAGCACATCCATTGCAAGAGGTGGATAGCGGATTCGATATCGTCTGCGACTTCGTGCTTCTTGTTAGGGTAGCGTAGCAGCCGGGCAGACATAAACGGCCAGGTTCCCTAAGAGAACCCGGTAAGCATACTCATGAACACCGAACTTTACGAGACTTACTGAGCGACCAGGACGAGAGATTGCATCGAGATATTTTGCTAACTTGGCCAAATCCCAGTCGATCAACAGACCAATAGTCAGCGTCTGGCCATTGATGGTAGTGTAACACCAGATGATGACGTTCAGCTCGCTGATGTCGCGGTGTAGAATCTGCGCGAGTAACCATGCCTGCGAATGCGCTGTGTGACATGTTGTGAATAACCCCGTCAAGGCGATACGAGCCATGACACTTACCTAGCAGGGCATAGAACAACGCACCAACGAGTTGTAGCGCATCTTCATGGTCCGCTAGTGGGCGGCCGATCTCCTTCACAACCAAGCGATTATGAATCAGGGCGACATGATCCCGTCCCGTCCGCTCATCTTTTGATAGCAAGGACTGTGTTTCCGAAGTCTGCGGGGTCATGCCACCGCTGTACACATCGCCGGAAGCCACAGGAGTCGGCACATACTGGACGCCACTGGTACGCAGCTTCTTCAACGTCGCGCCCTCGGCAAGTATCATGTCGACGTTCGGGCGCCAGTAGTCCTTGAGGAAGACTAAGCGATTGCGGGAGACCTCGTAGGCGATGAAGCACCTGGTGCCCCGCCCGGCCACAGAGTCGCTGGCGAAGTACGCCTTGCCAACAATGAAGGTAGGCGTACCCTCATAGGGCTCCGATTCCGGGCACTCGCTGGGATCGATATCGTCAGCGATGGGTTGCAGGAGTCGTTCATCTATGAGGTCCTCGTTCCGCATCGTGATCTTGTATATAGGCCACCCAGGCTGTCCAATGGCACCGTTGCGGTATCGGTCAGCCCAGTCATTTGGCGCCGCGCAGTCGCGCATGGCTGCGATCTCCTCTTCTGTCGCTAGGACAACCGTAGGGTCGTAGCCGCGCTGTGCTTCGTTCATGCACGCGTACCGCCAGATGACCTCGTGAAGCAGTCTCGGATCCTGCGCGAAGTTGATCGGCGTCGAGATGATAGCGCCAGCACGGTCCCAGCGAACGATCCGTGCCCTGCCCCTGAGCACGAAGACTACGAAGAAGTGCGTCCGATGCTGGCGACGGAGCACTTTCGAGACGTACTCTGTCATCTGCCCAAGTGTCTGCCTCGCCGCCGTATGAAGGCGAAGAAACTCAGCTGGGGACGCCTTGTCGGGTTTAAGGGGCGGGTTAGAAGGCCCCCCACCAGACTGTGCAGCTTGGTCGATCGGCTGAGAAGGCGAAGCTTTGCTAGCTTTTGGTGTTTTCGATCGGAATGAGAAGGGTGAATCGGCAGAACTGGTTTTGACCTCCATGAGCAGAGAGATCCACGCCCAGCGTGTGGGCGCTCGGTGATGATCCGCCGCAAGTTGCCCATAGTCGCGAACTGCGTCCTTGTGGGTGGGGTAAATTGCGACGTCAACCTTTAGCTGCTCTCCGTAGTCGCGGTAATCCCCGCTGTCGGGGTTATGACTTGTGTTCCTTGCAGTCAGCCGATTTTCATGGGGGCAGGCGTCAAGGATGACGTTGGCGACCTTGCACTGGTCAAAGACATGATGAGCACTGATCGGAACCACAACGGTTATGCTAGACGCACCAGCTCCTCACAAACAGCGTTCTCTGTGTTGCCGAGCAATGCGGTCTTGTTCATGTCGGGGATCTTCAAGTCGGACTCCGAGGGAAGCTCGTGGTCCTCCGAGTCTAGCGGCATATAGCGGTCCAAGAACTCGCGAAAGTCTAGCTCAACCATCTTAAAGTGCATTTCGCTCCTGTACAGCTCCCTCGCCTCGTCCTTGGAGAGACGCCCGGACTGCAATCCGACGGAAGTTGGACGAATGGACGAAGATTTGAGTTCAACGGGGGTGCGTTGCAGACCTTCAAGGTCGGGTGGCGCAGTGTGCGTCGGTGTCTTGGGTGGCTGATCACTGGTAGCGAAGGCGATCCTGTGTGCACGCTGAATCTTCATGACAGGCAAGCAATGATGATGGGAGCTCACCCTGCGCACGTGGCTTCACTGTCGTCGGAATGAAGCGGAAGACTCGATAATTCACTATCGTTCGTCTCAAGTGAACTATTTGCACTCAAGGATTCTGCACGACTAACGGTGGGACTTCTGCTCCCTCAGCGGGAGCTGTAGCAGACGGACTTGACGGTACTCTGCCACCATGGTCAAAAACCAGGCGAAAGTGAGATGCTAGCAAGGCCACTCACGAGCCTGGGGTTGCGGGTGTACCAGGGGGCGAGGTGCCACAACGACTCTCAGGGAGACTAGCACTAAGTATCATCTCAGGAGGGGAATCCATGATGAGGGAGAGTGTGTCGCAAGGCTTACGAATTTTTGGGGGATGGCCTCGTCTATATATGAGGCGGAAGCCACGCTGCGCGCACTGGCCGCGGAAGTTGCCTGGTTTTCCTTTAGGGTCAGCCATATGTTCTACATAATGAAGGCAAATTGTCCTACCGAAGAGGTTATGTTTCGGACAGATCTGCACCCTAAAATTGGTGCCCGCAAGCAGGGTCTACTCAACCGAATCAGCGTGGTCGCGGTCTGGGCGAAGACGCACAATAGCTAAACGAGGACAATGTAGCCTGAGGTTGGTTGGATCTCCGATTGATGCCGCCACATGGGTACTCGACGGATCAAACACGCGGTGGCGACCTTATTCTCCCGTTCCCACCCTTGAATGGCTGCCACATAGAACCCTTGGCACACTGTTCCCAGTCCGAGTTGAGCGCAAAGTCGGCCGCGTAGCTCCAGGGAGTGTTGGATGAGAGGCTCGTTAGCAACCGTACACCGAATTACCTTGATCATGTATGATCTCTGCTGACTGACTCCTACGAACTCCGTCGCCTTAAGGCCAGCCTGAATGAGGCTCAGTCAACACAGGGTTGTACTATCTGAAACCGTGCCGCAGGGAAAATACGCTAGCGAGGTGTTCCTGTGCCACAATGAAGTCACAATCAGATTGCCAAGAAGCAACACAAAACTAGTGGGGGCCGGCGCCGAACCACTGTAACACGGGCGAGGCAAACGAGAGCCACAGACGAATAGAATATAGATTACGATTTTTTGTCCGCATCAATGTACCACTTGTAGGCTTCGCACCAGGCCTTCTTACCGTCCTTCTCGATGACGTCCTTCGCGCAGTAGCATCAGCAGTGGTTCGCTAAATCGAACGTCGGACTTACCCCGTGGCATGGGATAATGCGGTCAAAGTCCCAGTTGGCTACTGTCTTCACGTCACGCTTCATGGCCCTGAAAGCATATACATCGTTATCAGCGCATGCAGAGTTTGTAGAGATGCTAGACGCACTCTTTGTCCACGCCGAGGTACCAGGTGAAGCGCTTGTGGAACCCCATGTACGGGGTGAGGCTGCCGAAGATGGGGAACGTGCCAGAGGACGACGACTTGGAGAACTGCGTAAGACGCATGAGTACCCCGCTAAAGATTCTGGGATTCGTGCGCGAAGACGCACTTGTTCCGTGGCCGGCAAGTTGAAGAGCAGATCCGCTACAATGAGAGTCCTTGATGCTGGGTGGAAGAAGGCCGTATCACGGTTCGCGAAGCCGTCGAAGAAGCTGGTCATGTGAGTGAGTATATGCGCATACTAGTATATTCGCATGGGAGCATGCCTTACCAATGTTGAACCTACACGCAGCACATCAGGCGAAATTTCGTCGCGGTATCAACTAGTTCGGGTTGACGTACATCGCTTTCGAAGCCAAATTGCCTACCGCGAGGGTCGGTGCCCCACACTGGGAGCGTCGCGCAATGATGAGCATATGTGTGGTTGTACACAGCCAAAGACCTACCTCCGTGGAACTCAAGGCCTTCCTTGGACTTCTTCTTGACTGCCTCATCCACGGCGACCAACTTAGCTTCCGGGTACTCCTTTTTGAACTCGCCTGTACTCCTTCAATCGAGGTCGCCCGTTAAAACGACTGTGCACTCACCGAGGAACATGTGGTGGACCGCGTCAGCCCCCACTATCCATCTAAGCTTGCGGACACGAGTGTGAGGCATCAAAGTCACAACTGTGAGGCAGAATCACGGACTTCACAGGGCCCAGCTCGTTCAACTTCGCCTTGGTCTCCGCTGTGAGAGGTGTGGAGGCCATCACCCATACGTCGCCATTAGACAGCTTGATAGCGGTTGAACGACCGCCGACAGGCAGTATTCCGAACCTGGAGAATGGGCTGATGACACACTGAGTGAGTAGATGCATACGGGCGCCACAGAAATGGCTTGCCAAGAGAAGGTCCAAACGTCCTTCGTGACCTGCGAGCGACCGGGCGAGTAATCTAGTTCAGACTGAATAGTGCAGTGAAGGTGAGTCCGTACCTCGCGAATGACACACTGGTTATTGATACTCGAGCTGCCGACTCCCATCTCGGTATTTTTTGTACGAGAATGATGTACTACTGGTGGTATGCAAAGAGTGGCAGAGACTAGGATGATACGCGGCCACGTCCGGAGCAAAGAGACTTGACGACCTGCGCCACTGACGCGACGCGTGACGTCATACACGTGCCGGTTGTGAGGCCTTGAGGAGCCGCCCGGCTCGTACCCCCGGGCAATACTTACTGAAGTACAGTACATGTTAACGACTATGGATTTTGTATGGACTGAGTGCAATCTACGCGTATCGATGCACTCGGAGACAGTCTTCGGATTGCTCACCGCTGTGCTTAGCCAGTTGTTCATATACACACGCTCCCGCCCGCTCCCATGCTGCAAGAGATAACCTACAATGTAAGACGAGTGCTGTAGTATTGAGAAATCCGGAAGAAATACAGAGTTTTGTCCAAGGAGATGATGATACCACCACGAGTAGAGAAAATCGCAAGCCGAGCCTTCGCCTCTAGAGGCACAAAGAAACCGCAATCCACCTCTCAGGTAGGATTCGGGCTATGATTCCTCGTTCGCGGCCTTTTTGAGCATATCTTGCCAGTCGATGGCCAACTTGGTCAGAGTCTTGCTACGAGCTTCACAACAAAGTCAACAAAGTTACAGCTGACAGAGGAGAGCGAGCTTACCAAAGATGGCCAGAACATCCTTCAGAAGATCACGTTTCGACATTCCTAGGGTGGTTGGCGACCATGCATCGTCGCGCCCAGGCCGCCTACACAGAAACATCAACGGTCGCCCCATCTGCTTGCCGAAGGAGTCACATACCAGTAGACAGGCCCGAACAACTCCCTGACCAACTCCTCGGCTTTCGCTCTGAACCCCTCGTCCGCTATGCGTTTTGCGTACACCAGCAGCGTCTGCTTGTACTCCTGCGGGCTATCCAACGCCTTCGCAGCATGCAGCCTTGTCTCCAGGTGGCCCAGAGTGAGAGCTGTGCTCCACCAGGACGGCCGCTGCTTGTCCGCGCCCACGGTGTCTCCCATCCTTTCGCTGATGCTACCTTCGAGGGTGGCTACGACGCCCCGCGTGGCTGACTGCCCCGAGCGCTGCCGGCCTTGCCAGGCGTCCGAGCCCTCAGACCACCACGACTCGCTGATCTTCACCCAGGTTGACAGAGAGGCGTCCCACGTATGTGCGACGCCTGTCGATAGCTGGATCACGGGCGCACCGTTCGGCCGGACGACGGCATACACGATAGTAGTGTTCGGTGACGTCCCGAGGATGGGCAGGACGGACGTAGCCGGGAACGCGGCGGCCTGTTTCTTGGTGTTCCATACGTAGAGCATGCCCGACACGGTGACGAGCATCAAAGAGAATTTCGCGCCGCTCAAGTAAGCGCATGGTGAGCCCAACGACAACGTCGGCATCAAGCTGGATACGCTGATCAGTTGTGGGACAACGTATGGTAGAGCTCGCGACTTACCGACGACCTGTAGGTGAGTAGACGTTCACCGAGCCGTCCTGCATTGCTGCGACGCAGAAGTGACTGGTTGCGGCCAGCGCCACAACAGGCGACGGGAGGTAGTCGAGCCACTGGGTCTGCTTTCCGCTCACGTATACCACCTCGTTCTCGCCTGCTATATCCGTTAGTCAGCAGGACGGTTCAGCCACACGACCTCCACGTACCTCCGTTGTCCGCATTCCTCCCCTCAAACACATCCTCGCCCCCCTCGACGGTAGCCTTGATGTACGTCAACACCGGCGGAGCCGTCAGCCTGCCCATGACGCTGCTCTGCTCGCCCCACAGCGCACCCGGCGCACCCACGGCCCCGGCCGCGATCTCCCGCACAGGCACGGTTTCCCGCACACGGTCCNTCTGCTCCCCGCCGTTTGCTGACGCGCCGAACCCAGTCTGCGTCTGCAGCGACTTGGCCTCGGCGCGCCCGGGCGACGGCGGCGGTGTCATGCGCCCGCTCCCCGTCGCGTCCTGTGCGTTGTCGTTGTCGTTGGCGTTGATCGGCACCTCGTGCGAGTATCCACTGGGCAGTGGCGGTGGGACGAACCCAAACTTCTTCAGGTACTGTTCCTGGGCAGAAATGGGAGCGATCCCTTCCAGTTCTTCCGCATCGAAGCCGAACACGGCCATCGTACCATCTGAGGAAACGGCATACAATGTGAGGCCGTCTTGTGACCTGTGACGCGGTCAGACTACAAGCGAGCGACACTAGCGAGCGACAGCGTACCAACTAAGGTCCATTATTTGCCGCTCGAAGACTTCTTTCGCAACGATGAGTGGTCTTGCAGACTTGGTCTGCCACACTGAGACCGCACGGTCGTCGGCTCCTAGTGCCACAACAGAGCATATATTCGAGGCAACCACGGGTAGCGATGGATCTCGGAGGAATATGTGTGGGTTATAGGCCTGACGAATGTTTAGAACGTGCAAGTCGAAGGACTGTAGAGACCTACGGCAACTTCGACTGTATTCTCGTGGCCGACCAGGCTTATCTCCGACGTCCATGTATTGCGAGCGATGACAGCAGCAATGAACACGTAGCCCTCGTTGTTCGTGGCGTTGGAGGCAGTGATATGTGCACCGTCTGGCGACCAACTAGGGACATAGATGAGACGTGCATCGATAGCTTGCTCAGTGGGACGCGCACCTTAAACGCCTGAAGAACGTCCCCGGTGAATGGTCGAACGGCTTCCGGACTTCAGCTTCCAACTGCCAATCAGTTGTTCTCCAGATCCGCACTGACCGGTCGTCAGACCCTGTCGCTAGGAACTCTCCTACGGGATCCCAGCAGACGCCCTTCACGAATCCCTGGTGCTGGTCTATTCTGCGCAGACGCTCTATCCCACTTGTTTGTCAGATGACTATGAGATGTGCACAAGAGGCTGAAGCATCACCTAGAGTGAAGCCGCACCAGATCAAGACACAGGAGTCTAGTCCCACAGTAGCTAGGTAGCGGTCGCCAGGTGACCACGCCATATCCGTGACGTCTGTTAAGAAATGTCAGAGTCAAATAAGCTACCCGAGTACGCCCAACGCGTACCGCTCTCGTGGCCCGGCAATCGTTTGAGTGGCTTCCATCCCTCGAAGTTGACGTCGTCTGAGCCCCAAACTTTGCCCTTGGCAGAACTGTAAAAACATCAGTGCCGTGGGCTTCAAGTGGAAGGGGAGTGTCCAACGAGCACAGGGGCGCAGGGATTCCTAAGTTCGTGACATTGGGGAACTCGAAGTCATGGGCGATGACCCAGCGGGCGCGTGTCAAGGAGAGCAGCATGGTAATGACCCATGTATGCGTAACACCGCAGCCGGGGAGCTAGCGGAAGGTGGAGCCTTGGCCGTTCGTCCGGACTAGGACGTATGCATGTATGCCGCAGAGTCTTATAGGTGTTTACCACCTGAAAATGCACGAAACTGGCTCGAAGTCATGGGCGATGTCCCAGTAGGGTATGCGGAGGAGAGAGCAGCATAATAGTGGCCCATGAATATATCGCGCCATGCCCGGGTGCTAGTAGAAGGCAAAGCCCTAGTAATTCGTCCACACTCACGGAGTCATGAGGGTAGTCAGTCTTGCAAAGGCACGAGTGACATCCTGGGAGACACGAAAAAGGGTAGCTCCTAGCATATAGGCGGGGTGCTCCGGGGCTACCAGACGCTTCCGCCGAATAGCTCTGTACGAATTGCAGGAAGGGTATTACCGAGCCTACTGGCATGCAGAGACGAGATGCCCATGCACGAGCTCAGCCCACACAGCCTTCCATGTAAAAGTACTCAGTGCTCGGTGTTCGCTGTGTCTTTGCACAGTCCACTGGTCGACGGGGCATGTTGCCGGAGCGAGGGATGAAACGAGTACTCACGGGTCAAGGTCCCAAACCATTACGATCTCGTCGTCGCTACCACTCGCCAGCCACCTCCCGGAGTGTGCCCACCGTACCACGAGCACCGGCCCCGTGTGCATGGTGAGCGTGGATAGGCTCTTCGGAGGCCTCCCAGACGCTTCGGACGCTTCATTGAGAATCGGCTTCGTGCTCCAGATGCGCACCTTCGCGTCCAGGCCGCCTGTGGCTATACGCGAGCCGTCTGGGTGTACGTGTACTGAGAATATTGTCACCCGCTTTTCCTGTTCGCCCTTCATCGCAGCATCTACAACTTCGTGAGCCCGGCTTGCAGGATAAGGAGGCGGTCCACTCACCCTTGTGCATAACCCACGCCGGTTTGGTGAACTTCATGATTACCTAGTATACGGAGAAGAGTGATTATGTTACAACAGTGGAATAAGTTATGTGATCCAATGATGGATAGCAAGGGACTCCGGAGGGCGTAGGGGTGAATATGTCGTATCCTGGTGTGGCTGAAGTGTGAAGAGCGATGTCCGGCGCTGCCAGTGCTAAGTCCCTTCCTCCCGGGGTCCTGCCTCGCTCTTGCACATACAGCGTGGAAGGTCAAACAAAGTCCTTCGTCTCTTCTCGTATAATGCCCATCAATGTCTCTTGAACCGGCTTTACCATGGCTTGGATATATCTAACGGAGATTATCAAAATTGTAGTCCGAGTGCGCAGAACTAATGGTTCCCGCACGAAGCCGGGACCCCGTAAGCACCCCTCTCGATGAGCGGCCCCTCACGCAGTGCGACTGTCTACGCAACTCGGGTCCGTCAATGTGCCCTATTTCTCAACCTCGACAACAAAAAACCTGATGGCAAGCAATGGCCGGCAGCAGCCAGTGTGCGGGGGTGGTCCGTGCGTCAGAGCCCGGCCGCGTGTATATAAGCAGCGTTATTCGAAGCGGACTTTGAAGCCTCCCATTGCAACCAGATAAAACGGCGTCACCTGCCGACACCCCACCACACACTTGAACCCTATCTCCCACCACCACCGACCCAACCCCCCAAAACTTCACCATGTCTGACGAGGAAGGCGGCAAGAAGTCGGGCTACCGTTTGGAATACGCCAACAGCGGCCGGTCCAAGTGCAACGGCGAGTGTTCAGTTGCGAATGTTGAGATGTGGCCGGTGTGCTAACCGACGCGTTTTCTGCCGCATCCGCGCGTCGACAGGTCCTAAGCCATGCAAGGGTGAGTAATCCACCGCGTCGTTGATTTTATGCATGCTAAGATCCCGTGTAATCGGTAGGCACTCCCATCGGCAAGGGCGAATTGCGCTTTGGTAGCCTTGTGGACTTCCGTGGAAACACTTCCTTGTGAGTACTGTGCTCTTTGCGTCCTATCAGAGCATCCCCAAAAGCTGCTGGGACTTTCGGTCGTGTTTTCTGGCACGAGCCCGAGAAGATCTCGGCGGGGTGACGGCTTCTAGTAGCTACGTTCGAACCGTCGCAGAACAATACCCACCGTATTTGGTGAAGTGCAGTTTGGTGTATCGCACACCTTGAGGGGTGCGCTTTGTGTGTATACCCTGCTTTACATATATGTTCGACACGCCCAATCCTTGCTCAAAGGTCTCGAGACCCCGCTCAGGAAGATATTTACGTCTCTGGCTCGCTCGTGCGAATATTTTCGCAAGTCCCAGACCAGTCCCGCCCTGCCTCGGCTGAGTGGCTTGCTAATAGTTGACGTCTAGTTCCTGGCGCCACTGGGGATGTGTGACCACCAAAATCCTCTCGAACATGAAGAATTCGTTTGATGAAGCAGATGAGCTCGACGGTTTCGAGGACCTCAATGACGATGATCAGGAGAAAATACGCAAGGCCTGGGGGGAAGGCAAGGTCGCCGACGAGGATATTCCTGACACAGCACGCAAGGCAGACGGTGAAGATGATGAGGAGGAAGAGGAAGAAAAGCCGAAGGCGAAGAAGGGCGGTAAGAAGAAAGCAGATGCTGAGAAGGACGGCGATGGAGGCAAAGGCGTCTTCAAGCTTGAATATGCATCGTCTGCTCGAGCAAAGTGCAAGAGTGCGTGTCCTTCCTGTTCGCACTATATAAGCAATACTCACTGGGCCTCTTATTACAGTTTGTGGAGGTACGATCGGTATGAACTCGCGGTGGGCTCTACTTTAACGGGTATATGCATATTTAGAGGGCGTTGGGAAGGGCTTCTTCCGTCTTGGCCAAGAAGTCGACTTCCGAGGCCACAAGGCTACGTACGTCCTCCATCTCTCCTTGCACGCTCTCCGTCCATTGAGCTCCCACCGTTTATAGGAATTGGCATCACTTCGGGTGTGCTACCCCCAAACAGATCACCTCTTTGAAGGCGTCGTACAGCACGCCCTCCGAAGTTGACGGCTTCAGCGGCCTTAAGTCCGCTGAGCAGGACAAAGTCAAGCGCGCTTGGGAGGCGGGCGAGGTGCCCGAGGACGATAAGGGCGCCGGCGAGGCCGTCGAGACTGCCAAGAAGGCGCCTGCGAAGCGCAAGAAGGACGAGGATGGGGAGGAGAAGCCGAAGCGCGGACGGGCGAAGAAGGCCAAGGTCAGTCCGGCGCCGCCCGCTGATGAGTTCACTGTTGATGTCTAGAACAGGACGATGACGATGACGAGGAGGAGAAGCCGAAGCGCAAGCGTGCTGCGCCGACGGAGAAAAAAGCCAAGGCACCTGCGAAGAGGAGCAAAAAGAAGGTCGCGAGCGATGATGACTCAGGCGAAGACTTTGGTGATGAGATCGCTGCTGTTGGACGCGATGACGATGAAGAGGACGAGGAGGAAGAGGAGCCTGCCCCCAAGAAGCGGAAGGTATGCACTGTCGTCAGGTCTACCTGATTGGACGCTGATTCGACCTCTTGCAGATTGCCCCCGCCTCGAAGGGCAAGCCTGCGTCCAAAGCTAAGCCTGCACCTAAGGCCAAGCCGGCGTCCTCTCGCGGGAGGAAGAAGGTTCAAGAGTCTGACATCGATGAAGAGGACGATTGAGCCACGTCGCCACTCACACCCGTTCACGTCTCCCCTGCTGCCACTGGTACGCTGTTTGCGTCGTCGTCGCGCTCACGATTGCATTGCATTTCATTAGCAAGGTAATGTATCGACGTTGTGTAATATTGCTGTCTCCCTGTCGTGTTGTCTGCTCGTCTCTCCCGTGTCATGATTGCTTCCTCCATGATAGACTCTGCGGTCGTGACGCTATAGCTTACCTAAGTTATGTGGACACTGCGTGTATGAATATAGAATACCCCGCCGTGGCCCAGATGAATCTACGAGTGTGCTCATTGGATGCGTTTCCGGAAGGATTGAGAGATCATCAACTCAAATAAGCGCTTGTAAGACCCCTAGTATGAAATCAGGAAAGGCTCCGCTCGAAGCTGTTTAGAGCGCATCAGCGGCTCTAGATCACGGAAGCGCATTCATTATTGGTTGGAGGATTGCGGACTTCACCACTCGTGGTTTGAACCCGACACACCAGGGCCCAGGCCTTGCGGCGGCGGGCGCCTAGAACGGGCAGAGCCCCTAGAGGAGACCGCTGAAGACCGGTGATTTACGACAAGGCAAGTCGCTGTGCTCTCCCGCCTCCGAATACGACCGTTCTGACTCCGCGTTGATCGTTGTCAAAATGGATCCGTCTCTCGAGCACCCGCGTGAATGTCGCAAAACCGAGTCAACATCGTAAAGGCCGCTGGACAAGACACCCATTTGGGCTGATTTTGATTTTGACCGTCTCAGTACCCCCTATAGCGGCAGAAGTTCTACGACGGATGCATATCTGAGTACCGTCGTCGGCTCCACACGACGCGCTCTGGGTCGTCGGATCGCGAAGGCCCTCAAACGTATATAAGGAGGGCAAGTCTCTGAGATGAGCCAACAATCATCGCTCGAGCGGACTTCACCTCCACTCGTTCACGCACATACAAGCCTAATACTTCCTCACCCACTTGATTCATTATGCCAATCACTCCTGTCGAGCGCACCGCCTTGTACTGCCCGCTGTGCGATCAGTACTTCTTCGACGAGGCTTCATGTGCTGCGCACATCCAGCATTCGTCAAATCACCCTCGATGCGAGCCGTGCGGCATTCGCTTCGCAAACGGCCATTGTCTCCGCCAGGTACTATTTTCCCTCCGCCTTCTTTCCTCATCCACTAATTCGTACGCAACACAGCACTTGTGCGATTCCCAGCGACACCACTACTGCATCGCCTGCCGGCTTGAGTTCCAGACCGCAGCTGGTCTCCGCGTGGTTTGTTGCGTTCCCTGCTTGCGAAACGACGTGCTGACATGACCCTCTCCAACAGCACTTTGAGTTCGCCGCCGTTCACCGCGACGATGATGACCACACCGTCATTAGCGATTCTCCGGGATGGGAGGACGCCCTCGGCCGTCGCATGTACCCGGACGATGTCGAGCAGCCTGCTGACGACGATTTCGACGTCGTGGAGCCGCCAGCGGACGAGCGGTCCTACACCGTCGAGGAGCTCTGGGATATGGACATGAACGACGACGATGACGATCTCGACCTCGACGAGGAATGCGAGTACGACCTCGACCGTCTCCCTGCGCTCGAGATGCCTATCACTGACGCGGATGACTTGAGTGCTATTGTGGGTCATTTAGTCTGATGCGATCCCACTTGCTATATTAACATCCATGATTTAGTCGGCCTTGGTCGTCACAGGCCCCATATCGACCGAAGCGCATGCTGCTGCCAAAGAGGCGCAGGACGCTGCGAACAGTGCAGCGGAGCAAGAGAACGGTACGACGCCTGGAGCGCGGTGCCATTGCCCCCTCTGTCTCGAAGCATTGGCGGAGCCCAGCGCCACTCGTTGCGGCCACGTCTTCTGCACTTCGTAAGTAATAATTTTATATCTGATGTATATGACTGTATATGACACTGACGCGGTCGCTGCTCTCCCGGCATAGTTGCATCACGTCTGCCCTTGATGTCAAGCGCAGTTGCCCTGTGTGTCGCACCGCTGCTGTGCCCCTGCAACTGAGGAGGATTTTCCTCGTCGACTAAACATCGGGGTCCGCTGCTGGCAGCGCGCCACGTACCATCTAGCCGCTCTTGTATGCTGTACATAATAATGGATATCTGTATCAATAGCCATAGCTCTCGAAATCTCCACACTTGTTTAGTATTCGACGGTCAGAGGTGTAGAAGAGCCACCTCGCATACTGAGCGCTCGGTACAGCCCGACACCGTATGAAGCTTGCGAGGTTGCGGACCTTGTGGTAGCGGGTAAGCAAGATGAATTGACACAATGGGGGTATACAATTCGGCGGGCGGGCGGGGCGGGCGGGGCGGGGGAGCAAACATACCCAAGTACCTACGACTACTCCATCTGTACTGAATCGTGGACGTAAACGAATCTTCAATATATACATGGTAGTAAGACGATTAATATGCTCGATACTGCATGCAATCACCTTCTGTCACAGGCCCCAGTCGTGAACCAGTCTCCTGTCGAGCGTGCTTGGCAAGACTAGGTCTGTCTGTGGAGCTATCCAGCTCCAGAGGGCGTTTGGTTGTCGAATGGAGACTACTGGACCAGTGTTGAACGAGAGGCTGGGAATCCTCTAATTCGATGAAGCGGTCCTTCTGCTTGGAGACCCTGTTCCAAAAACGGTCCCCTTTGACAAGAGCAGATGCGAAAGCGCCATACACAGCATCGTGTGAAGAGAGTGTTTCGGTGTATATCGGTGGTGGTGCCGGCGCCTTCCGAGTCCTCGCATTGCGGAGGGAGAGCAACAAATCATCTTGTTTCGCCTGCGAAATGGACCCTGTGTCTGGCTCGTTCCTTTCGTCGTCAGTAGGTTCTTCGTCTGCAGTATCCTGCTCAAAGGCGAGGTAGTGTTCCTGGCAAACCCGCGCGAGATCACCCGCCAGTTCGCTCAATACGCTCCTCCCGCCGACCAACTGGAAGCCGGACGCTCCTTGCAGCATCATGGCTTGCTTGAGACCTCCCCCGACAACTTGCCCGTCGGCACGCGTTTTGCTACCTTCGTATACACTCAGGATATGGTAGCGGAGCTCGTCTGCTTGGAGGCAAGTTTGGTAGAATCGAAGGCACATCCACCGAAAGACGTGGACGAACGACTCGATGTCGTCTGCGACTTCATGTTTCTTCCCGGGATTGAGGAGTAACCTGGCCGACATAAACTGCCATGTTCCCTGAAGGAAGCCAATCAGATGCATAGGAGATGTGACAGATTCACAGACTCACCACCGCCCGCGTCGGCTGCGTCGTCCGGTCGAGCAACTTGAAGAACTTTGCAAGGTCCCAATCGATCAGCATGCCTATGGTGTGCTCGTGACCGGTTGCGTCGATGTAGGTGAACAGGAGTATGTTCCTCGGGCTGACATCGCGATGGAGCAACTCTTGTGCACATGCATGCTTATGAGCTGCGAGTAATCTTAGCAGTTATTGTTCGTGGACATACGGAAGCTCGATCACCTTGGATTGCGTCGTAGATGCCTCCCGCGAGCTCCTTTGGTGTCCGATGGTCTTCAAGCGGACGACCGATCTCCCTGACGACTAGCCGATAGTGCCGCTGTACGATGGGTCTGCGGCCCGTTCCCTCATGCGTGGCCAGCAGGTGTTCTGTATACGTCTCCTGACACGCTCCTTCGTGAATCCCGACGTCCTCGTACGCAAGTGGAGTCGGTACGTTCGGCACGTTCTTCGTTCGGAGATAATCCAGCATATAGCCCTCGGACGGAGTACTCTCGTCGTCAACGTAGGAGCGCCAGCAGTCCTTGAGGAAGACCAGGCGCCGTCCACAGACATCGTAGGCTATGTAGCCCTTGGTGCACCGCCCAGTAGCACAATTGCTGGCGAAATAGCACCTCCCGACGACGAAGTAGATTTCGTTAGCAGCGGCGGCGCGCTCCTTCATGGCTTCGACATCGGAGTCCTCATCACGGGGGATGTCGTCGGTGATCGGCGTCAGCTTCTGCGCGTCGACGAGGGACTTGACGGACATGGTGACTTTGTAGACTGGCCATCCAGGCTTGTCGAGGGCGTTGTCACGGGCCCGAGCAAGCCTACTCTCGTGCGGCTTGCATTGGAAAGCCCGCATCTCCTCGATCTCCTCTTTAGTCGCTAGCACCGCAGAGGGATCATGGCCACGTTGGACACGAGTCATCGACGCGTAGCGCCAGATCACTCGGTACAGCAGCGCTGGGTCCTTTTCGAAGTCGAACGTTGTAGAAATGATGGCGCCTGCACGGTCCCAGCGGATGATACGCGCTTGGCCCGCGAAGACGTAGAGCGTGAGGAGATGCAGGCGGTGCTGCCTTTTGAATACCTCGAGTACGTACTGAGTAGTCTGCCTAAGGGATTGCTGGGCCTCCTGGCTACGTGGAAAAAGCGCGACTGATGGACTCTTGCACTGAGTCGCTCGTGGTTTCTGGGTGTTGAGCTGTGATGTTTGGGGGAAGCTGCTATCTCGCTCGCCGTACGGACCGGATTGCTCTGCAGGAGAAGAAGGCGGAACTGGATTCGAGAAGGGGTTCATAGTGCTCACAGAGGCGGACTGCAAAGCGGCGTTGTGGGCATCTACGCTATCGCCACGACCCTTTGCGACGTGAATACCACTGCCCTCCCCTGTTGCAGCCTGAGCTCTCCTCCCGTTTCCCGTCGCTCCTCCCATTTCGTAGTGCTCTTCCGGCCGTTCCTTCACAGCAAACCCAAATGCGCAGTCAGAGTGGCAGATCTTGACCTCTATGAACAAGGACACCCATGCCCAGGCAGTGGAAGCTTGGTATGCCGAGGACGGTATTGAACGCTCGTAAACCGACCCCGCAGGGTCACCAGTAGGGTAGAAGCAGACATGGCTGCGGAGGTCTTCCACGTAGTCGCCACAAGCCGTTTCGTCGGGGAAAAGGGCCGTCTTTCTCGCAACGAGTTTGTGGTCCGCTGGACATCCGCAATTGTCGAGGATCTTCTGGGAGATCGTGGACTGGTATGAGAACAGTATGAGCGATTGTGAATGTGGCCAATCATCCAAATATCGTACACACCAGAGATTCGAGGATAAGATTGCCTGCTGTGCCCAACAACACCGACCGATCCATAGGAGGAATATCATCCGCCAGACTTGCCGGGAAATCACCTTCGACACCGACAGGCATGAACTGGGTCAAGAACCTCTCAAAATCGAGCTCGGCATATTCTACTTTCATTTTAAGGCATACTGCGCAAGATAGTCGAAGAAGAGCGACTTTAATAGTGGAGGCGAAGTGGAGGTCGTAGGCAAGTTTGGGAGCGCCGGCCAATATGATCGCGGACACTTCATTTTCTGAGTTCCTCAAGACCGTGATCATGATGTCCAGTCGCTTGACTCGGATGTGTGTCTTTCTCATTTTCTGCGCTCTTCCACAAAATGTGACTCTAGTCTGATTATCCTTTGCTCGTGTCAACAGCCCCTCAAGTTGCGACTTGTCGGGATGCCGGATCATATGCTGCTCAAAGATGAACTTCTCAGCTGTCGTCGTGTAGTCGGTTATACCTCCTTCAAAGCCGAGAGGCTTACTGTTGAAATTTTCATCCGTTACAGCCACGACAGTATCTGCAGAACTTACAGAAGAGAGTACCGACGCACCTCTGTCACGGACGACTTTGGTTGAGCCGGTTTTGATGCAAAGTAACAGTTATCGCGAACATCGGGAAGAAGCTCAGGATGAACCCCTTCTTCGTGCGTTACCTAGCTTTTGGTACGACTGACGGCTGACATGAGCAACGTCTAGCCTCTGATGCCGTGCCGGTGGCATGCACACCACAGCCACCTCAGGCTCTTCTGCCCGCTCAGGCGCCTGCCCGTGAGGCAGCCCCAAACTTGTCACCGTATCGTGGCATTGCAGGAGCTGCCAACAGGAACCGTGCGAAGAGCCGACCGCAACATTTTGTGGCCACATTTTCTGTCGCAGGTAGGCATGGCAAGGGGCTGATTGCAAGTGCTCACGACTAATGATGCTTCAACGCGATACTGTCCCAGGCAGGCGCCATATCTACAAGTCCATTCCACGCGCGCGTAAGTGTACTAGATGTTATCAGGGTTTCTACCAAATGCGCACTGGTGATATTCGTCTCATGTGACTTTTTCAGAGGCCAAAGATTATTCAATGCAGGACTTGATCAAGTGCGCAGCTCAGGATTGTGTTGTACGCTGCAAGACGGCGATGGAACTGCACTTGTGGCACTATAAAAACGTCCCTTCCCACTGTCCGTACTGGTCCCCAGGTGGAGACACGGTTCGATTCTTCGCTCGACATGCGCATACCGTCTGATATTGGTGTCATTACAGACGACGGAGTCAGAATGGCGCTGCAAACAGTGCAAGATCACTTTCAAAAACAGGAAAGGGTTCATCAAGCATAGCAATGTGCACCCACGCCAGTGCCATCTGTGTAAGAGGGAACTGCCTAACCATGACACGTACCAAATGGTGCAGTGTTTCAGATAATAGTGGTACGCCTAACTATCTAATCTCCGAGTCGTCCCATGCAGCACATGCAGCACGACCATCCATTGCGACCGGGAGCCTTGAAGCGCAGCGCCACGTCCATGAATATGTGGCTCCCTAATGTACCGGAGCAGTAGGACACGAGTGCTCTCGTTTGCTGAACAACATTGGCATCGGAGCGTACTAGTTGCTCGGAGGTTCATGCTATGCCGACGGTATTCAGCTGTGCTCAGTTACGACTGCATTTAAGAACGCGCCCTTTCTTTCGAGTACTACTTACCTGCTGCCATGTAAATGTATGCATAAAGGTGTCCGTGACTTCAATCGTGTTCCGCTCGAGCTGACACTCTTCCAATTCGACATCATGGACCCTCCGGAGGAGTAGGGAGTCCGGGCCGGCATCCTCCGTGACAGGCGCACGATTACGTACGTACTCGCGTAACACCCAACGTTGCGGTTTTGCGGAGCTAGTGCGACTGCAGCCACGGTCCTGCTACTTACTTGCAATCGCCGACTCTTTCCTCGGTCCCAACTCTGATAATTACGCCCTATTCCACGAATGCGCCTAGTGACTATTGATTATTGACCTACACGTCACGTAGGCATTACGTACTCAAGCTGACGGTATGTTGGGGACTTTCTCGTGATAGGCATTCGCTGTTACGCTGTGCCTCATCGTTGTCGTTGCTGGGTACCCCCGTTGGAATGCGAAATCTATCGAACGAAGGCCCAGTCACTACGCTCAACACCAGACAGACCGTGTCCCTCGCGTCACGGGAAAGAAGCTTCCGTGAGACAGTACGGACAGGCCTAGGCGTTCATACACAGACTTCGAACTACGAAGGGACTCTTCATTTCCGTCCGGCAGCACGCTGTACTCACGCGTATTCGAAGCCTACTACTTGCGGCGACCCAGTCAACAGAGCGCTATCGACCAGATTCTCGGCTGGCATGTAGTGGGGGCTAACCGTGGCGCAGACTGAGAAGCCTGTTCATCGCATTCAGTGGGTAGCTTTCAATCACGGCGGTTTCCAACGCGTACTAACAAGGCCCTTGCGTCCAGTTTTGTCGGTCCCAGCATCATATCATGTTGACGGAAACCGCAGGCGCCAAGTCGGTCGGGGCCGCGCGGGTTGCCACCACTAGTGGTATTCCCGTGTGTATCCACTGCAGCACAACGTTTGCAGACGAGACTCTCAGCATCCACTATTTCTCTTCCAAGTCCCACCCCAAATGCAAACCTTGTAATCTAGGGTTTCCGGATCCGGCAGCTTACAATGCTGTGAGTGAAGAGCCTGCTGTCAGGTGCAGTCGCTCAGCTCAGGTCCTACTTCGGTTCAATAGCATATGATCTATCGTCATGGCGCTATCCCGTGCGGGAAATGCTCCTTGGTATTCGGTGCAGTGGGTAGGCTGCAGAGACACTACGAAAGTTTCCCGTCGCATGGTCCAGACACCGATGTAGGTTGCTTCCATCGTCAACTGTGTCTGTGACAATGTTGATGATGATTCGCCACCCACTCAAGAAGCAATCGCCTGCATCTTTTTCGCAAATCCCTAAACCCGCAACCTCCCAACCTCCCAAGAGCAAGAAGCCCACGGCACAGGCCAGCGAACAGCGTCGCTGCACTACATGCAACGTAGTTTTCAAAACACGCGCATTGCTGGAAAAGCACAACGTCCAAAAGGCACATTGGCGATGTGAAAGCTGTAGCACAACCTTCGTCAGTGAGAAGGTGTATCAGAAGGTATGATTTGTACGCTACGGCCTGAGTCTCATCCATCTTACTCTTCGCCGCTCCTGGCAGCATATGAGAAATAAGCATGCGGATTCAGATCGACCTCAGTCCCGAAATGCGATCGTGAGTTGCACCGTTAAAGGGTCCATTCAAGTTCTCATGGCTTGATCAAACATCGCAGGTCCCCCCCGATCAGCCCTCTACCACCCACCCAGAAGCGACATATCCACCGATAAATCTGGACACTGGACGCGACGACGCGAGCTCCTCAGAAGAAAGCGATGAAGATCCACGCATCGCGCGGCAAAGAAGGCCCAAGGTGACGCAGCAGCTGAAAGACTGGGACGACACCTCTACGAGCTCGCACTCCGGAGGTGATGAGCTAGTTGGAGATGTACTACATCATTTTCGTGGCATGCGTCCGACAGCAGAGGTCTCCCGCGGACAGTCCACTGGGACTCCTTCTGCGGTCAAACAGTCACGGAATGCCTGGGACGACAGCTCCGACTCGGGACGCGATGAGATACAGCCCGATCAGCCGATACGCGACTCTACAGACAGCCCCGAGGTAGCGGAGCCGCAGGACAGCTGGGAGGATAGCTCTACCGCCAGCTCGGAATCAGAAAACGGCGAAGTTGACTCACCAGTGGCTGACACAGCGATGCGCGAGCAGACTCCGCCCACGGTCGTTCGGAAGGCCCTGTCCGAATCTAACGTCGATTTTCTCGAGGCAGACGGTGAGTGGTCATACACTGGCTGTGCTTTTGGATGCATACATTGACACTCTCATTTAGCCCACGAAGTCATCTCGCAACCACCACATCCAAGCGACTCCTTGCCACCGGCCACATCTACCCCATCTCCATTGCACCCTGATCTAGGGGACGCCGGCGACTCGGATCTAGATGCATTCTACGACTCCGAGTCGCTCGACGACGAATCCTTTCTCGATGGCGATCACGGCGAGGGATCCGCCACGGACGACCTGGGCACACCGCGCAGCTACGAGCGCTATCGCTGCCCCGTCTGCGACGAGAGCTACTACACGCTCGAGGTGCTGTCCGCCCATATGCTTGCGAACGGGCACGGCCGGTTCGGTACCGTTGAGTCGATTCGTGACTGGCGCGTCGTGTCGGCGTCTGGGCACATCCCTGCTCTCAGCGACGGCAGTATCGAGCCTATAACTAGTCAGGGAGAGGTTTACGGCGCGTCGAGCATCCCAAACCCTGCAGCGCTGGAGCCGGCAAATGTAGCTCTGCCCACGCCAGCTCACGGAGCGGTGAATGCGCCAGATTCTCCTCCTCCAAGTACTGCATTCCACAGTGCAGGCACGCAGCCTACGACCCCGGCGATCTTTCGGTTCCCAGCGGCAAACCCGACCATGTATGCCCATGCTCCTGCGCCGCGGTGCATGTCCCAGTGTGTGCCGTGCGGGATCTCGTTCGCCTCCGCGGGAGAGCTCGGCTTGCACTACAGGATCTCATCTAGGCATCCGTCGTGTCCGATGTGCAGCAAGGGGCTCGAGAATCAGGTCGCCCTTCTCCAGGTACGTGGAGCAGTCGACGAGGCGCGCCCTAGCCGGTCGCTCACACCGGCGTCCTTAGCACTGCCGCGCCATCCACAGAGCGGAGATGTGTGAGTGCGGAGAGATCGTCGCCCCGAGCCACGTACGCGCGCATTATTACTTTTCGCCACTCCACCCGCGGTGCTCGACATGCGGGCTGGGGTTCAGAGACTCGGCTGAGCTATACGAGGTACGATCCATTCCTGGTCCTGGCTGCTGCCGACGCACGCTGAGCTTTACTGCAGCACGAGCAGACATCGCATACTCAGCCCGGGAGCATATTCTGCGTCAACTGTCGGTGGTGGTTCGGCTCGCGGAGGGCGCTGATGGAGCACATGCCCGTGTGTTTCGGCCAGGCCGCCGCCCGACCGCCGCGACTCGCCAAGACGCGGAGGTTCAACAGCGTCGAGGAGTACCTGCAGGTCGGTGGATCCGGACGCGTGCCGAGGAGCCCTGATGTACAGTCTGCGGTCCGTCAGGAATGGGAGCGGACACAAAATGTCGCGCTGGAAATTCCACGTTTCGGCACCGTCAATCCTCAGCTGCAAGCGGCCCCTCCGAAGCCTCGACCTGCCCCACTGGTCGTTGACACCAATTTGGTGAGCGTGCTCTCAATCCAATCGGCGTCAGTTGTCTCATGGGATAGCGTAGCGGCCGGGGGTGGCACATCATGCGTATTCCGCGACATCCCCCAGCGCGTATCACTCCCCCATTTTGGTTGATCACGCCGATCACGTTGCGGTAGCGTCCACCCTCCCTCAGCAGACAGCGCACCAGGTTGTTTCTGTCGTGGGTGCCGCTCGCGAGAAAAGCAGCTCAAACGAAGATCACCAGTACGTGATCTGCACAACCGTATGGCCAACTCCTGCTGATCTAGTATTCATCTTATATCGCAGGTCTGTCGAGCACCCGGGCCCCGAGAATGACTTCACGGAAGCCGAAGCAGGATTCAATGTCATCCGGAACGATAATACTAAGGGTTCGTGGTCATACTTTACTTAGTACCATTTGGCGCGACGCTCATCCTTATACACTGACCAATCGCATTGGAACAGCTGGCCTGGATTCTGGAAATGGATTGAGATCTGGAGCTTTCGTGTTCATGACGGACTCCGAAGTATACGCCTCAAATTCACCCGTTCATCCTCCAAGTCCTCTCGCCACAAAGCAGCATGTTTCTCATCATGACAAGCATCCTCCGGATACGCCAGTCCGAGTCACGGAGGCATCAACCGCGCCCGGAGGATTTCCTCCGTATCACCAATCCTCGACATCCTCCCATACCGGAGGCGGTACGTCTACTATTACACACACGCATGCCAGGTGCACTTATCTTCAGAAGCTTCTTTTTCCTCTGGCTTCACAGCACGTTCTGCGGCTACGGAGAGCACATACGCGCAAACTGCAGCATCGGTGCCGACTACAGCGACTACCCGGCAGGACGGCTTATCCTGGCGTTGCCAGAGCTGCGGCAGAGATCCGTGCGATGACCCGACCGCGGCTTCATGTGGCCATATCTTTTGCTTCAGGTATGCTGAAATTGCGGAATACTGGAAAAATATGCAGCATCTGAGCACACTTCAACACAGTTGCATCGCAAGGGAGATCTTGCAGAATATGAAGTGCCCCGTGTGCAACCGGCTGTTCTTGCTGAAGCTGCGCCCATCCCCTGCAAGCTGACGTGAACGAACAGTCATCGAATACTGCACTTTGTAGAGCCTGTCTACTCTGCGTCAGCCACGTATGTTTTCTGAGATCTTGAGCATCGGTTCTGGTCGAATATGTGAACTGCGAGTGCTGCCGGCGGCCCCGCTAGTTTGTCACTCGGAGACGTGTACGATAGTCATCATGATTGCAGCATAGTTCCTATCACAATGTATGTACAGTGGACAATTGACATATCTGTTTACGCGATCACATTGCACCTCATCCGACATCGCACCCACTGGCACGTTGCGGCACTGGGGTAAACTCGTGACCGTGTCATGACGGGAGGCGCCCGGCCTGCCGTCAGAAAGCGATCATCCTGCCACATCACTTCCTTACCAGCAACTAGCTATGGGGCCGCACAGAATATGCCCAATTATACTTCGCTACTCCTGGAAGCTACCCATCTGGACTTCAGCAACTATCTCATTGAGGCGCACGCTGCCGGAATATGCACCGTCGTAAGTACTGGCAGTACCGACTCTACTCAGCGTCACGCCACCCTCTCCCTGTAAAGTTCAGAGCGTGATAAGGTACGAATCTCTTTAAGCAACTAGGTAACGTTCTCGAGGACTCTCTGCCACGATGCAGCGCATTGTTCCGAGTCGCGCGCCACGACTTGCGGTTTGCCCACAGACCAAAGTTGCCGAACATAGGTGATACCCTCCACCGAGTCTTCTCTTACTACCTGTTCTTCGTCAGCCATGACTGGTCTATACAAGTGCCCTGCTTGTGATGAAGGTTTCGTGAGCTGGAACCTACTGTTGCACCACGCTAGCACACTTGGACACACCGCGTACACCCGTCTCCATACACAGCAGCGCGTCGTGTCGACACCCTCCCAATCCAACGATCAGAAGCATCGTGAATACACCCAAACGGATAGCACCAGCAGCGGCAGCGCCCAGGGTGCTGCCCCGACCCCCGCGGCAGCGTCAGAGGCGACACCTACAGCCACGACCATTGCGCCTTCAAGTTCGTCTCAGACCAACCCGCTCGGAACTACTCAACCACTAGGCACCCAGCAATCCCCTGAAGTTCCCCGCTGGTGTTGTTCAATATGTAATCTTTCGTTCCCTTCGGCGATCGCTCTGGATGCGCACTACAAGGCCTCCCTCGTACACCCGCGGTGCGGATCGTGTGGGAAAGGTTACTTGGACAAGGGTGAACTGTCCGTGGTGAGTCGCCGCACTTCACTGGCATGGTGGATGCTGGCTCAACGTGCTGATGCTTTACGCAGCACCTCCATGTGGCGCATGCCTCGAGCCTGTGCGTCTGCGGCGTCCGGGTGAAGATCGCGGATCTACAAGAGCACTACAAGACTTCGCCCTGTCACCCAATCTGTCCGATCTGTGGGATTGGGGTGAAGGATGCGAGGGACCTGCACGAGCTCCACTCATCTAGCGAGGCAGCCGTACAGCACCAGCGTGAAGCTCATGCTGATGCGCGCCAGGGCGGAGGCGTCTTGGCTGAAGATAAAGTCATAGGTGACGTCGTCAGTAGCATTCACTTGCCCTTCCATACCCTCTGGCTGAAATCTCTAAACTTTCCAGGAGCTGGTTACAGTAGGAACCTCCAGGGAACCAAGCGAGAGGATCTCCAGTAGCACCCTCCCCGCCGAAACAGTTCGGGCTCCCGTCATTCCCGCTGTGGCGACCGGACATCCAGCGAAGACGATGGTACTAGCAGCCGAAGTAAGTGGTGACCTCTATGTAGTATGTGATATGATTGTCATTTCTGTAGGTCCGGAACGAGGCACAGCCAGATGCATCCCTTGATGCATCCTCATCGATCCACCTTGAAGTGAAGATCACCCCGAGCGAAAAAGCAGAAGCGGGCCATCCTCCGAGGCCACCGGCGGAAGGAACCAGCCACTGTGATCGCGAGGTATCTACAGACTCTGAAGAGATGGATCACCTGCAGGATGTACCCCGCGAGAGTGTCCAGTGAGTGCCTGCCCTGAATGATGGGTACCGTTTGCGTACTGAGCATTGCACCTGCCAGCGTTGCGGTCCAAGTCGACCCGCAACTGGTTGGGCAACGTCCCGAATCTGTCCTCAGTTATGTCACAGACCTCGAGCTGGTGTCCTCCGACGATCAGGTTGCGACGGCGAGCGCCTCCGCACAGGCCACCTCGAGCTTCTCAACGTGCTCCACCAAAGATATGATGACGGAGTCCGACGGGATGGGCCTCGGTGCGCCTGATCGCCTCAGTCGCAGCGGGATCGCGGAATCGGAGACTTGCCCAGTACCACAGTCGGATGCCTGCACCCTTGGTCAGTCTACCCGCTCCCCGAGCCCGTCAGGGTCTTCCGGCACGTCCTCCGAGTCCGCTCCGCGTCGACCAAACGACACGCCGCCACCACTTCATGCGCCGAGGACGTTCAGCGGTCAGCGGTCAGCCCCGAGTTGGGCGTCGACGTCGTGTAACCCGGTGTCTACTCGGTCTGGTACGTCGGACTGCTTACACACGACGGACTGTATGCGTGCTTACTTTGTCTCTCGCTTCTCGTCTATCGTAGAGAACCTCCAGCGACAGTCCGCGGCTGCTGCAACGGGAAGGTCTGCCTACACCTCTGACGCAAGTACCTCCAACGCACCGCCGGTGCCTACAGAACGGGCTGCGGGCCCCTCTTGGCATTGCCGGAGCTGTGGCAAGGAACCGTGCGACAACCCTACTGCCACTGTGTGCGGTCACATCTTCTGCTACAGGTATGCCGTCGCATGATTCCTCTACTGGTGTAGCCAGTCTGACTTGATGTGTCCTGGAGGTGCATTGTGAGGGAGATCGCGGAGAACATGCAGTGTCCTGTGTGCCGGAAGACGTTCCTCTTGAAGTTACACGTCGACTGATATCTTGCTGGTCTTGTTGAGACGCGATCTCGTTTGAACATTACCTGTGATCGGTGGTCTGATCTGCGTAGATTTACCTGAATTGCATGAACGGGACATGTAAGAGCCTTACTTGGGCGTAGGCGGGCCACTAGTAGCTTCGGTGATACCGGGCCGGTATCCTCCGCAACAAGCGCTCTTGTCGTTATTCCCTCCAATTCTGTGCTCTATGGACGGCCTACCGCATGGTGCCGGAGAAGAACCGTCGCACGTGCAGAAATGGCGTGCGGCGGCAGTGCGTGGATGTGGCAGCGTTGAGGTGATGCCCCATCTCCCACCCACCCAACCCATTTGTTACCACCATCCCGGCGGTGAGTCAAGGCAGTAAGCCCCTGCGTCGCAGCGTGCACGCGAGGAGGTGACGGGCACGTCGTCGACTTGAGCGGCGAGCCAGGTGCGAGACAGTCCCCTGCCGGTACTCTCACTGCTTAAGGCTTAGATGGTAGGTGCCTAAACGGCACCAGAGGAGCGGACGGTCGGGGTAGCGGTTAAGCCCCCTGACGAGGACTTTCGCAGGTCCGAAACCGCTGCCCCTCGTCCCTCTAGCATCCCTCTCGGCTGGATGTAACGCGAGTCTGATCCTCGGAGAGGACTGTCCGACATCGCATGAAGGGTGTGGTCAGCCTGGCTACAGTTGTCCATAGACGTTTGTCTAGGGGCCCTCGTACCTCGGGCCCTTGAGACAGTGAAAACATCCTTCAAGAATAGTCAAGCTCACACTCGCTATACACTGCCATAGCTGGACAACGAGACTCGCACATCTCTTCCCCGCTCAGGTCTTTGCGGACACGGCAATATCAATCATGGTTCGAGTTAGCGTGCCCTCCGAGTCTCCGCTCCTAGTTCAGGCTAGGCTGCCGCATTGTGGCGTCCAGTACTGGTAGAGAACGGGGTATCGGAACTACTCGTCCGTATCGCAGAAGGATGGTCTCGTGTGCCTTGCCTCATGGGAAAGAAGTATCATGGAGACCTGATTGGGAGGTCCAGATGCCCGGAGAGGAGGTACCGCGAACGTTCCAGGGCACGTTCTCCTACCATTGAGCGTTATCAAGAGTTCATCTGAACTTTCTGCCCTTCGTCAGCCTAGTCGTGTACTCCTTGAAGATAGAGGACCAGAAACATTAACTTCGGTCGGTGAGTTGTTCTTGGGTGACCGGTTTGCGTTCACGCACACTGACTGGGACCTGATTCAGTCCTATCATGCCACCAGCAGCAGCAGCAGCCCTGACAACGTGTGGCTTCTGCACGGCAGCGTTCGCAGACATGAGCCCCAGCGGCCACTACCTATCTTCTCCGGCTCACCCTCAATGCGCCATCTGCATCATCGGTTTCGCGGATTTAGTTGCCTACAATGTTGTGAGTGCATCTCAGGCCGCCGTCTGTCATCATGAATCGCTCAGCCAATATCGTCTTCATGCAAGCATATGATCTGCGTCCATGGCTTTTTTGTGTGCGGGAACTGCCCCTCGTTCTTCGGTACAATGATGGCTCTACAGCTCCACTACGAAGATTATCCTACGCATGCCCCGGACATCATCGTGAGTTGTTGCTTACTAGCATGGAGAAAGGCCATGACACTAAGGATGACGATGTCTCGACGCTCACGTATCAAGCGAGTACCTCCATCCCAAATGCCACCACAGAGAGCCTTAGCCAAACAGCGCTCCAGACGCTCCAAACGTTCCCAATTTTGCAGAATATGCGGCATAAGTTTCGCAACACGCAAGGGGTTCAATAAGCACAACATACGGTATGCACATTGGCGATGCACTGCATGCAATACATGTCTACCCAATGAGAAATCACATCGAAAGGCATGACTAGCTGTTTACTTACACACCCTAGTACCAGCTTCGCTCATCATGCTTTTCTTTCCGGTAGCATATGAAGAAAAAGCATAAGGCATCACGGCGACGACCTCAGGTCCTGAAGCGGCCAGTGAGCTTTCTCAACGACTCGGTTAATCTGCCAGTGCTGCGATCTGATATCCGCCACACAGGTCGCTCCTAGTAGCCATTCCACCAGCATGTGCCCCGAAGCGATGCAACCGCCAGAGGAGTCTGATGATGACTCTACGAGCTCTGATTCAGGAAGTGACGGAGCATCGCAAGATGTGTCAGAGGCTATTGTAGAGACGCATGAGAAAACCCGGCCTAGGGTCTTCCGGAAAGCACTGTCTGAAACGAACGTCGGCGATCTCAAGGCAGAGGGTGAGGGATCCGATTGAATACGACTTCGTTTGCTAAGCGCTTTGACTTCTGCTCAGCCGACGAGTCGGTCATGAGATGGCAGCAATACTCCTCGCCAGTTGACGCCTCCCCCGCCCTTCTCCCTGCTCCTGGACCACTGCAAGATGACCTTGACGATACATGTCTAGAGCTCGAACCGATGCTAGACGACACCTCCACGAGCCATCAGGTACCTAACGAAAACGATCAGGACGCACCGCTCACGTACCAGCGCTTTCGTTGTCCAGTTTGCGACGAGAGCTACTACACTCTCGAGGTGTTGTCCGCGCACATGTGGGCGAACGGTCATGGCCGGTTCGGTTCCGTCGACCCTACGCGCCACAGGCGCGGCGTGTCTGCTTCGCATACCGCCGCACTAGCACCAGCAAGCATTGCATTCACCACCACCTTGGCGAGACAAACGGTATTCGGCGTCTCGAATAGCTCGACGACACTTCGGATCGCGAACGCACCGTCGGGGTCAGTCCTTTCAGTAGCAACTACGCATCGTGTTCCTGCTTCAGGGACTGCCTCTGCGATGGCGGCTGCTCCAATCACCACTTTGCCGGCTCGCCCGTCGATCACTCCGTGTCCCTCAACCTCTGCTACCGCCATGGAAAGTCCTCCTGTGCAAAATGGGCGTGTGCAGATGAATGACAGCAGGAGCGTTTGTTGTGTCAATTGTCAAGGGTGGTATAGGTCGCCGAAGTCGCTGATGCAACATATAACTTGTTGCGGAAAATCTCAGATGCCTCCTACAAGCAATAAGCCCACAGGAATTGAAGAGTACCTGAAGGTCAGCGGGCTATGGAAACACAGTGCTGGAGACAGACTGACCGAGCGCGTTTCTCTAGGATTGGGAGACTATACACGGACCTGCTCAGCTAACGCGAGGTGCTGAGGTTACCAACGTTGGGGTGCACACGCTTTCTGAAGGATCGACTGCGCCCGCGAGTCCGTCTGTTACAGTGAGTTTGGTACGCCTGCATTTTTTATGGCAACCCTCAGTTCTCATCCTAGCAGTTGGAGGCCAGCGAGGAGGCCGATCTCGTGATACCTACTCACGTAGGTCGCTCAGCAAGCTCGGAAGAAGACGGTACTCCTGGTACGACAACATCGAACTTCTCAGACCAGCCCGAGTCCCCGCAGGTAGCACACGTTCAGGTTCAAGCTGTCACCGACGAAGCAACCTACGAGGACTATGAGTACGTGTATCTCACATCGAGGCGGATCCAGTGGACACCTAGTCTGTACTAATCCCACTGTCTGGCGTCGTAGTCTCAGCGAGAGTTCTGAAAGCGACCGTACATACTACACAACGGCCGTCTCAGAGTTCGGTGTCGTCTCGAGTGAATATCAGAATGGTTAGTGGACTTCTTCACGCCATGGAAGTTTATGGATGCTCACGAATATCAGGGCATGATTTTGAGGAAGACGCGCCAAGTGTTCATCCTGAACTCGCTCGTCTGCAAGCTGGAAATGATTTCGGATCGGGATCCTGCGCGTTCGCGTCTGACACCTCTGCATGTAGCTCAAGTCCGCCTACGCATCCTTCAAGCCCTTCCATCGCCCAGGGCCAGCTTCCTCTAGATGCTCCGGACACAGGCGCATCAGCAGCTCTCGCCATAGTCTCACGAGACCAAAGATCCATGCCATCCTCGAGGGCCGCCTCAGACGAAGGTTTGCGCACTATTGCATAACTACAGATATTTATTTGACCCTTTTCTGATAGCCTCTGTGACCGCTACGGTGTCGACGGTATCGGAGAACACGAAGACTATTAGCCAGGCACATTCTGCGCCAGCTGTCAACACTACTCGTCAAGAGGGATTGCCGTCTACACGCTGGCATTGTCGGAGCTGTGGCAGCGACCCATGTAACACCCCGACTGCAACTTCGTGCGGCCATGTCTTCTGTTACCAGTACGTTCCGTCACCACCCAGCTCAATGTCTTACTCATTCGAGGGATCGATGCAGCTGCATTGTGCGGGAGATCGCGGAGAAGATGCGATGTCCGGTCTGCCAAACGTTGTTCCTTTTGAGCTTGAGCGCTTGAATATCCTTGATTGATTATGTAAACCATGTTACTGAGCGGCGCGGCATGTTCAAGTCCTTTCGTCGCTGCTAACACTATGTCCTTACTCTGTCCTGCTGTAACGATCATCCTCGGGATCCACTCACAACGCCTGAGCCTCTGTTCAGTATTCTTCACCCATTGGACAATGCATCGGTGACACTGTCATTGCTTCATCCAGATAGTGCGAGAACTGAATGAACACGAGGCAGCGTCACACCCACAGCTTCCTTCAGTGAGTAAGTTTGAGTTTAAGTTGTATCACTCAAGTTGAGACCACAAGGCCATTCGATACATCTACTTCGAGGGCGTCACGCACTGCTCACACGAGGAACCCATACGGTGCCTCGCGGATAACTCGAAGCTGGCCATCCTACCTCAGTAATTGCGACTCGGAGCATCCTTGCTAATACTTCTGTCGCTCTCATCATGGCGAAGAAACCCCTCAAGTGTCCCGTCTGTGCCAAGGGCTTCAAGAGCATAGATGCGGTGCGCAGTCATGGGGCTACGTCACGCCACGACACTTCTCGATTGGTGGTCCCTCGGTGTGCTAGTTGCGGCAAGGAGTTCGCCACGCCTGCGGCTTTACTCTCCCACTCACAACATAAAAGACATGGCCAATATGGGTCGATCAGCCACATGAGTCAGGGTACCGTCTCTGCTGCCGCATCTGGACCTACTTCTACGCCGGCAGCGACTACGATACCCACGTCTACGCCTTCCGCATTGCCATATGAATTTCTACATGAAGCTCCCGCATGGATATGCTCAATCTGTAATATCGCGTTCCCCGGAGAGGTCGAACGAAACGCACACTACAGAGCGTCCTCTGTGCATCCGTCATGCGGCCAGTGTGGACAGGGTTGCAAGACTAAGCTCGACCTCATTCAGGTGAGTCTCAATATGGATTACGCCAGGCTTATAATCTCACCGTCTCCGCGTGCTATCGGGCTCAGCACCACCAGGTTACCCATGGTGCTCACGTCTGTCCTTGTGGTGCGGTGGTGAAGTTTAGCGAGAAGCAAGAACATTACACAGCTTCGCCTCGTCACCCAAAGTGTCCGAAATGCGGAGGAGGGTTTAAGGATGTTGGTGAATTGGTCGAGGTATGTTTATTTTATTGTCATATAGATCGTCTGATTGATGAGCCACAGCATATCAATAAAACTCACGCTAGCGTAGGTCAGAGCGGAGGTGCTTCGGATAAGGGCAAATCCAGGGAAGTGAGTATCAATCGCATATGGGGAGTCCGCCATCGCCATACTTCCAAGAGTACACATTCATGTCTTTTCAGGAACCATTCCCAACGGAAACGCACCCCACACCAAGCCAGAATAGTACCACCAGGGTGACCCCGCCTTCCGCAGATGCAGGGCCTCCTGTGATTCCGAATCCCATTTTGATCGAACAGCCGGAAGTGGCCTCGGAAGACAAGGCAGCTGTAAGTGATGCATTGCATTGAGTCGTGAATGGTGATGACCGTATCTGCAGGTCAAGAGCGAGGCGAAGCCCGATGACTCGATCGATACTGTCACGCCGATCACTCTCGAAGTGAAGATTGTCCCCAATGAGACGATAGAAATTGAGCAGCCTGCGGGATCGCCGGTTGAAGGGGCAGTCGCGACTGTTCACCTCGCAACTACACTGTCAGAGGACTTTGAGATACTGGAAGATATATCTCGCGAGGACCCCGAGTAAGTGCACGCGATAGCAGGCTACGCTCGTCTACTCATCTTCCTCCTAGAGCTGTAGATGTCGTAGCGCAAGTTGGCTCACAGCTGAATGAACCACCAACCGCCTCCGTGGCTAGCTTCGGTCCAGGCATCAATTCAGACGCCGAGATTACCTCTGTTGCGTCCTCGGAGATCGTCTCTGTTGTCTCCTTGGAGGACTTGCCTCAGACTACCCAAGTCATCATCCCATCGTACTCGGCTAAAGACTCGATGAGGGGATCAGGCGAAGGGAGTAGCAGTGCCCCAGAATCGGAGCAACTTGGCAGCCACAGCCCTCCAGTAGAGCCAGAGCCTCGCACGGTTCTTCCTCACTCCGATGCATGCACTCGCGGTTCCACTCGCGTCCCGAGCCCGTTCCCCTGCGCCTTATCATCCGATTTGAATCGCCTAGGCAGCCCTCCGCCGTCACCTCCTATGATGGACGCGTCTGAGGTTTCGTCGACATTCGCTGATTGAGCCACTGCGATGTCGATGCACCGAGTCTCAAGCTACCTTGGTACGTCGTGTAGCTCTTCGCGACTCGTTGGGCGCATCTCCCTTACTTTACTTGTCGTATCTCATTCCCAGGTAATACCAGGCTCGGGGCGCCCACGACTGGAAGACGACCGACCGAGTCCATCCCTCAGCCCCAACCCGCGGGCCCTCTGCCTAGAGCGCCTCCCGCTGGTCCGTCTTGGCACTGCAGAAGCTGTGGCAAGGATCCATGCGACAACCCGACTGCCACTGTGTGCGGCCATATCTTCTGTCACCAGTACGTGGAAACTCTGTCTCTGTGTTCTACTTGAGTGACAACTTGTGGTTTTTCATAGGTGCATCGTGAAGGAGATCGCGGAGACCATGCAATGCCCCGTGTGCCGCAACATGTTCCTGTTGAAGCTGCACGTCGACTGAAGTATTGAGACAAGCATGATCAACGGATTGTATGCTGATTGCATTCTCGTTCAGTATGCTTGGATACGCCGGATTCGGAGCACGAACGGCTCGCTCGCTTATTTTGCATTGTTGCCACGAGCTTGCTTTGACCTTACCTTGTACTCTTCCTGACACACTGTACCATTACAAGCACACACGTTCGCCGTTTTTGACATCCAAATGCCTGAAAGATGCTCCCAAGCCTTGGTGATTGTACATGATGTCCCTCAACGACTCGTTCAGGATCTTCCGGTTCCTCATCCCTATGGCGCGCGTAGTATCCTCGTAGTGGTGGGAGTAATGCCCGAATGTGCGATCGAAGCCAAACGTCGAGGTAAACAATTTTCTGCATTGCGCTCAACCTGCGCTCAGGCTGCATCTGACTCAGCCGCCCTTACTTCTTGTTCGAGCTTAAATTGAACCTTATCGCACCACTTATCGGTTCGGACCATCTCACCGTAATCGGGCCAGCTCAGTATCTGTCAGTTGTCCCGGCTTGCTCTCCGTCAGCAACGTCCACCAGCAAACCAGGCCAACATGAGTGTCGCCACGTTGTCGTCAACAGACGTTCCTGTTTGTCAATATCCTGACTGCAGACGAATAGCATGGCAAGATCCAAGTGGCTCGTACGCCGAATTCTGCGGAAAGAGACACCGCGACGCCATGGGAGTGCCGAACAGTCCCCAGCTCTGCAGAGTAATTGGATTGTATATAAGCACTGTCTACAGGAGCCATCTGACTCTATGCCATAGAATTGTCAGAGTCGACCGGTACGCATCGAGGGCAATCGTGGTGCGTACTCCGAGGCGTCGCGATCTGCGATCTCTGAAAACTGATCATGATGGTTCTCATAGTGCACGACTTCTGCGGCTTGCGCTGCTACAATGCTTTCCAATCAGTAGCGATCAACACAGGCGGTTCAGGAGGCCTTCCTTCATCTGCAACGAATCTTTGTAAAGTTCCCGGGTGCGAGCAGCCGACTTATATCGGGCCAGATTGCATACCCAGTGACTACTGCTCGAATGCGCATCGCTTGTAAGTCACGCTTCATACGGCAAGAATGTCACAAACAACCTAAAGTGGATGTGATGTAGGAAAGCCCTTCGAGATGGGGTAGCTGAAGTGTGTCTCCTGTGCGTGCATCATCTATGAACGATTTGACAACGGAGATGTAAGGCGCCTCTCGTCAGGTGCTCGAAGTGGCCGAAGGCCCGCGTTAATGGAACTTTGAGCGACTTCTGTTCGAGGCGTTGCAGCGAAGACACTCTCAAATCAGGTACGTGCTGTACCTCTGGACCTCATGCCACCAGGTTGAAGGTTGACCAGCACCCCTCATTTTCGCCATGGACAACAGAATGGCATCATTCAATGAAGGTATCATGACTTTTGCCCCTAAAATAAGTGTAATCATAATTGATCCTCTTCGCACCCAAGTATCAACTTTGTTTAATGCTCACTGGACGCACGAAGCGTCTCCACCTACAGTTGTGAAGGTCTGTCCCCAGCGTGCTTGCTTCGGTATGAACGCCCACCCTCAATACGTCTCATAGATTTGGCGGATATACTGCGATAAGGATCGTGTAGACGAGTTCTCGCGCAACAAACTCGCAGTGGAGCGTAGGATCAGTGCTCGTGATGGAAACTGCAAGAAAACCTGGTATGGAGCTGCTCGAGCTTGTACAGTCGGCGACAGCGAGGGACAGTCTCAACTTTGCGAAGACTCGAGTTGTTCAGTGTGCCATATCATTCAGGTTGGTCGTCGATTCTATTCACCCTGTAGTCAATGCTCAGTTGGATCATGCCGATGCGCTGATAGACCTCTTTCCATCCCGCCGGCGAAGCGGGCGAAAGGCAGGCAACAGCCGTGCCGAGCCGACAGGGCGCTGAGATATGTTCCTACACGGCCTCCTCGACCGCAGATAGCCATGTAGCTGAAGACACCATGGCGACATACCGTGCCATGTTGCTTAGCGATGTTGTCGTGGGAGAGGCGTTGGAGGTGGAAGTAGGAGGCGAGGCGCCGACAGAGGTGAAGGCTCAGGATCTATATCCAGGTCCACAACGCCGCCCTAACGAATGCTCGTGCAACCTATAGCCCCCGGACGGCTATGACTCTGTCGTTGTGCGGCTCGACGAGGATAAAAGTGACTATAAGGCAATCGGTAAGTAGTTGATATGGGGCATCTATTGGGTCGCTGACACAAGGGGACCCATCTGATCATAGTATACGACGTGAGAATCTAACACTCTTTCTCCTGCACAAATATCTGCTGACCTATCCGGCCCGTGTAGGACAAGGCCATCCTACCTCGCTTCCTAGTCATCTATGGTGCTGCAGCCTGAAGATCATGCTCATACTAGTTATCGAGCCTTGGACAGTGCATCCGATCACGTAGAGTCAGCCGCTAGACCGCAAAGACATAACATTGGGCTACAAGTGTGAATCATCGGAAGGATGGGTGATACGAGGCCAGAGTGTTGCCCTGCAGAAAGAAACTCTGAATGGTGTGCTTCCTTCTGTCTGCTGACTCTGTTTTGGCAGATGCACCTTTCCATCAGTCATGAGCGACGGCCCTGGTTCTCATCGGGCGGGCGCTCCATTTCTTCCTTGTTCCTTGGATTGTGTTTCGTCTGTGAAGGCAGTATCTTGCAGGCTGAGACTTGTGTTTCGCATCTCGAACGGTGATTGAGGTGCGATAGAACCATTCTGATTTCTGAAACATTCTCTCCTATGTGACTCACTGATATTGTACAGTAACGTCTTGCGATGAGTCAGTCTTTGATGTCATTGGTAGCGACGAGACGAGGGTGGTACCACTACAACATGGTCATTCTGGGCACAACGCTGAGTAACATCGACGTTGCGCGCTAGGTGCCGAGGTTTGTGGACAATGTGGAACAACTCTATGTCAATCTTTGATTTCCTTCGGATATGCATTAACGGAGGACTTGTCAGGACGTACTCGGCTCTAAGGCAACCATGGCCGCTCGAAGGCAACCGTAATCCTATGTCCTACTGGGAACACAGACGTGGCTTGGATACCACCCACACTAACACTACCAGCGGCAGGGGTATGGGCACATGCAGCCACAAATGCCGCCATACAACTTTTTGTAGCATAGACAACAAATGGGGTTTGTTTCTTCTACGGTCGTGGATGACTGAGACTGAATATTAGACATCCACAGGTGACTGACTAACGCAACCGCCAGTAGTAAGCATTTGGCTCTGCGGTCTATCAGCGCTATACTCTTTATCAGCTCAAGAGAAACTGAATGAGCCAGTATAAAAGGGCGGTCTGAACCAGCTCTTGTTCATTGTATCTTCACCTCCAAACCCTTAGCCAACAGCCTACGTCGTGACCCACTTGCGGTATGTCTCACGGAAAACAGTTCACCCTGTACACCTACGTCAGTGGTCCGAACGGCTGGTGAGTGCACCATCGAAGTCAGATGGTTGCACCACTCACCGGAAACGACACCGCTATAGGAAAGTAGCCTATGTCCTCGCGGAGCTCGGCCTCACGTACGAGTCGAAATACCTCGATTTTGGGAAGGAAGAGCAGAAGAGTCCAGAGTATACGAAATACAACCCCAACGGACGCATCCCGACGTTGATCGACCACTCGAATGGCGACTTCGTCATCTGGTAGGTTCCATCGATGCGCATATACTCCTAACGCTCTATGCTCACTTGCTCACTGGTATCCAGGGAGTCTGGCGCTATTCTGCAGTATCTCGTCGACAAGTACGACACCGAGCACAACATTTCGGTGTCTGACATCAAGGAGAAGTATCACCAGCTGCAGTGGCTGTTCTTCCAAGCGTCCGGACAAGGGTGCGTCCGCGTTTCGCGAGACTTGCTCTATCGGCGTAGAACTCAATGGCCATCTATGTCTGCCGGTCAGCCCTTACTATGGACAAGCGAGCTGGTTCATCCTCTATCACCCCGAGAAAGTGCCCAGCGTACTAGAGCGCTATGGCAAAGAGATCGTCCGCGTGCTTGGCGTCCTCGAGGGCGTGCTCAGCAAGCAGGAGTGGCTCGTCGGTGGGAAGTACACCGTCGCTGACATTGCATTTGTCCCGTAGGCCTTGCACATCCCACCTATATGCCCGTGCTGACGTGTGGGACACGTACTAGATGGCACCTGCTCACGTTCACGCAGCTTCCAGAGCTTCGTCCAGAAGTCAGCCTCGAGCGAGACTTCCCTTCCGTCTACAAGTACGTATAATGTGGTTATGTATAGCCGGTAAATTGCTCACGCACGATATAGATGGCACAATGCCGTGATTTCCCGCAAGCCGATCGCTGAGCTAGTGGAGCTCAGGGAATCTTTGATCAGAGCGGCTGGAAAGTAGTTTCTATTAGTGGGCTCGGAAGAGATATAAGGGACGAATCGTGTATACACCCCATCGAATGGCTGCATGAAATACACAGTATGTCATATACTGTATTCTAGCCTCAAGCAGGTCACAAAACGAACTCAGGGGACTCGCAGAGGGACAATTCGTCCGACAAGACGTGAGTAATTGATTACGCGTCCGCGGGCAACGTCTGTGTTACAGTGTGACTACGATGTACTCATCATCAAACTGGCACTCAATCAGGCAAGAACATGGCTCTGAAGGCGAGGGATCTCTGAGCCTAAAACATGAGAAAACGGTGTTCAGTACGGGTATGAGATGTCTAATCAGGGAAGCATACTTTGTGGATATTTACCATCAGAGGTTGGGCAAGACATAGCACGCGATGCCCTCGTCCGTATACCCGAGGTTATTGATCGCATTCTCCCGCTCCGCTTCGTCCGTCGTATAGAAGTGGTCGGTCGCCCCAGCGCTGTACATGCGGTACAGCGGGACACTTCCGCAGATCTGCGTTGGGTACACGTACGCCGAGGTGCCCTCGTCGACATAACCTAGTTTCGCGATGGCATTGCCCGCCTCCGCCTGGTTGGTCGTGTAGAAGTGGTCAATGGCGCTCGGGGAGTACGTGCGGTACAGCAGGGTCGTCGATATGGTTGGGAGGCGGAAGACGAACCCCATGTTGCCCTCGTACGCGTACGCGATATTCGTGATGGCATTGACCATCTCGTTGTAGTTTGTGGTATAGAAATGGTCCGTTCCCGCGGAGCTGTACCCGCGGAAGAAGGGCGAGGCGGAGTCCGTGTCGCACCAGGCCTTTGGGCATCCTGTCAGCGGTGCCGGACTGAGCAGCAGACGGTGTGCGACGTACCTTGGCTGTGGCCTGTGGCGTGGCGCTGGCAGCTGCCGAAGCAAATACACGAGAAGCAAATTGCGATGCTGTACTGTTGATAGCCTGCGATGGTGCCGCCGTGGCTGCCTGCTCAGCGACACCGTTGGGAGCCTGGGACGATACAACTGCGCTTGAGACATTCTGAGCAACCGATCCCGTCGCGGCAGCGACGAGTCCGAAGAGAATGCTGAAGGTAGGCTTAGTGAACATGAGGACTCGCAGCTCACGATCTGTTGGGTGGGTGGAGAGTCCAAGGAGGTGCCGACTGGTATTTATGTGTTCCCTACGAGAGTGGGTCCTCAGCGGCAGGGCGAGCATGCGCAAGAGCAGTCACGCCGCGGCGCCCGAGCCCGTTTGCCCTGTGGTTCCTCAGGGTTGACTCTATAGATGTCCCGGGTTCCGTCCTCTGTCAGACCGCACGGACATATCGCATGTTGGCAGAACGTTTCTAACCACATTAGCATTCACGCCGATGGTCCCGGAGGCATTTCGACCAATGAAGCTCAGCAGTCACATTTGTCGTTGCTCGGGCGCCCCTGCCAATAAATTCAATTAGTACACATCCATTCCGGAAGGGAAGATGGGTAACATACACCATCATGCAGTGAACTCAGGATGTGGCTCCTCGTAGCACCTATATTCAGACACACAGAAGTGACCGAGGGTCCGCGAAGCACAAGTCCAATCAGTCCTCCGAGCTAAGGACCGCTGATGATTGCAAAGGGAAGTCCTTGTACAAACGTGAAGCAACAGAACAACCGCATAGCCGCAGACATGGAAACTTCATGCAGAGACCCCGTATCAATCGAAGGGTATCGAGGTTAAGCAAGTCATCTTGCCAACTGGGACAGTGTGCCGTAGCTATGACATGTGAGGGAGGCGTTTTCCCGCAAAGTGCAGAAATTAGGAAGGGGCACGTAACGCACGCTTGAGTCGCAGACTCGCCGTGGCGGTTGATGTACTGCAAAGATTGTGGAGTACATACGCATCCGAAGACAGACAATCGCGGACAGCAAGTGGCTCACAATGGACTGTGTCAGGCTTCTGCTTCCGAAATGCGGCGCTGTGGTATGGCCAAGCATTTGCAGCTTCACCGATTCCTTCGCATCTCGATCAACAGACCGAGTAAGTGACAATATATTTGATGCTGGCATATTCTGAATTCATCTTGCCACGTATCGTCCACACAGGGTGTCCAGCTTTCTTCATCCTCGGACTCCTGCGCCTCGGGCTTCGCACGAACACACCTAGGTCCACGGGCTCCGCTTAAGACACGGAAATGAAGTGGATCATGTTCGAGAAATCGAACATGAGTGATTGTGCTCCCAGTCAAGACGCGCTGACTGGAACGATTGGGGACTCGGATGGTCGCACGGTACAAGATGTCAGCAAGATGTTAGGAACTCGTAGAGCCTGGGATCAGTTCCGTATTGGGAATGGAGGACATAGCGGAGGAGAAGTTCGAAGGCGCCGGCCGCCGCCAGTGTGTCCCATGTCCGGACAAGGTCGGAAGCAGCAAGCTGTGTCCGCTCATGTGACCGCGACGCGCGCCGCGTCTCTCGTCAAGTAAGACTTTGAGTTACTACTAGTCTCGACTCTTGACTCAACTCATAGGATGAAACGACACCATGTAAGCATCTTTGTTACCTACGTTCCCGGCAAGATAACCCATGATCCAGTGTATCACAGCTATGCTATGTTGCTTGACTGAGAAGATGCCAGTGTCCTGACACAAGTCACACAGCGCGCCGCATGACAACGAACGTGGTACTAGCAGTAGTATTGTGTCACTTTTGATATATGAAGTACAAGAATGAGACGATGGGAACCCTGCTGTACAGGCATGTGTGTAATTAGTTGTGGTTCTCTGTTCCGAACCTGATGCTAGAGTCTACCAGCAGTGTTCGAATAGGTCAAGCATCATGATCCCCCGAAGATGTGTGTCTCCCCCTCTCTTCCATCAAGAAACCACAAATGGAAGCACGCGACGAGTGGGCATCGATGTAGACCTTCCGTCCCACGGTTCTACCTGCAATTCGGAGACATATGTCTCCGAGCTTCGGATGCACACGCACCTCACTGGTGCAAGGGAAGCCCACGACTTGAAACTTGTCAGCTCGAGCCATTACTATGCAGAACTAAGCCAGTAGGTAGTCAGATACCTCATGTTGCCTAAGCTGACCAGGTCTACCTGGAGGCGGCAGCCATGTCAGGGGTACTGACATGGCTTTCAAGTTCGCATCAACAGTTGTCTGTGCAGTAGTTGCTGCCGCCAGGGCCTGCATTACCATGTCCCTAGGTATGTCTGCACCCACCGCATTCAAGTCTCAAATCTCTGCGCGTGCCACGATGAGTGGCTTTATCCAGCGAGTCCTGTAAATAATCTCGTCGTCTGAACCTGATATTTCAGGATGGCATCTGCGACACGAGCTACGCCGCTCCGTATAGGGAATCCTGCAACTGCAAGGACAACGACCACTTTTACAGCGCGGACTACGAGCAGATGAGCAGCTCCACGGTTCGCGGGTGCAAAGGTGAAGGCCGCTCCTGGTTCATATTCCGCGAGCCTGTCGTGTCGACCGCACCGTTCTACTGCCTCTCCAACGCAGATCACGCAGACCACTTCTACACGACGAACGAGACTGAGACGGACGACTTGATGCGGCGCGGAGGCTACGTGAATCGCGGCTACGTGCCAGTGGGCTACAGCTACACGAGCGCTGTGTGTGGTGCCGTGCCATTTTATCGTCTTTACGATACCAGTCGTTCATACGATCATTACCACACCACGAGCAGATACAGAAGGGACTACTGGATCAAGCACGGCTATACCTCTCAGGGCATTGCCGGATACATTCTTCCGGGTGTGTGAACGGTGAAACCTGAAGGTCAGTGCCCCATGTCTTCTTCTCTCGTGAATTGGACAATTTTTACGAAGAGCTGCTTGAGATCCCGGGCCCATCGGCGCAGCAGAGTAATGAAAATATGTGTTCATCTTCCCCTAAGTGATTTACAGTACATCTCTCTTACGATTGCGAGCTCTTGGCCCTGAACCTTAGTAAATCTGGCGATGAGACAGAGTAACTGAGTCTGCCTCATCTTTGCACACATACGAAATGAAAGACTTTCGGAGGCCTTGAACAGATCGTGTTCGTGACCGCACCGCTTGCAAGTTGAAGTGGTAGTCACGTGTAGTATTTATTACTTACTTCATTACGTAATACATATGACTTCGTCTTAAGTATCGCTTTTGACTGCCACTTCACACACTGATATCCGTGCAGCAACTTCGAGAAGCTCACCTAATCTCTCAGGCTGATTCCTTCGCGTTATCCACTCTAGTTGCCCATCGCATTGTATACGCTGTCCTGCGTGCTACCGTCTACGACTGCGACTCAGTCGGCCGGCAAGCACGAATTTGTTCTCCTTCAAGTTAACAACGTGAAGTCCGACACAAACCTATGTTCCAACGACTTTTAAGCCCTGAGTAGGAACCAACGCACGTTGTATTGTCTAATTGAACTCTCAGCATGTCACGCGTACCTCGAGCGCCAATCGAGCGCTATTCCATGATACCTCAGGTCGCAGCATCGATGACCTTACCAACTTGCTGCCAGGTAGTGCTCAGCCTCCACTCCCAGTGGTTCACATAGCTGAGAACGGCCACTAGGTTCACCATGTCTCTGTTGAAGTTCACTTGTCCAGACTGCGCGAAGACGTTTCGCGAAGCTTCAGGTCTGCGGACCCACTGCAGCGTGAAGAAACACGGCGATAATCGACTGAACGCCAGCAATCATCGCACGCAAACAAGGCAGACCGTATACATGGGCACTCATAATATGGTATTCGTCGCTGCTTCGAAACCGGAAACAGGCGCGTTTGGTACGTGGGGCACGGCCAGTACAACTACGGGCGCAGGCTTGTCACCTAATATCGCCGCACCTGCACCCCAAACACATTATCCATGGAAGTGTGGCACTTGTGAGCTGTCTTACAAGTCAAAAAAGGAGCTAGATGGGCACATGAAGAAATCCCTCGTACACCCGAAGTGCGGAAAGTGTCAACAGGGGTTTGCAGACCAGGAAACACTGCAACTGGTGAGTTTACTGGATGCGGCGGAGTATCGTGTGTTGAGCTGCGCCGGGTCACTGACAGAAAGTCTAGCATATACGTACTCTGCATCGTTCCGAGAAGTGCACCTGTGGAGAAATTGTGAAAACTACCATGATGCCTGGGCACCTGCAAACGTCAATCCGCCATTTGAGGTGCTCGGTGTGTGGTCAGGGATTCATAGACCATCCTGATATGCTCAAGGTGAGTTCTACATCGGGCTCTCACTTTGCTCGCCTAGTGATGTGTTCACAGCATCAGAAAGCTTGTCACTTGGAAGGATACTGCTCGGGTTGTGATCTATGGTACCCCTCGAAGCAGCAGCTCCAAAAACACTTCTACAACTCCTACAGTCATTCTCACTGTGTGGAGTGTGAGGTAGGCTTTGAAGTCAAGGACGACTTTGGTGAGGTAAGTACTGTGCCAAGTAAAGACTCGCACCAACGGACGAACTGACTAATATTCCTCTAGCATCTTGCCACCGTGCATTGTCCTGCTCCACCAGCGGAAGTGCCACTTCCCGACACGGGGCATTCGAGCTCTGCAAAGAGTGATGGTGCCCACGATGCCTCTCCTTCTATCGATACTTCGACGCAAACCGATTCAGAGGGCCATGAGGTTGTGACTGTCGGTCCTTTTCGCGTACTGAACAACGTAACACTCACATAGCTATAGCACGACGACGAAGAGTTCGACCTGGATTCTGCCGCATCACTAAGTTACTTGTCGGCCAGTTCAGATGAAGACGCATACGTAACGGCGAGGACAATCACGGAAGATACGCATCTGTCCCCGACAGCGACCACTACAGTGATGGCAGAAACTCTACGCCAAGATGAACCCCCTCGACCCGCGATAACCGTGCCCATATATGATGACGTTCATGCTGAGTGAGTCCTCTCTGGACTATGCCCCGAACGTATAAGTGACTAGGTAATGTACTGTGCCTCGCAGGGCTCAACATCAGTCCCCCGATCTCAAAAATCGTGAGATCTCTGAAGGACCGGAAAGCACGCTCAGCACCTCAGATGACGGTCGCTCGAATTCGGAACACGACCTCGTCGGCTCTCCCATCGTGATATCACCAGATATGGCCCCCGCCCCCCCTATTGAGCACGACTACAGGAGTGGTGTGGGCATGGTGTTTAATCCCGTGGTGAACGCCTTGCGCTCCGATGCGTGCACGTTCGGCCTGTCGACTCGGCCGTCTAGCCCCTCCGATCACACTCGTGCGACGTCGCCTCCTGCCAGTGTGTCTGAACTCCGGGCCGAACCTGAGGCAGAGTCCGTGTACACCGCCACCGCGGAGGAAGGTACGCCAACCGGTTTTTGTGTCATCCGATGTAGCACTCATGAGTCCGCCCTATAGCATCCATTACAACGGAGTCCTCGGTGACTCCCACTGGCAGCTCTAGCGCTGAATCTACTACGTCTACGACGAACACTCTACCCCAGGCTAGAGCGGTGGCAGGTCCGTCGTGGCATTGTCGCAGCTGCGGGAAAACCCCGTGCGAGGACCCTACGGCTACGCACTGTGGTCATATCTTCTGTCACAGGTACGCTTGTTCTTTGCCGCCGGTTATCAATCTACTCATACATGTCTCGCTGTCTTAGTTGCATCGTGAAGGAAATTGCACAGAGGATGGCGTGTCCTGTTTGCGGCAAGCTATTCCTTCTGCGATTGGATGCTTGATTGAGTGTAGTATGCTACCATGCAGTAAGCTCGTTCTTCATCGTGTGGATATACGGCAGGTTGTATTAGCAGACATGTAAGATTGCGAAGTGATGTGGGAGCCCATGAATCCAACACCACATGGTCATTGCTCATCTCCCCTAGGCAAACCGTGAATACGACCTCCGAGTTGAGGGTGGGATTGTGAGTTCCGACGGTGATCAACGTTGCTCTTCCGCACATCTACAGGGCGACGAAAGTGTGCCAGTGTCTTGGGATATAGGTTCGGCACAAACCATCCACGTTCACGTGGGAGTGGTTGGTCTTGGATCGAGACTACCTTGGGATATGCAGCTGCGGGTCATTTTTGAAAGACATAGAGAGCGGGTACGGCTAGGGCGTGGAGGAGGCGTCCTGGCTCTCCCGGGCCATCGTGCCTCGTGCATGTCTCGCGGTGCCCACCACGGCTAGCGACTCGAGCTGCTTCCCTACAGCGGGCTCCGCAGCCTCCGTTTCCCTACAGCAGACACACCGTAATTCGGCGCGCTTGCAATGGGATATGAGGCTGGGATTATGAGTCACAACCGAGCCACGGCCTCGAGCGCCCGGCGCTACCTTGAACAAACCGCTACTATGCCACTTCCTAGTACTTACTCCTCCTCCTATTCTCCATTGCAGGCCACTGCAGGCCGACCTGCGTCTTTGACACTTCCGAACCTCATTCCGGTGCGATCACAGTAGGTTTCTCGCACTCAGCCGCATGGACACGACAGAGTATATGCGACGCCGAGACGCGTTGATTGAAGGGGACAGAGCACTGCGCGTCGACACTCCTAGGTTGCGAAGCCTCTCGGACATCGAGACGCGGGCAGAAGCTGCCATGAGAATGATACGCACCAGCGAAGCTGCCACGATATGGGGCGCCGAAAAGTCCATTTTCGAGTACAACCCTGTGGACGGCACGCCAAACGTGTTCCCCGGCATGGCATTCCTAACAGGTGAGCTGTGCATGTCCTCAAGAAAAGTGAATCTAATCACGTAAAACTCGTAGCTCGCGACACTGTAACGAAGACGAAGCTGTTCCATTTGTTGAGCAAGGTATGTTGTATGTCACGCGTCATGAAAGCGCTTGACGCATGCTTGCTAGATGCCCAAGGGCGCGCTCCTCCATGCTCATCTGGACGCCATGGTGAACGTCAAAGTACTCCTGAGGCTTGCGCTGGATCAGCCGGCCATGCACGTCCGGGCTTCCCTCCGCCTGACAGAAAGCAGCGTGAAGGCCTTGCTGCCCGAGTTCAAGGCTCTTCCGTGCAACACAAATCTAACATCGTTAACGGATGACTCCTACAGCGGCGGAGAATGGGTGCCTCTTCAATGCGCCAGAGAAACTTTCGATGCCAGCCTCGGAGGACCTGGTGGATTTGACGCGTGGGTTACCAAGGCGCTGACGATTAACCCTTCGGAGGCGTATGGCACCCATGACACGCCGACGAAGGTATGAGCGCCCTGAATACAGAAGTGTGAAGCAAAGGCTAACCGCCTTTGCAAGATTTGGTCCAAGTTCACTAGCACGTTCCTTGTCAGTCATGTATGTCGCTCTGCTCGTACCAGGCGAAACGATTGCTCACTGCAGATACGCCGAAAGAATCTTGTCTACCATGTGCCTATATGGGAACAATACATCAAAGAGTTCTTGCTCTCATCCATCGACGACGGCATCTCCTATGTTGAGGCACGCATCAACTTCCTCGCCAAGTACGTCAGTGCTCTAACATCCATTGTTCGCTCCGCGCTGATTGTCTGCACATGGAGGTTCATGGTCGGTCCGGATGGTGTCGAGAACGTCCCGCACCGAGAATGGCTCGTTGTATTTGATCGGGTCGTAAACGAAGTCAAGGCGGAGCTGGAGAGTCAAGGCCGTCAGGATGAATTTGTTGGTGCGAAGGTGATCATCCTTGCGCAGCTTGTCAACACCCGGGCTAAGAATGGCCAGATCATCTATACGACAATTCGATTCCTCAGCCCAGAGGAGCTGGAATGGTATGTGGAAGACGCTCTCGCACTGAAACAAGAGTTCCCGCATTTGATATGCGGTGCGTACCGATTTGTATAGCTGGCCCACTGTCCCACTGATAGTCTTCACAGGCTTTGACCTCGTGGGCCATGAAGACTCGTTGAAACCTCTGATCGACTACATCGAGCCGCTGACCAAACTTGTTCGTCGTCGGGAGGAGCTGGGCATCGATTTGCCATTCATCTTTCACGCCGGAGAGACCCTCGGGGACGGTAATGCACCGGATATGAACCTATACGACGCAATACTCCTGGGCACCAAACGTATCGGCCACGGGTAGGTGCAATGCTGCGCTCCCTAGTCGTGTGCAGGAGGGCTGAATGACGTGTTGCAGGTTGTCACTCGTGAAGCACCCGAAACTTATGGAGATCTGCCGAGAGAAAGGCATAGCCGTCGAGGTTTGCCCTATATCGTACGTAGAACGCCACTTATCTGATGTATGCTCCCTGAGCTAACACGCATCCAGCAACGAAATACTGGTGCGCGGACACTGATCCTAGCGTGTTGTGCGCCCTCATCGTATCAGGCATTCTAGCGACTTACGTCCTCGATGCCCGCGCATCCACTCCCGATCCTCGTCAATCACGGCGTCCACGTTTCTCTCTGCTCGGACGACCCTGCCGTGTTTGGCAGCATGGGATTGACGTTTGACTTCTTCCAGGTGCGAGTGTGTTCTGTCGTGGCACGACGTCCTGCTGATTGGCATGAATCAGGTCCTCATGTCGAGCGAGGTGACGGGGCTCTTGACTCTCGGGGAATTCGCAAGAGATAGCATCAAAGTGAGCGCATTCCCTGCTTCTCCTCGGCCGCTGGTTTGGGTTGCGCTGACTTGCGGCGCTGACTTAGTATTCCATGATGGAGGAGGAGGAGAAGGCCCGCGCTCTGCGCCTCTGGGAGGAGCGTTGGCTTGCCTTCCTTCGGTGGGCCGCGGACACCGGCGGTGATTGAGTTGGGACGGCACCTACGAACGACGCAGCCTTCAGGCATGCGGCAACTTAATATGGCTTTCAACAGCCACGTGTACGATGGATGAGGCAGATGACGCGACGAAAATGACAATGTATTTGGATTGCGGATTCTAATAGGTGATACAAAAACCTCTGTAGGTGCACATCGAGGCGGGGTAGCTGATTTGAAGCCATGAGGCACGTCAGCAAGGGTGCATGGCGAAGACCTCTCATTGACAAGGCTACTAACTTGCCCTCTTCGGACGATGATTCGGAGTCCCCGATAGCAGTATCAGCGGGCAAATAGCTTCGCTGTCCTCAAGTCTCAGTATCCCTGAGTGCTTTCCCCCGTATATCTTCTGTTCGGAGAATCGGCGCACTCGTCGCTTTGTCGCTTTTTTTCGCCGTATCACCTCGACATGTCTTCGGCGACGTGCACAAGCGAACCGGAAATGAATGAGGTGCGCCGGGACGCCGCCTTTATAACGAACACTGGCTAAATCCCTTTCCACGATATAGGATGCCCGTGGAAGCGAGACGCACGACGCAGTCGTTTGTTCAATGTGCGCAGGGTGCTTTCTTCGACTCCAATCGCTGCGTTCATGCTACATCACAGGTGCAACGAACGTTTTTCGGACACGCACGCCTTTGCGTCTGTATGTGTTCGGTTCCTGTACATGGTACTACGACTGACAGTTTACAGCACACCATCTCCGCTCACTCGAGGGAATCATGCATATCCTGTGGTGAAAGCTACCATCAACACGAATATAGGCGGCATCTGCTAGATTCTGCCCTGCATCCTAAATGTCTTGCTTGTAAAGTTGGCTTTCAAGACGAACACAGCTTTGACGAGGTACATACAGCCATGAATGTGATGTCACTATTTTGGCTTTGATATATGATCACCACAGCACCTTTGGCTCTGCCATCCGGAAGGGGGATGCAAGAAATGCAAAGCCCATTGTCGCACTGCGTCTCTTCTTCTTCAACATTACCGAGATTCGCCATCACATCCGGTGTGCAATCACTGCGGATCCGGCTTCTTTGATACTAGTGTTCTTTCCAGGGTTCGTCACGCTAGTATGTTCATTCACTCAGCCTGACGCAGAACCAATCGTGTAGCACGTGGACATCGTCCATCTAAGCGAACAAGCAGCTTTCTTCCATCGTGGCCGACCCGTCCTCTTGAAGGTACGTTCTTCTGGCTCCCGTACTCCCCTGTCCAACCATGGTTGCACAGGAAGAACCGTCCGACTCACGCGTGCCAACGCCGACGGAAGACCACACATGGCCCCTCGACAGCCCTCGCACTTGGATGATACCGGAGGACCGTTCGACCTACACTCCGTCGCCAATGCTGATGGTACCCCCACTGCGGCAGGCATTGGATGCAGGGGCACCGAGACGGAGACCCGCCTCCTCTCCTGGACCCGGTGCATTGAGCCCTGTTACTGAGGTATCGTGTATCGAATCACAGGTGTATTCGCCCTCTCTGTCCGACCTCTCTTTCCGCACGATAGCGCGGACATCATCCGCGATCAGCGATCCCGTCTCAATCATGAACGGACCGAGCTCTCCGAGCTATTCTCAGCTCGGAACTCGATCCAAGCTTCCGAGGACTGCATCAGCATCAGACTTATCCCTGCGTCAACAACGGACAGTAGTAACACCTGTACCTATCTCACCCTATTTCGGGATAACCCCGCTGGTGCATCGCTCGCCTATGAAGGTCGAAGAACAGGCGGTGAGCCGGCTGGACTACGTAAGTAGATGTGGAGTCATGAGTGAAACGGCACTAAGATTGCTCACAGGACGATTGCGGGAAGCTCATTTCCACGATAGATGAACAGCAGAAGCTCGACTTGCGAAGTCGGTCTGGCAAGGCACCCACGCCTACACTACCCCAGACAGTATATGTGCAGAGGTTTAGGTAACCTTTCAGTCTGCGTCTTGCAAAGGGTCATTCTTGAGAAATATTCTTCAGCACACCAAGAATAGATACTGATCCCGAGACGGTCAGTAGCACCTCGGAGTCGGACATATCCTCAACAAGCATCCCCTCTACTGCTTCTTCAGTGCTTCGCGAAGGTAGATATGAAGCGTCCGTCGTCAGCGTGGCTAGGGAATCTCCCACACGCAGTGGCGCGAGCCAAGGCAAATACGATCAACCTGCAGAACGACCCGCTCATGCCCGAGAGTGTGCTTCCGCGCAGCACCTCGACTCGCTTCCCTCGACTCGGGCCGCACGAAATGATCCAAACGCCCCTTCGCCCTCCTTGACACCGACCGCTCCACACAATCCAGGGCCCTTGCACTGCAGGCTATGCCTGCAGGACCCTTGTGACACGCCGACGGCCACCCTGTGTGGGCATGTTTTTTGTAGAAGGTACGTACAATCTACCAGGGCGAGTCAGGCGGCCTCTGACGTCGGCGCACGGTTGCAATTACTAGGTGTATCAGTCAAGCCATCGCGGCAGATTGCCAATGCCCTGTCTGCAAACGGGCGATATTGGTTCCTCTCAACGTATAGCTCACCAAGCCGAGCGTGAGGAAGGGGCGGCCAGGACCGAACCAACGTTCCCGGATTAGCTGTAACTTTTGTGGTAACCTCGTTCCTGCAGCCGGGCCCTGTAGCACCAGCGTTCTCGACGTATATGCCCTGCCGAAGCGAAATTGTATAATGTGTTTGCCTCGTCGTCTGTTGAATTTGCCAGATGGGACTACAGCACCATCGTTCTGAATACTGCAAGAACGCTCCCGGTGTGTGAAATTCATGCCCCTACTATCTTATCTGATCCCGTGCTGACTGTATTCACTCAGGGTGTGTGGGTATTGTCGACCTAAGTTGCGTCCAGCTCGTCGATATGCATGCCGTACGCGTTGAACGTTGATCTGTAACCGCTGGACGTCTGCGTTGCCGGCCAATCAATTGGGCAGTATTCCTAGGGTGACTGCTTACTCGGTCTAGACCCTTTCGACTAGGTCCGTTCGATCTTTCGATGATTGGGGCACTAGCGAGGACGCACATCGAACGGGGTCCCTAGACTGCCAGTGGTATTCTCGACGAAGTGAAGGCGAAGGCGGTGGTGCTACTGCAGTAATCGGTGAGCTTAGTGTTTGTGCTAAGACACCGAGCCAGCGAGACTTCCCTCGCTCGCACACAGGCGGCTCGGGTTTTGTGGCGTGAACGGCAGGCTTTCCTAGACAGAGCTTTGCAAGAGCTGTCAATCTACCCGGTCATCGTCTGTCAAGAATCTGTTCAATATCTGTCATCCATGGGACACTTGTACTACTTTCGCTATGATCCTCGCCTCAGGTATCGTTGCGCCCACGCATACGATCCTGGGATGTTGATGATGTCAACCATCCTCGGGATTCATGCAAAGAAAAGGTGGCTATCGCGGAGGCAAAGAAATCATGAACGCACCAGTGATTTCAGAAACTGGCAGGTGGCCGCGGCACGGTCACGCCTTCTCCACGAGTCGTTACTAGAACTTGCTCAGTCCATCAGAGCAGCATGCCTACCATAACTCACTGTATCGCAAAATCACTAGTCAGGGCCACTAGGCGACAAGGAGTGCGCCACATGCTGCGTGGTCATGGGACGTTGCGCGCTCGGCGTCATTGTCCATCCCGCACTCGATAATGCTAATGAGGCAGAGATCGACCACCAGAGAGGATAAGGCGCAGGAGTCTATCGTCAATCAGGGAAAGATGCTCACACGTCCCGCCCCGGTCTACGTATGTTCTCGATTCGCGTCAGACGTGTACCCTCGTGTACCCCGCGGGCCAAGCGGAAGGTTCAAGGTCAGCCTCCCGGGCCTGGGTGCGCCGCCTGCATACTAGTCGTCGAGGATGATCCCAACACAGTCCTTGGCACGTATGCTACAGACAGTCAGGAGATCATCCAGAAGCGAGCGGCCAACGGTATGGTCATCGTGGGACGTGGCCAGCAGTAGAGTTACCGGAAGCTTGAGGACGTCCCAGACACTGCGCGCAACCTCAACGAGTACTGCACGCATGACCTATTGCGATAGTCACCAACAAGTTGCGAGCAGAGGTTTGCTAGTGCGTTACGGCACCATTGCCCGTGAGTCGCATAATCGTCTTGGAGGCTTCGCGATGCGTCCATTCACCGTCAGCAGGTTCATGTTCGTCATTTAGCTTACAGTGCAGTACTCCGGAGGGTACTATCAGGCCCGATGCTAGCACGGGTGATAAAGTGAGTGCTCAGGCTTTCAAGATATCATTCTCTCCCATAGGACTTCATGAACTGTTACTGCGCTCATGCCTCGGGCGGGCTGTGCGGCGACTCCTCGGTCGTTGCTGGAGCCGTAAACAGCCCCGGGGATGCCTTCATCCGCTCGAAGCTTTGCAGCTCTGGCTCCGATGTGGGTTGACATCGCGGGAGCATGTTCGGACAATGTGGCCATATTCATAGAAGCTACGGGGATTACAAGCGGAGTGTCCGCATTTTGCTGTAGGCTGCCACGAGGTAGTTGAGAAGCCCCTTGGTGATCAAGAGGGATTGTGATACATAGCGTGAGCCAAAATCTCAAGTTGATTGTACATGTGCGGCCGCTAGTGGTGTCTTGCGGCGGCCGACTCTGTGCTGCTTTCCTAGCCTACAGGGCGAAGTGAGTGCTTGGGTACCTACCCTGTTCCCTCGGCACCATGACTTAGAACATTTCTTGTATCCACTTTCAGGTGAACGACTGATCGTCGATGCACCGAACACTCGGCCACACCGCTTATAACTACACGCATCCGACTCCGTTAATATTGACGACACAATGGGTCGAGAGGCAGGGTTAAATGGATTTTCGTGTGTGTATCCTGAGCACCATGATACACATATAAGAAATGCATGATCTATAAGAGACTGGAGGCTACTATGTCGTGGAGTTGGCTGAGGGTCGCCGCGGCAGGCTCGTGGGCAATCAACTCGACATGGAGTAGTGTGTCACCAAAGCTGCGTCCTTGCTCCATATGCGTAAAGTTATTTCTATGGTTCATATCGTTTATCTTCGCCAATATCTCCCATCCCACGGAGATGTGCGTTGAACATTAAGACCCTCAGTGCATCGTCGCTCGACGCCGTAAAGGGTCGTAGAGGCCGACGCACAACGCCTTCCTTTTTGGGAAGGGCACCTGCCTCCCAAATCCGCGCAGGACGCTGCGCAATCGCTCTTGGCTCGGCCTTGATCCCACCTCCAGTCGTTCGTCTACCTCACAGTCAGATCTCGAGTCTGTTATACCTTCTGATTCAATCAGCTTGCGTCCTGGCGGAAGGGCAGTAGCCGTCTAAGTGCGACCGTGCGCCAAGGAGACCGTGACGACCGTGCCGGCCAGGGTGCGCGGGAGGGGTCGCCAGGGTAAGCGAGGATTGGTCGACGTATCCTTATCAGTGTCCTTTTCTAATTTGACCAAGTATCAGTAGAGCTTGAACCAGGCTGGGGCATTATGAGATTGGAGGAAACATTGGGATGTTTACGATATAGCCACTAGAAGCAACTGATAAGCGAACCTCTGCGGCGCGAGATCTCTCGCAGACTCCAAACCGATGCACGCAGATCCCGAGCCCTGTAGAGCGAGGTGTCATCATTCTCATTACAATCCCTCCTACAGACATCAATGACAAAAGTAGTTGCTACAGACGAGAGAGAAACGGGAAATCTGGATATTGATTTTAACTGGGCAGTGGAGACGCAAAGTCAAAGTGAAAAGTCAAGCGAGCGATGCACTCTACTGAACATACTCCTCAGTCCTCTGCGCGGCCTGACGCTCCGCCCGGATCTTCTCATCGACCTCCTCCTGCTCGCGCGCGGCATGCTCCTCCTGGCGCACCCGCCTGCGCACGCCGGCCTCGCTCTCGCGCCCGAGGAGCTTCGTGCGGCCTTCCTTGAACTTCATGTACACGAGGACGACCATCACCGCGATCCAGTAAAACACATAACTCAGCACGCTGCCGTACGTCGCGGAGTTCGTCCAGCCGAAGATGGCAGCGAAGATCGACCAGCCGCTGTTGTCAAAGTTGTTCTCGGGGTTGCAGCAGTCGATGTGCCAAACGGAGTTGCGGACGTCGAACGAACCCGCCCCGTCGCCTCCGGTGTCGTCGACTTCGGCGCCGACGAGCTTCGAGAAGGCGTGCGACTCGAAGTACCAGACGGCCTTGGAGAAGAGACCTGAACCGATGAGCAGGATGAAGTTGGTCATGACGACCATGAAGATCGTGAGCGCTGTGTCGACGACGTCAGTGCAAAGTAGGACAGCAAGCACGCGAAGAACGTACTAGTCCGGGAGGCGAACGTGTAGATCAGCCATCCGACCACGAGACCACAGATGAGGCCGACGATGGCGGCAATCGGGATGGAGGTGGCTTGCTGGCCAAGGGAGACACCACCGACGAAGACGACGGCCTCCATACCTAGTCCACCCAGATACGTCAGGACCTATTCTCCTACCAGATAAACGCTGACGTCTTACCCTCACGAAGCACGGTGATCATAGGAAGAATAAAGAGCACCCACTTGCCGGCCTTCGCATCGCGGTCAACCTCTGCAAGTGAATCGTCAGTCTTCGCCGTGCGGCGATGGCGATGGAAGACGCACCCTCGCCGGAGAAGGCGCGTTGAAGCTTAATGCGCCACTTTGCCTTCGCGCGATCCATCTTGAGCATCGTAACGCCCATGACGAAGATGATGATGGAGGCGATGAGAGAGAAGATACCTGCATATACAACATGAGCCATACGGTACGCCAACTGAGCAAGCAAAAGCACCTACCCTCCCACAGGTTTTCCGTGTTTGCCCACAGGTCCGAAGCCTGGGTGAACCATACCGCGATGAACGCAGCACCGATACCAGCTGCGATGAGGAGACCGAGCGCAGCACCGAGGAAGATTTGGATGCGCATTTTTCGGAGAAGACGCTTCGCGTTAGCACCATCGTCTTCCGGACTGGTGAGCTCGGGGGTCGACGAGGCGTCCGAGGACGCGGCCGTGTCGTCGAGCTTCTTTTCGTCGGGAGGTGTCTCTGGATCATTTCGTCGGTCGGCGTTCTTGATGCGCGCGAGTCGGTTAGGGTCCTCGTGGATGATCTGCTCGACGAGACCCAGGAGGACGGAGACGATGATGGCGGCCTCGAGCGTCTCACGGAAGACGATGAAGAAAATCGTCACGGAGAAGAGGTCGCGGGCCATGGTTGCTACACTTCGCTGGGGCTTGCAGGGGGTGGTCGGGCAAGCGGAAGGCGCAGACGCGACGGGGACGCGAACGAATGGACCGGGTCGCTGGACCGCGAGCCATTTCAGCGGGCAGTATAAGTACGAGTGACATCGGGAGGAGGGCGCATGGAGCGCTGGTGCGTTCTCTGATCATTCTGCCGTGAGCGGCTGCCTGATCGCGACCTGTGTGGCACCATATTATCTTATCAGATAACTATTCTCGCGGTCGCCTTGGCTTGCAGATGTCACATCTTCCAGGCCCCACACGAGTCTCGTCCGTCGGACGAATCGGGCGAGACTCCATCCCCTCGCGTGCAATCCTGCGAAGTTTCATCGACGAGACAAGAAGATGCGTGGCGTTAAATGGCTTGTGATGGAATTCAAGGTGGGTGCCGTGCCTCCTACCACCTCCTGCTGATGCAATTCATTTGGAATTCCTCTGCAGGCGAACCTATACGCATTCGAGAATTTGCGCGTCATACAAATGCACTCACTGAGAGAGCACGACCTGGCCGACGCTAGAATTCAGGGCATCTCGGGTTCGATCCGACCAGGCCGTGTGCGGCAGTGACGGGTGGCATTAGGGCTCTGATTATCTGATAAAGCCCTTCCCGCGCGATGGTGCCATCGGCGATGGCTTGGCTTGGCACCCGACGCGCAGGGACCTGACGCCGGGCGCCTAGATGAGTCTGCCGGTGATGGCTTTGGCATCTCCCCCTTATCAGATAAAATTTACACTTGCCTTTCGTACCTTCGCAAGGTGCCACCCGCTACCGCCTGAACGTGAACACCGCGTCAGATCATCCGAGGGCTGGTCGTACGCGCGCACGTAAAAGCCGAGAGCCATTTTCGCGAAGTCGACCCGGCTCCCCCCATCCGCTCGACCCACCAGTGTTCACCGTCCACAATGCGGACCGCTGCGTGCACTGCCCTCGCCGTTCTCTCCGCCGTGTCCCCTGCCCTCGCCGGTATCAAGGAGCTCTGGTGGAATGTCACCTACGTCGACAACGTCAACCCCGACGGGCTCTTCTTCAGGCAGGCGGTCGGTGTCAACGGGTCTTGGCCGTGAGTGACCCACAGGTCGCGTATCGGGTATCGCATACTCACGTGCTACATTCCCAGACCACCGCCCATCGAGGTCAACTCAACGGACTCGCTTGTCCTCCACACAACGAACTCTCTCTCCGAACCTTTGACCATCCACCACCATGGCATGTTCTTCAATTCCACGTCCTGGATGGATGGGGCCATGGGTCTCTCCCAGTGGTGCGTATCTTCCACCTGGTACCCAGCGTCGAGCTCATAGTTCTGTAGCGGTATCCCTCCCGGCGAGAGTTTCACTTATGTCGTCCCCATCAACTCCTCTGGGCAGTATGGAACATTTTGGGCACATGCCCACTCAAATGTACGTCCAGTGTCAGAGATTCTGTACGGACGCTCACCACCATGCAGGGGCAATATACCGATGGTCTGCGCACACCTCTGATCATCCACCCGCCCAACGAGACGTACTCTTACGATGACGAATACACCATCAGTCTCGGTGACTGGTACCACGACTCGCACGCCGTGCTCATGACCCAGTTCATCAGTATCGCTAATCCTGGTGGTGCTGAGCCCGTCCCCAGTGCGTATCATCTTGATCCTTTCCGTGAGCGAACACTGATAACCAGGACACAGAGGCCCCGTTGATGTACTTCTCGCAAAACGGCCAGTACCTCCCGCCGAAGGAGGGCACGCAGACTGCTGGCGCGGCTTGGGCGACAGGCTTCAACGAGAACGCTACTATCTCATTTGAGCCCGGAAAGACGTACCGTCTCCGACTTATCAACTCGGCCGCGTTCGCTGGCTTCTACTTCTGGATCGATGGACATGATATGCGCATCATCGAAGCGGACGGCGTCGAGACGGAGCCGTACACCGTCAGCCAGATCAACATCGGTGTCGCGCAGCGCTACTCTGTCCTCGTCACCGCGAAGAACGACACATCCTCGAACTACGCGGTTCACGCGCACTTCGACACGGACATGTTCGACACTATTCCTGATGATCTACAACAGAGTGGGTGTTTCGTTTAGCTCGACCTGCAGCTCGTGGCTCACTACGCTCCGCAGATGCGACGTCGTACATTATCTACGATGTCGATTCTCCGACCACGGAAGGCTCAGTGGATGAGTACCTCTCTATGCCTGACATCGAGCTCGTTCCTGTCATCGTGGAGCCCATGCAGCCGGCGACGGCGACGCTCGAGGTCACCTTCGAGTTCGACACGATGACCGACGGCACGAACCACGCCGTCTTCTCTGGCTCCTACAACGGTGAATCCTGGGATGCTGTGACGTACAATGCGCCCCTCGTTCCCGCGGTCATGTCCGCTCTCACCCTCGGCGAGAACGCCACGACGAGCGCGGCGTACGGCCCGTTGTCCTTCGTCGTCGGCCACCTCGAGGTGCTCGACATAACTCTCCGCAATGGCGACGCCGGCAAGCATCCTTTGTATGTTCTCTTTCTCGGAAAACCAGACCTTGCGCGCTCATAGGTTGTGGACAGCCACTTGCACGGGCACCGCATGCAGATCATCAACTTTGCGGAAGACTACACGAGCGATGACCCCTCCTTGAACCCCCCAATCAACGAGAGCCAGCCGAACCCGATGCGCCGTGATACTGTGCTCTCGCCCGCTGGTAGTGCATACACCTTCCGGGTGATCATGGACAACCCTGGCGTATGGTTCTTCCATTGTACGTCCGATTGTATGCTCGCCTGAAACGGGTGCTGATCTTTTCCAATGATAGGTCACATCGAATGGCATCTAGAGTCCGGCCTCGCGCTGCAGCTCATCGAGGCGCCCCTGCAGATGCAGGAGCGCAACACCATGCCATCCGTGCTGAGCGACCAGTGCTCCCGGCTCGGGTACCCGTACTCCGGGAATGCCGCGGGCCACGCGTCCGTGAACGACCTCAGCGGCCTGCCCTCGGGGCCTTGGGTTCAGAATAACGGCTGGCACTCGCGCGGGATCGGTGCGATGGCAGGCTGCGTGCTCACGGCCGTGCTCGGTATGGCGACCGTGGTGTGGTACGCGCTCGGCGGGCACATCTCGGACGCGGAGATCGAGCACGAGGAGCGCCTCAGGATTGAGGCGAAGGAGGCTCGCGGGAAGTTCTTCGGCCTCGCGAAGAAGGTCAAGGGCCTGCGTGCGCAGACAAACTCGACCTGAGCGTGAGTTTGCGAAGACGGTTCTTTGTGATGAGTACCTCGGAAAATGTCGCATCGATCGCTGTAGAGTAAATTTTGATGTTCTACGTCCCCCTGTATGACTCGACACGAGTTGGATGATTTAATAGTGACAGTCTCTGTTCCTCCGAGCGATGATCCGGAGCAAACATCGCGAGGTGTTCGTAGCGAAATGAACACACGCAGAATGAGGGCCCTGACCTCCTTCGTCTGTATCGCCATATTTGCGGCCTTTGCACTTACCTTGTCCGTGGCAGTGGAAAGCCTCCGTCAAGAACTACGGCACACTCGGCTCTTAGCGGTATGGCATGTCGTTGTATACCACGCCCGAGGTTCTCATTGCCTTTGCGATCTAGGGTCATAAGTGACACTGAGCTGAATAATTGTGAAAAGCGGAGGCGAGACTGACTACTCCACTAGTAGTACTATAATTAGCTTTGGCTTGTAACTATCGATATAGCGGCACGCACGAAGTTCCCATTGGACTGAAAATTGAAGCGTCGTAGTCACCTTCTCACACCTCGCAGTATCGGATGGGGGCTCGTGAAACCAAGTAGGCATTCGAAGCCTCGTAGCAAGGGTATCAATATCACTGAGGGTCCAGAGGAGTGAATGCTTCCCGAATGCGGCCGCTATCCGGAGGCGTGCCAGCGGAATTCTCGACAATACCAGTGACATACCGATGACAGCTGAGACTCAGAGGGAGCGCGGGGGAGACAGTGGCCGATCCTATGCAACCAACCAGGCGAGAGGCGTGTTAGTCGAAGACAGCGAGCGAGTGCGAGATACCAGGGCGAAGGATATTTTCGCATCTGAAATGCAGATAGGAAGCGCGGCGATCAGAAGGAGGAGGGGACGCAGCCAGATGCGGAGAGGCAGCGGCCCATCGTGCGCCACCAGAGGCATGGCGGATGCCAGAACGGTGGCCAAATGCGGACCGAAGTGGGTGCACGTGCACGTAGTAGACTTACGCATTCCGTAAGTCTACGAACAAGAGCCTAGAGGCGAGAGGCGGCGGGAGGGCGCGCGTCGGAAGGCAGCGGGACACGGGTGGCGTGGAAATGACGGTGGCGGGCGATGACGTAAGGAGGCGGGACGACTTTTGCTGTGCGGCCTGTGCCACGCGACAAGGTACTTAGCGAGGGAGAAAGAGGTGTGGCGTAAAACATTGAAACTAATGGCGATAGGCTATGCCAGCGATGGTGGCAGGCGATGCCGTGAGGTAGCAGTCTTACTGTTCGTTTGTTGTCGAGGACGTAGTATCTGACGTCCAGACCATGACAGACAGATAGCAATTTGCCAAAGCTGGCACATCCTAGTGACTACTCCGTAAACTCTTCAGACACAGATCTACCCATCTATACATTCTTGCGATCCTCATCAATCTCCCCCTCAGAGTGTGTCTCCACCGACAACACACGGGGTGAACCTGAGATCATCCCGCCCTCGTCTACCTTCCAGCCCGCTGTTACGATGCCTTCCATGAACGCGGGAAAGGCCTCTTCCACTAGCCGATACGCGATCTCCACGGCTGACAACGCGACTTCGAAGCTGCCTGGAGCGCGCCCGTCGAGGATACGCCCAACCTCTTGTGCATGCGCCCATGCCTTGAGGTGGTCGGCAGGCTTGTGCTTCTCCTTGAGGCAAACGTGCATGCGACAGGCGCCTCGCGCGTGCGGGTCGAACCACAGCACGTACTGCTCATCCTCGAAGAATTCGAGGATAACGTGGACCTGCGCGGTATCGGGGGCGCTGAGACCGTGCTTGTTCGAGTGTGCGGCCAGCGTTGTAGAAGGATTGGATGTGATTTCTGACAAGGAAGAGCCGATGCGGCAGTGGCCTAGCGAAGGTGCTCCTCGCGCGGAGAGGTCGTGTAAGGCGCTAGCGTCGACAAAGATATACTCGCGCGCGGACACCGCTTCTGGGGTCAGAATCCTCGACTTGCCGCTCTGATCTGCCACGTTCCCTGTGCGAAGTCACTTCTTCAGAGACTGCGGTGAAGAGACCGGGAAGTGCCATACCAGACGTCTTCGGTCTGTACGCCGTCCACACGATGTTTGCCCTCTGCCGGTTGAGAGTGCGAAGGACCACGACCCGTACAGCCTTGTGATTTGCCCATAAATGAAGAAACAGAAGCGTGAACAACACGGCATACGTCGAGGTCGTGTCGTGTACATAGTGTACTACGAGGGATCCTCCCTGTTTGAAAGAGTTGAGCATACAGATACTTCAGAACGAATGGGAGACTGGAAGGAACCGACCAGCATGCCCAAGAGCGCGAGGACAGTCTCCTTGCTAGCATCCTTTGCATTGAGATCGCCTAGATCTCCAGGCATTCGTCCTGACGTCGCAAAGTGCATGGTCAACGCGGTTTTTGAGCCGCCAGCAACGACGCCGCAAAGGGCGCGGAACGCGCCGCTCAAACATAGTGAAGCGATGCGCAACGATGAGCCGGTTCCGTGCTTCACAAACGAATAATGATATGTGATTTCAAGAGAACCTAAGTGAGGAGAAATGGTATCGAAGATGATGGAGACGTCGTTGAATATGTCGGCAGCAAGGCGCCATGTCTTTGCTTCGGGGAAGAGCGATGTACCGAGGTAGTATGCCGATACGATGGCTATGGGGCCGCTGGAGGTCAGAACATACAGTCAAATTACAATGCCGCGCTTACTGGTAAGACGGCTGAATATGTCTTGGACGACAGTGAGAAAGATTGCGTAGGTTGCGGACGCGTCGGCTTTACCCACGCCGTGGCCTGAATATAATCAAGACCGGTCACAAGCAAGATAGAGTGATGGTAGCATCTATCTGACCTTGTAGCACCGCGCGAGACGCCATGAGACTTGCGAGCGTGCTGCAGAAGGCCTGCAGCGCGTTGTATATTGAATACCTGCAAAACATCATCGGAATCAGTGCGGGGGACAGACGTAATGGGTTCGTCATCTAACCATAGATAGTCTACAGAAGGACGTCAAATCAGTCGGTCTGCAAAGCCACACATAGAAAGGGATGTCACTACCGGATGATACAGTGGCAGGGTAGCCTGCCGGGAGAAAGATATTGCTGAGGATATGTTTCCAGCCCCTGCGTCTATGTTGGACATCAATGGGAGAAGACGACTATGAGAAATTGTCAGTGTCGGCATGATGATGTTGTCCAAACAACCTACATCTCGACTGATCAGCGAGCCGCCGATGGTGTACGAAGCCACCAGGCGCCCTGAATCGTCGCGTTCGCTCACAGTCACTGGCAGCCTGAGTCGGGACATCGCATATATGGCGGTCAGCTTGTCTATAGAAGAGTGGATCGTGAGCTTTCGTGCTCACGCCGTGTGCATGCGGTAGCAGACAATCACCACTTCAGTGAGGTTGGTGGTTGGGGTAAGGTGAGCTTACTCGGAGGCACTGTGGGTCGGACGACGTCGTGGCGCTGGCGGTCGCGAACTACGACGACTGCTGCGGTTCTTTCCGCTTTAGGTATGCGTTGTTGATAGGCGCCCGTTCTACGTAGTTCGTTGAACTCGTATGCCGTTGCCGCGCGATGTATCGCTCGAAATACCTTTGATAGTACTTCGGATTTCCAAGTTGAGCCTGAGTATAAGGAAAGGTACCAACTGATCCGGGTCTGCTTGCATTCATGACCATACTATGAGAGGCTCCTGAAATTCAGCTTATTGCTAACTCGTCTGAATCAACCGTTCACATGAAAAAGATCACGGCATGCTCTTTAAATATCCGACTACCTATTGTATGTACTGGCACGCGACGCACGAACGTAACCTGCGCTCAGGACATAAAAGAAGACATCGTGAGGACCTTAACGGGCCACGGCAAGCTGGACAATTGCCGCTTATAAATGCCATCTAACCAATAGCGATGAGCGAGCTCAGAAACAACGCTCACCAAATCAATGAATTGTAAGGTTGGACAGGAGGGTTCTTGATCCCACGTGCTCAACGTGGTGGGCTATAACAAGTTATATTACTTCCGGATTCTGCTTGAATCACCTAGTACCAGTGGCAGGCAATCGTGCGTCACAGTTTCACACGATTTGCGCTTATACACGCTAGATGCAATAAGCCAGTCGCCGTGAAGCGGGTGGTGTCACGGTGGCGAGAACCTCGGGGGCAGGTTCCACGGACAGACCCGGGAGAAGGTGTTCGAGAAACAGCATAGAAGCAGTGTCACGGCCATGTTAGGACCATCCTGAAGGTTGATCCTATCTGCATCGCCTTTCCGACTCGTCATTGAATACGAGAGGTCGTCGTTCCATGCTAACGACGAAGGGGTAAGCTTCCACACTTTGGAAGCACCGTAGATGGTTTGAAGATAGGAGCTGGATTCCGCAAGTGTGCTTTCCGGGTCGGCTCGGCGGCAGTACCTATAATTGGAGTGTACACACGTTGTGAGACGTCGACTTCACCGTATTACAGTGGGCATACTTACCTCATGGTACAGGGACGTTCGTCTGCTCCACACCCACTTGTGCTTCTATGGCCCGGGCCGATCGAAAACACTATCGGAAGACTCAAGGGAACGGAGGCCCGTTCAAGTTCGTCGCCGCCGCTAAGCCTTCGGGACTCATGGAACAAGAAACGAACGGAGATGAGACCATGAGAGGGAGGTATCAAAGAAGATCTAGTGCATAAAAATACGTCGAGGGAACCCGGGTGCAATGTGCTCTTGACGTTTCAGCACCATCTATTCGTGTTGTAGGCCCAGATTGATCATTAGTATTCCTTGGTAGTCGAAGTGAAGAGAGCATCCTGATGCGTAAAACTGACCGATCAGTCTCAAAGATAGCATGCACCATGAATAATGTACTTCATTGAACGACGGGCGACCGCTCCGACGAATCTAACTATATGGCAGATCAGCGAACCCAATAGCAAGTGACGAAGAAGACCCAGCTCACGATGTCTGAAAGGCTTCAGCGATCCGTTGGTGAATGTACTAGACCCGCTATTTGTAAATTTCAAGCAATCCATACAATATGTAGTACGATGAAGGAGATTGCACGAGAAAGCGGGGTGTGTGTATGGACCTCAGCATATGGCACCTGGATTAGAACCGGCGTCGTCAGAGTACCTTGCTCAGGCTGAGGAATCTTGAACGATCATGTGTCCGCGTCACACTCTATATAGCACTAGATGTGATTTGTCAGTGGTACGATACGCATTGCAAGCAGCTAACTCACTAGTCACGAAGAACATACCGGGGAATATGTTGAAGGTGTCTTAATGACTCGGAAGCGCCGCAGGCAGGCCTTTTTCGGGTTTGAGATGTCGATCTGCACAAAGCGTAAGTACATTCTCAGACACAGCGCGGCGACCCTTCGTAAGCATAGTATCAAGCAGTGATTCCGAGTCAACGCAGACGGCAGACAAAACTGCGTATTTAAGCCACAACTTGAGCGACGAGTACCACATAGAACCCCGTGGACTTGGGACGGTGAATGTAGGCAAGGGGCATAAGCCAAGCTAGTCAGCGCAGGCGGTCCCATCGTCACATGTAACGCTCAATGCGGCAAGTTCAATGCCAGCGTGTGCCTCGGACTCGTGCCACGCGAGCGAATTCAAAGCATGTCGATCAAAACAAATACCACAAAATACACCGGCGTCTCGCTGATGTCAGCTTCGTGCTGAATTAAATTTGTACCATGATCGATATCTCCTTGTGCTGGCAGGCTTCGTGGTCTTATCCCCTGCGACGGTCGAGGAGTGGTGACACGCAGTTGGTCAAGGACAAGTGTGATATGATGCAAATCACTCAATGATCCTTAATTGAAAGACCTAAGTTCGATGATGCGTATGACGCCAGTAATAGTAGTGCAGGACCATACAAAACGAATAATGACCATGGGCGACGGCTCAACGCACAATTATATGTGGCGTACAATGACATGGCGTACGACGCGGTGGTCACACGGCGAAAACTCAAGGCTCTGACATTGTGTCACTTCGCGAATGCGTGGCCAAAGGAGGCCGTTTCCTTCGACCGACGAGGTCACATATGTAGTCTGTTAATACCGAAAGCTCGTTTGAATACATTCCGTCACAACATACTTTCGTGGAACAGCGCTACTATCACTATTCAGTGGCCACTGCAACCTTGGAATTGGGGACGAACCGCCGCTCGTGCTAGCGTACGGCTCAAATGAACCACATCAAGTTCTCACTTCCTCCGTGTGATGCCGACCATACATTCCTGCGGCCTCCGAGCGAACGAATCGCGGACCCGAAGCTGTGTTGTCGCGTCAATTATGATGGCCAGGTTACCGTAGATAAGCAGCTCACCGGTTTGTCAGACTGAAGCGCGAAGTCGTAACGGCGGAAGAGGGTAGCGACGATAATGTGCAACTGCATAATCGCGAGGTTACGGCCGATACACGCTCTGCACGGTACGTCACACACAGAAACCTAGATCGACCCACGCGAAATGCTCACCTAGGACCAACAGAGAACGGCGCGAAAGCATCCATCATGAGCTTCTTGCGCTCAGGACTAGCCTCGATCCAGCGCTCCGGACGGAACTCGGCTGCATCCGGCCCCCAGATAGACTCGTCCCTGTGAAGACGGTAGATAGGCACGCTGAGGGTAATGCCCTCTTTGAAGTGATGACCGAGGATGGTAGCGCCGCCGGTGGGGACTTCGCGGGGCAAACCCGCGCCGACCGTCGAGTGCAGACGCTGGCCCTCATGGATCACCGCGTCGAGGTAAGGTAAATCCTTGACGGCGTCGTATGGAACGACTTCGGAATCGACAGATGTGAGCGCTCCATCTAGCTCCGCCTGCAATTTGGCTTGAACGCGCTTGTCGCGGGCCAGGTAGTACGTCGTTCCGCAGGTCGTACTAGAACGGGTTGGTCAACTGGCAGTTGGATTCCAGAGTTTCCCGCACTTACTTAGCGATAGTATCGGAGCCCGCTATAATCAGCAAGAAAGCCTCAGAGCTCATTTCCTGTGGGCTGAGAGGCTTTCCCTCCTCATCCCGCGCCTCTAACAGCTTCTGGAGCATGTCTTCCCTGGGGTTCGGGTTCGCGAGGCGGCGCGCCACGGCCATGATTGATAGTGCGGCCAATTTCCGACCGGTAAGTGCGTATCCTGAAAACGCTGGGAGCGTCAGCACGACCCGTGCCCAGACAGGAGGGAGCCACGCCAAGCAGGCATTCCTCTCCGCACGAGCGCTCAGGTACTCGATATACGGAATCTCTTCCTCTTCAACTACGAGCGCGTCTCCGCCCTTTGACATTGCATCGATCGCTTTGAACCCCTCCTCAGCCGACTTTGCGACTTTGGCCGTGTCCCTGCCAGACTTGAGCATGCCGAAGGGCAGCCCGAACGCGAGGTCACCTGGACGGAGGGAGCCGCCAGTGGCATGAGCCTATGTGATGTATTCAACGGGCTGCAGAAGCGCACTGACCAATGGTATCAAATGACCAGAAGTTGAGCCCTATGTATCGCAACATCAGGATTCGGAAGCCTATCGTTCGCAATCGTGGTGCGTACATGGCATGCAATCGATCCAAACGCGCCCGTCTTGCACGTTCCAAGTGGTAGCTCCAAGTTGTCCTCTATTTGGTCCGCCTTGCTGTGCCTTAGCCACACGTGAAATGAGGCCATCCCATTGACGGAGAAGCTCGTTGACGTGGGCGTGAGAGATGGGTTCAACTTACGGCCGATACACGCTCTGCACGGTACGTCACACACAGAAACCTAGATCGACCCACGCGAAATGCTCACCTAGGACCAACAGAGAACGGCGCGAAAGCATCCATCATGAGCTTCTTGCGCTCAGGACTAGCCTCGATCCAGCGCTCCGGACGGAACTCGGCTGCATCCGGCCCCCAGATAGACTCGTCCCTGTGAAGACGGTAGATAGGCACGCTGAGGGTAATGCCCTCTTTGAAGTGATGACCGAGGATGGTAGCGCCGCCGGTGGGGACTTCGCGGGGCAAACCCGCGCCGACCGTCGAGTGCAGACGCTGGCCCTCATGGATCACCGCGTCGAGGTAAGGTAAATCCTTGACGGCGTCGTATGGAACGACTTCGGAATCGACAGATGTGAGCGCTCCATCTAGCTCCGCCTGCAATTTGGCTTGAACGCGCTTGTCGCGGGCCAGGTAGTACGTCGTTCCGCAGGTCGTACTAGAACGGGTTGGTCAACTGGCAGTTGGATTCCAGAGTTTCCCGCACTTACTTAGCGATAGTATCGGAGCCCGCTATAATCAGCAAGAAAGCCTCAGAGCTCATTTCCTGTGGGCTGAGAGGCTTTCCCTCCTCATCCCGCGCCTCTAACAGCTTCTGGAGCATGTCTTCCCTGGGGTTCGGGTTCGCGAGGCGGCGCGCCACGGCCATGATTGATAGTGCGGCCAATTTCCGACCGGTAAGTGCGTATCCTGAAAACGCTGGGAGCGTCAGCACGACCCGTGCCCAGACAGGAGGGAGCCACGCCAAGCAGGCATTCCTCTCCGCACGAGCGCTCAGGTACTCGATATACGGAATCTCTTCCTCTTCAACTACGAGCGCGTCTCCGCCCTTTGACATTGCATCGATCGCTTTGAACCCCTCCTCAGCCGACTTTGCGACTTTGGCCGTGTCCCTGCCAGACTTGAGCATGCCGAAGGGCAGCCCGAACGCGAGGTCACCTGGACGGAGGGAGCCGCCAGTGGCATGAGCCTATGTGATGTATTCAACGGGCTGCAGAAGCGCACTGACCAATGGTATCAAATGACCAGAAGTTGAGCCCTATGTATCGCAACATCAGGATTCGGAAGCCTATCGTTCGCAATCGTGGTGCGTACATGGCATGCAATCGATCCAAACGCGCCCGTCTTGCACGTTCCAAGTGGTAGCTCCAAGTTGTCCTCTATTTGGTCCGCCTTGCTGTGCCTTAGCCACACGTGAAATGAGGCCATCCCATTGACGGAGAAGCTCGTTGACGTGGGCGTGAGAGATGGGTTCAACAGCGCGGATGCTCTGGGGAGCAAACATGTGTGCTTCCATGCGCCGTTTCCTCGCGTGTTCAGAGCGGGACCTGGTGTTGAAAATGTTCTTCGCAGCGAATTCGGAAAAGGCATTGTACCAGTTCGCCTTCGTGAAACGGGTGGAATGGCCGTAGACTGTTGCGAGAGCCTTGGGGTCAGCTATCGAAATGTGGTTTGGAGCGATGCGAACAATGGGGCCTGAAAATCAAAACCGTTGAGAATGCTTATCATACTGAAAACCATGAGGGATTAGGTTACCGTATTTGATGTGGGCATTCTCTACTGAGCGCGACCAACGGTTGCTGCTGACCGTCCAGAAGATCCAGGCATCTGTGAATTCGCAAGGAAGGGACCAGGATACGAGCGCAAGTCGGATGAATCCGCAAGATAGTGAACCACTTTGGCTACCACGAGCACTACGGGTAAAGCCGCCAACACAAGTAGAGGGTTGCCTCGAGTGAAATCAATCAGCTGCTGAACGATAGACATGTCGTATAGCAATAAGAGGGAAAGAAAGAACTGCCTGGTCGTTCGGCTGCCAACGCTCAGGCTTTATACTGCGTACAGGGACGTTCATGTGTCTGATATTGTCATGCCGTACTGCGTGTGAGCGGGTCATCAAGCACTCAGCGTTCAATGCATACTCAGATGTTTGAGACTCACAGAAATTTGATCCGCGCGGAGAACAGGCATCCGTGATGGTCGCACCAAGAAGGGTCGAAGAAGAGCATCACAAGACCTGAAGGAAGTGATAGGATAGTCTTCTCTGGTGAGAAGAATTCTGAGTTCAGAAAGGAGGGCGCCACACTCACCACATCGCTTGGTAACGGCTGAATACGAAAACAAAACATATTGTGCCTTGTGCCCTCCTTCCATTTGCCGAGTTGGAGGATTGCGCTCGTCTTGTCTGTATTGATAAGAGCGACACACGATAGCGAGTGTCGATATGCTGTCTGTATGGTGTGCATGATCATATATTCCTGAAAAGTACTGCGACAGAGGCAGTGCTGGTATCGGAACTACCTCCACCGCCAGTGAGAGCCTTCCAGTCCCTAGGCCTCGTTTATTGTCCATGCGAGAGAAGTGACCCGCGGAGTCACAGGTCCGCCGCTGATCGCAAGCCTTTGAGGCCAAGGAAAGACTTCGGCCCGGCGCTGAAGACTGACTGCCCGCCCTGTCCAACAAGAATTGCACCAGGGCCACGATCGGTCTCGCTGCTGGGATAGAAGTGCTGCCAGTGTGAGGGCCACCCCGTAGCGCGGGAAGAGGGTTACATACATACCGGAGCGACGGCAGCGGAAAGAGAAGTCTACATGACTCAGGAGCATCCTGAAAGACTCAACCACAATAGCACACGGAGCTAGTCAGCATTACACCGCGAGCGGATCCGAGGGGGCCCGGCGACTCGAATGCCATGCAGAATCTCCCAAGTCACCACGTAATGTCATCTCCCGAGTCTCGGTGCGTTCAAATTTTCAGGAAAATGACTCAGTACCAACGGAGCTGGCTCTCGTCGTGACTGTGGATGGGGGGATCCATGGTGATGGATGGAGTGAGTAAAGTCAGACAATCCGGGAATCATTTCGCAGGATTTGGCAGATCTCTCTTGCCACCGCCACAGATCCGATCTCCGATGTCTTGATCCCTCCGAGCCCACTTCAGTCGAGCGGAGACAAATCCAACAGTCTCAATTTTGCTTCGAAATCGTCGTGGCGGGTTCATTCCACTTGCGCCTACCCGGGGGAACCATTCTCAGCATATACGGTTTTCCTATGCTAAGTACGCACTGTTGTCACAGTTCTTGCCAGTGACTGCCAGCCCACTGACCTCCGAACTCACAATCGATATGCTTAGTGAGATGCCATGAATTCAATCACCAAGCGATGCGAAGGGCGGTTGCGCTACTGGTGCAAGCATCCAATCGAGCTACCGTGAAATTACCGCGGAAGCTCTTGAGGAGCAACAAGGATTTCCATTTGGTAGTCTTGCTCTGACTTCGACGCATGAAGCAGCAGCCAGCTGGCTAAGTCCGCCGTGCTTACACAAAACGTGGATCACCTACTTTCGAAATTTGATAATACGGTGGCTCGTACATGATCATTGCTAGCCTTTGACTGGAAACCCTGACAACAACGGAGGTAAACTGTGATAGCGGGCCGTCTTTCCTCCGCCAATGCATCCGGTCATGCTACGTGTAGCCCCGCATACAATAATCGGCATTGCGTAATGGAGAGAAACGGCCCCCGTGAGGAAGATCGACCGCCCGCAGGATCTTGCTAAAGCATAATGATAGAGGGTGAGGCAAGAGGCGGGCGAGATGGGAATCGGGCACCTCGTCCTCTTCTCAAGTGGGCGGGTACCCGGTGTACGGGGTCCCAATTTCAGCCACTTGCGCGAAGTTTCAGCTTTTCCGGCCATTTTGGCTCTTCCTCTGCGTAGGCATACAGTATGAGACTCTCAAAGATGGAATTGAGTTATTGTTCGATATTACTCAACTTCCACGAACTGAGAGATTACAGGGCAAGCATCTAGTGACAGAACATTGAGTATCAGTCTCGGGCAAGTATTCACGTGAGTAACGCGGTCATGTGAGGTTACGCGCATTTTCCCGCGCCTCGTTTTGGTGTCTCCCGACTCCTCAGGCTGATTATACGCTCCAGCGCGTTGCTCCCGCGTCGTAGCTGTCACTGGCTCGGCCTGCCGGTGTTGCCAGCTTGAATTTCCAAGAAATCCAACTTATAATCTGGTGATTGAGGATGATGGCAGACATCCTTGAGAAAGCTGATGTCTGAAACCAATGCCGTTTGCCTCGACTCGGAGGCCACAACCGCGGAGTGCTGTATTCCCCCATCCTCTGCTCTCGACGCACTCGATACTGGCTCTTCTGGCTTGACCATAAACTATGCTCCTGACACTTCTGTCGAATCCTCAGTCTCTACGGCCGGTGAGCCTGCAGCCGCTGTGACCGTGGTAGTAGGTGCATCACCGTTTTGGCTGCGAGGCTCGTCAACTCTTCAGTCCAGTGTTGCATCTTCACCTGCAGCTCCAGCTGTCCCAAACCCCAGTACACCTCCCTCCCTTGCTTCTCAGGCTCCTGCCCTGGACGAAGCTACTCTCTCGTGGGACAGAAACACGAAAGGCCTCCTCCGTGTGTTATGTCCTAGGTGTGATTCATGGATAAACACAGGAGCACGGAAACAGCACAACGTGAAGCCCCTCGAGGCACATTTGCAGGGCCGAAAGTGTAACCCTTCCTATGTACATGACTCCCGTTGGCAGGCTGAGGCAAGGGCTGCTTGCCAGGCAGTTTTTCCAAACAGTACCCCGACTACATCGACTACCAAGGCCGCTCCGGTTGCAATTGTGGAGATACTAACACCTGGTGACTTTCACGAGCGATACGCATAGTAAGCACATGTTGTTCTGTTCAAATCGATGCTGTATGACTCACTCATAACAATTCTACAGCGAGTCTGATTCAGACAATGGCCATTGTGCACCACTGGCAGATCAGCAGTCCTCTTCCTCACGCAAGCGCAAGCGTGCATCACCCACACCACCTCAAGGTCACCACTCCGAGTTCTCCCTGTCGCCCTCGCTTGAAGTACACTTCAGTGATTCTTACGCAGTCCCTGAACCTACGTCACTGGTCGAGGCTTCCCTTCCCTTGTGCTCTGGTATTCCACTGGATTGGCCACGCGCCGATTTCTTCCAATCATATCCTTTCCACCGCCACGCTCTGAATGTCCCTGGGTTTCTTGGCTACCGGTTCTCGGCTATTGGAGATGATGGCCAGTCATTTGGCATTCGCTCATATGCCTGCCATGGATCGATCTTGATCCCTGGTGATGTTGCATGCGGTGAGTGTCTTGCACTTACGGGTACAGTCGAGCGCATTGCGGAGATGTCTGGTGACATTCGCGCACACACAAACTACAAGTACCGGACCCATCAGCAGCTTATCGACATCACGCAACAGCTTCAAGGCGAGGTTGGACGACTGCGTTGTATGGTAAGTAGCCAGTAGTACATACATCCTGCCACCAGTTGATGTTCTCAACTTCTTGTAGGCTCTCAATTTCGGCCGGCGCGTAGCTACCCTTCTCCACAAGCTCGATGACCACCGGCGCTTCCTCATGGCAGTTGCAAGTGGCGATCCCCGAGGTGTTAAGCACCTCATTGCGCAGGCTCTAAAAGACAACGTCAGTATCTCCGAGCTAATCAAGCGCGTCGATGATAGCATCGAAGGTGTCTATCATGCACGAGGCTACACTGCCTTCGACTTTGATCTCGCTCTTCTCATTCTGCGGCTGGGTGGTCGGAAGCTGCTGTATGCAATGAACCAGTGCCTCGCCTTACCCTCAATCCGTGCACTCCGACGTGCACATCAATTTACTCGTATCATGCCTAGCTTTGGCCGCCCAACGCGCGCAGAGATCTGTTGGAATCTGTGGCAGGTCTTTGGTGCGAGGATCAAACGTCTGAAGGAGGGCATGGCACACATGGACCTGGGCTCTAGTCAACTTCAATCTTCGCTTCATTACTGCACAGGTGTCACTGTGTGCTGGGATGAGATCTCGCAGGAAGAGGTCGCCTGCTACTTCCCGCACGCTGATTGTGTTGGCGGGCTGTGCAGGGAGCATTGCGGACAATGCGACATACGTCTACGCTGCTTCCAAAGCGCGGAGCATATTGCAGATGCTCTAGATCGAGGAGTTGTGCACTTTGGGAAAGAGGTATCGGTTCTCGCTATCACATCGTTCAGCAGTGAGATGTGTGGTGCCTATCCTATCATAGCATCGCCAACATGCAAATCCGAAACACCATCCGAAGGCGCCGAGATCCTACGTACTGTTTTCTCAGTATGGAAGGACGACTTCGCTGGATTCCTTGGTCCTATCTGGTCCTTTGCGTCCGATGGGGATGCAGGGCGCCGAGCCATGATCTACGACCTCCTCATGAAGAAGACAATCGAGCCATTACACCCATTGTACAAATTCGTCGGCCATCTTCCGGGACTTAACCTGCAGGTGGGTGATGACGATATCACTGCCGACTTTGACTGGAAGCACGAGATCAAACGTGAGTGCAGAAATCATGTTGCCGTACATGAACTTAGTACAAGCTACGCATACCTGCGTCAGGCCTTGGCCGTCTCATGCGCACGCAGGAGGGAATGGTGATCGGAGATACCATCATAAACTGCCATACCATATCCAACCACCTTCAACGCATCCCAGGCCTTTCATCGCTTGCTGTAGAGCGGCTCATGAACCCCTCGGACGCCCAGGATGTTCCCCGCGCTATCGACCTTCTTCACGCAATCTCATCACTCTCAACCCTGCCGCTCGATCAGTTCACACCGACAGATTGGCAGGAACATCGGACGCTCACCGTCATCGGCACCATGCTCTCCGCTTTCGTCGACGCTTTCATCACACCGGATTGGTCCCTTACGCAGCAGGTTGTCTCGCTGAGCACCTACGCCCATATGACGTTTGCCTTGTATCGCACGCACCAAGCTAGCTTCATGCCTCATCAGCTCTATGGCGACTCTCAGACGACAATCAAGAATGCAGTTTTCTGTATTGCAAAGCAACAGCTGCTCGATGGCACACAGAGCCTATACCTGTACGACACAGGTGACGACAAGCTCGAAGAGCTGTTTGGGAATGTGCGTATGCAAGGCGGACATAACCCTAACTTCTCCTTCAAGCAGCTCATCGACAGGCTTGGAGCTGCCGTAGACATTGATTCGATCTTTTCTGCACACCCTGAACTTAATCCCGGCTCGCGTCGTCGCAAGGTCACCCGTACGGAGCATGCAGACCACCTCAACCATGTCTCCTGGACTGGAGACACGACCACGGACCATGTCGATCTTCGTGCCGCGTGGGCAGAAGGGCGTGCGGCAGCGACTCGATCGCTTGCGCAGCTGGGTATTGCACCTGGATTTGGTATTCTGTTCGATTCCTCCCTTTCAGTTGACATGCTACAGCCTATTCGTCCTGGCAAGTACCCCGGCGTGTCCGCAGAGCGGGATCGATCACTGGACACGGCCATGTTTACTTCCGCAGACTCACTGCCAAGCTCCGAGTCCTTGAGCCTCATGGCACCCTTGCAGGACGTGATCCTGGAGGAAACTTTCGCGACGACTGCTCCACCCAACAACACCGCTGCCATACTGACATGCGAGGCATCAGAAAGGTTGACAGCAGCACTGGCCGTGTCGAGCCCATGTGTCACCCCAACTTCCACCCCGGATTCCAGCACTGTGGCTTCATGCCCCGGAGCTAGTGACTTACTACTCGCAATCACCGGTCATCACTCAGGACCTCCTGACGTCTGCGTTCTGCCTTCCGACACTGTTGTCATCGAAGGTGGAACCACGGCCGAGGTACTCCTGCAAGTGATCTGTGCGCCCGCTGCTAGCAACGGACACGTTCTTCGTGAGCTTTCCTTCCACCGAATACTGTTGTTTTTCTGACGCATTTGCTGGGATAGCGGTCTCGCTTGAAGATCGCCTTGATGAGCCTGAAGACCCTGAGCTTCGATTACCGCCCGTCTCTGCCGCTGTTGAACATGCATCACCATGGCTCTTGACCGAGAAGGGGAATAGGATTCACAAGACAACAGTATGTGTTCAGGTCATCACTCCAGACTGGGTGCGCAAACCACACGAGCGCATCTTCCGTGTCCGCTGCTACAGCTCAGACGCCAAGCCTCGCGACTACAACTCTGGAGATACACTGAGTTCGGACACATTCATTCTAGGCGACCTCTTTGTGACGCTCATCCGCTGCGAGGGCCACGCCGCGCTTGCTGTACTGAAATGCATCGCAATCCACACGAAGGGCCAGTCTGTGCCCAATGTCCAGATCGCGAGCCTTTCACATGCCGCGTCAGGTATCAAGCTGACCGGTCAGCTCCTCGACATGTGCGCCGAAAGTGGTGGAGCACCAGACGATGCTGTTGCCGCCAACAACTGCGAGGAGACCGGAGGCAGCGCTGACTCGGAGGCAATTCCGCCAGCCTCTGACCGTGACGCGCGCGCATGGCTGTGGACCGGGGCATTCGTTACGCTAGCTCCCGACCCTTCGGAACCATCCAACCTGCCATACGAAGCACTACCCACTGCCCGCGCACCATCTACTGCTCCCCGTATCTCACACAAAATGCTCGCTGTCAAGGTCGGAAGTCACCTCTGCCACATCGTGAACCCAAACATTCGAGACGGGCGCGAGAAATTGGCACGGGAGAACCAAGCTAGCCTGAACAGCTCTGGCTTGACCTGGGAGTTCTCCGAACGCGACCTGAACGACATCGTTCACGTTGTATGGCAGACTGTACGAGAGAAAGGGTCAGCAGTCCACTTGCCGCTTCTTTCCTCAGCGAACAGCCATTTTCCGTACAACTACGGAGGTATGTTTTATTTCGGGCTCCACTCAATGAACGTACTCCTGATACGTGGACGCAATGCTCAGGCGTACCCACATTCATCTCAGAGGATGCCACTCAACACATGGAAGCCGAAAAGACTGCCAACGATGCTAAACGTCGTTGTTATCAGTGCCTTGAAGAAGTCGATCCGGGCCGCATGCGCAATCACGTCGCAGAACACATATTGAGAGCGATCCGCGGTGTCAGGGAGGATGTTCGGGGGCAACATGTGAGTCTTAGTCTCCTTCTGACTATTGCCGGGCACTCAGCTGTGCTTCCGCTGTCGCACATATCCTTTGGTAGATCGATCCATCTGCTTCTCCCTGTGGCTTCTGTGGTCGTCCAGAGCGGGTATGCGCTGCGCCAACGCTGACTAAAGGCACGAGTGCGAGCTCACCTCAAGCGCGAAGCGAATGCCCGTACTACCGCTTGTTTTTCTACCAGCCAAGCTTGAAATCCTCCACAACAACACCATCCACAAACGTACCTATTCTCTGTCGAATCCCCGAATGCAAGGTCGAGAAAAACGGCAACTGGACTGCCGTGTGGAAGTACAGCATGCAGGAGCATCTTCGTAAGTCTCACCCCGCTTACAGTGTCGACGGCGCGGACATCGACGGACTCATCCCACTCCCGCTACTCATGCTTCACGAGATGCATATCTCGGATGAAGAGGAGCACGCCCTCGGTATACCCCTCTCGTGTATTCCGTACAAGGCCCCGCTGCCACAGCTTCCACCCCTGGAGGCTTCCGGAACAGCAACTAACGGTACACGCAGAGCGGTGAAGAGACGACGCGTTTGCAAGCCGGTGACGGGACCACTGGCATAGACGACAGCATAAGGCTCACGTCAGTGCCACCATCGGGCGAGCTTGTACTACATTCTCGTTGCCTCTGATCCTGCCATACATATCTACCTATACTGGCCGATACTATTGTCATCATAATCCATGTTACATTCTCTGTTTGACGCGTCGCGACACGTCTGCCTGTGTCCTCCCTCGTATCTGGGAGACGTCTTCATCCAGCGGCTGTATAATTTCCTTTCGTGGAACTGTGCCTGGGCGCCAGCACCGCATTGGGAAGGACCCCCTCCCCCACTACCCAGTCTCTGGGGTCCCAGGGATTTGCGAGGACGAGGTCGAAAATTTTGTTGCCGCCCGCCTCTTG